>LPNX010259846.1:0-10000 GCA_001517045.1 Pseudotsuga menziesii | reverse complement strand
ACTTCACTCTGTTTTTATGAAAATCCGATTACCGCACGTTTTTTTTCAAGAGCACGGGCCCACCTATGGAAATACTCACAATTTACACATTCTCCATCATTCTTTTTGTTATGCAGGTGTGGCATTGAGGATATCTTTCATGGTTGAGGAGCACACAGGATATTTTTCATGGTTGAGGAGCATAGAGGACAAGTTAGTGTCTTCGTCAAGGAATTTATTGAAAAGACACATCAATATGTTCAACATGTCCACTTGGTACGATGGTAGGATTAGAAGTTTAGAATATGCAGAGATACATTTCCTCGTGGTATTATACTTTGAGTTGTTGATTTTTCCAAGAACTACACTCTGCAACCTCAAAATGAGATCCAAAGTCAGTATTATCACTCTAAGCAGGTTTCCTTGATGGTGCATATCACATATGGGCATGGCCCAAATAGCAGTGAAAAGCAAAGAGAAATTCTAAAGGAATATCACTTCTACATAAGTGATGATAGGTGCCATGACTTCCACTGTGTACGTCATTGCTTCATCATGTTCTATGACCATTTGAAGGGCAGGAACATACAGATGGATCGACACTAGATTTGGTCTGATGGATGTGCTGGTGAGTTAAAAAATGTATGCATATTTCAATGGTTGTGTTCATTGCATAAAAACTACAAAGTTCAACATATGTGGAACTATTTTGAGACTGGGCATGGTAAAGGAGACCATGATGGAGCCGGAGCATGTGTCAAAACAACCCTCTGTAGGTCATACCTATCAAAGTTCTTTGTAGGCTCTCTTACATGACTAAAACCCTAATTTTTCAAGTAGGTAATATTTTCAATGTTTTCAGCCGATATATACAACTAGGATGATGGAAACAAGATGCCGCAATGATAAAATTATGTTTTAAGGCTTGTATAATTTCCTTCTTGAAAACTCACCTCTTATACCTGCGTGTCCATTACCAAAGGGGTAGTGCCTAGTAGTGTTGGAATCTCATCTCATTTTTTTTTGAGAAGTTTAATTTCTACTTAAAAGATAATAAAATATAATAAGAGATTTATTTAACTTTGTTTTTAGTTGATTAATTTTTTTTGAACATTTAAAGTGGAAGAAAATAACCTACTAATATTGACACAAACAACTCAAAAGTAACATGCTTCAACATTATGCATGCGAAGTATTCAAAGGTAACATGCGCTAACATTATGCATGTGAAGTAGGTCAACATCATGCATGTGAAGATATTAAGTGATAAACTTAATAAACAAACAAAATTTGGAACCTCTCATGCTTTTGAAAAGTTAATGTTTCATGTAATGCATAATAGAAAATTTTGGGAGGATGTTGGGTCATTGGTGTAATTGAAATTGTGATAGTTTAATTTTCAATTAAAAGATATGATTTTATTAAGGAGTTTAAATTCCAATGAAAATATAACAATAAACTCATTTACTCATGTTTCTCATTGATAATGTATTATAAAAATCCCGAAACAAAACAACATACTAGCAATGGCAGCTCGACAACTCAAAAGTAACATTAAGTCGTTGATGAACAGAAATCCATGGAAGGTGGGAATGTAGTTGGCATTTCCATATATCCCATGCCCAAACACGCTAGCAGGAGTTAATGAAATTCAAAATTGCGGCTCTGTGAGGTTTTTTGCACACTGGGCCCAAGTCCACCAGGTGTTCCTAAATGGTATCTAGAGGTGACCTGCAACTCACCATAGATCGATGCTTGGGCCTTCGATCGATGACCCATCGATTTTCTTGGATTTTTGACATGGGATTTTAGCTGGGGAGGGGCTCTCCCTCCTTTCCATTTCCTGGTGACCTCCATCTACAGTGGCTTCTAAAGCTAGGGTTTTGCTCAGTAGGGGACAATGCAATCACTCCAATGAGGGCCAATGCTGGAAAGCCATAGATGGTGGGGATGCGTTTGGCATTTCCATATTTACCATGCCCAAACACGCTAGCAAGATTTGACAAAATTCAAAATTGCGGCTCCATGAGGTTTTTTCTGCATTGGGCACAAGTCCACGAGGTGTCCCTGAACGGTATCTGGAGGTGACCTACAACTCGCCATAGATCAATTCTCAAGCCTCCGATCGACGAACCATCAATTCTGTTAGATTCATGATGTGGGATTTTACCTCGGGGGGGCCTCTCCTTCCTATCCATTGCCCGGTGAGCTCCATCTATAGTGGTTTCTGAAGCTAGAGTTTTGCTCAGTAGGGGACAATGTAGTCACACCAATGAGGGACAAAGCTAGAAAGTCACAGACAGTGGGGATGCGGTTGGCATTGCCATATTTCCGATGCCCAAACATGCTAGCAGGAGTTGACGGAATTCAAAATTTCGGCTCCGTGAGATTTTTTGTGCACTATGCACAAGTCCACTAGGTGTCCCTAAATGGTATCTAGAGGTGACCTGCAACTCACCATAGATTGATGCTCGGGCCTTCGATCAACAAACCATCAATTTCGTTGGATTTGCGATGTGAGATTTTAGCTAGGGGAGGGACCTTTCCTTCCTATCAATTTCCAGGTGACCTCCGTCTACGGTGGTTTCTGAAGCTAGGGTTTCACTCAGTAGGGGACAATGCAGTCATGCTAAGGAGGGCCAAAGATAGAAATCCATGGACGGTGGGGATGTGGTTAGCGTTGCCATATTTCCCATGCCCAAACACGCTAATAGGAGTTGACGGAATTCAAAATTGCAGTTTCGTGAATTTTTTTGTGCACCAGGAACAAGTCCACTAGGTGTCCCTGAACAGTATCCTGGAGGTGACTTGAAACTCGCCATAGATCGATGCTCGAGGCTTCAATCGACGAACTGTCGATTCCATTGGATTTGTGACGTGAGATTTTAGCTAGGGGGGGATCTCTCCCTCTTGTCCATTTCTCAGTGACCTCCGTCTATGGTGGTTTCTAAAGCTAGGGTTTTGCTCATTAGGGGACAATGCATTAACGCCAATGAGATCCAAAGCTATACAATGCATTTCATGCCAACGAAGGCCAAAATTGGAAAACCCTATCCATAACAAGGATTTATTATTTAACATGCACAACCCATAACCATAACCCTACCAAGGAAACCATAATCCTAACCCTAATATTATCTTACTGTCACAACTCAATTCAGAATCAATCTAATGTCCAACTCAAATTTTTCAAATCCGGTGGAATTATGCTTCAAATCATGTTGATTCATGAAGTTGGTTCTCGGTCTTTGGATTCTATTGTATTTCCTTTAATGCCGAGTGATTAGTCATTGGGTGCATGAGGTTTGTTGAATAGTGTTGTTGGTTGTTGATGAAATGTGAAACATGTATTGCACTTAGTTTTATTAAATTACACTTGAGCATTGACTTAACTTGGAATTTAATGAATCCAAACTCACAATTTTTAATTAGATATATCCAATTGGTGTGCAACTAGTGAGTTCATTGAAACCTTGAAATACATTGTATTGGACTTATATTTATTAAATTACACAAGCAAGAACTTTGACTTTAGTGTGCATGTAGTGTAGTTTTTTCTTTTGGCATAGTGCATTCATAAGTAATAGATAATCCTCACAAATCAATACAATAGATTGACACAAGAACATTTGGAAACCAAAGAACAAATTCAAAGTGAAATGTATCATTTATTTATAACTGAAATGTCAATGTACATGTCTCCAAAAGTACATATATATCCAAAAGTATCCAAAAGTACATATATATCCAAAAGTAACTAGAAGTACATGTGTCTCCACAACTATCCAAGCCTATCCAAGCCACATGTACATGTATCCAAAACTATCGAAGCCATATGTACATGTAAGTGAAATGTCAATGTACATGTCTCCAAAAGTACATGTATCCAAAACTGTCCAAGCCACATGTACATGTATCAAAATGTACATATCCCATAAGACACATTAAAACTCAAGCTTCCTCTCTTTCTCAAGGTTGATCCTGTAGGCACAACTCTAGGACCAGTGTGCATCTCTGGATCCTACAAATTAAATATCAATTGTTAAATTCAACTAACTATGTACTAATACATTAGCTCAATAAAATACCATATCTAAATTAACTCAACAATTATCAAAATGTTAATGGAGATTGCATGAAACAATTGGTCATTAATGGACATCTCACCTCAGTGAGAGACTGTGACAAAGGGGATTGTGTTTCTTGTGTAGCAGATGGAGTTGTTGGTTGAACGTCAAGGATGGTCGCATCCATGGTCGAACCAGAGGGGGAAGGAACTGGTAGTGGTGGTGGTGGCTACAATCACCAAATCTTGAAATAGTTAGAAATGTGCATGAATGAACAATAGAAAACAATAACACACTATGTCTAGATCATGTTCAAATAGTTGTAACTCTGTGTGGCTTGTTGTTATTGTAGATACCACATTGAATGTTACATCAATAACTCATGCTGCTAGTGGCTACAATCACCAAATGTTGAAATAGTTAGACATGCATGAATAAACATAGGCCAACAATAATAAACTATGTAACGATCATGTTGAAATAGTTGTACCTCTGTGTGACTTGTTGCCATTGTAGATGTAGCACTGACTGCTACATCAACCATCCCTGCAAGGTTTTTAATAGTAAACTCTCGCTCCTGATGTAGTAAACATGCAAATCAAACATTAACAAAACATTTTATGCAATGGATTTCAATTTAACCAAGAAATATCATCGAAGGATATACATTACCATGGTATCAGTATCTCCATGGTTGTGGACAACTAGACTCTTTCTAGGAGTAGGCCACCTCATATACACATGACCCTTGTTCACATATGGCCTATGAGGAGATACAACTCCAGGAAATGGTCCAGGTGTTTCGGTTAGTTCCTATAGTCAACAAGAGTCCATGTAGTTAGACATGCATGATTCAATGGACATACATGTATTTACAAAATGACATTTTTTAAATGTTTAAAATTTTTACCTCCATCACTGATTTCCCCCGTGAAGGATCTGGCATCTACTAGTTTAATAATTGTAAATATTAGACCATAGATAGCATTAGTGAACTAACTTGTACAATGTGTGGAAATTAACAATTAACAAGTATTTAAAAACTGACATTTTTAAAATATTTACCTCAATGTGAGATACGACAATGGGTGCTACATGAATCTCTTCACCAACCAAGGGATCAGTGGATGGAATGTCATGCCCAAATATTTCCTCGGTCAATACGACCATGGATCCTACCTCCATCATTGCTTTCCCCCGTGAAGGATCTGGCATTTGCAAGTTTAATAATTGTAAATATTAGACCGTAGATAACATTAGTGAACTAACATGTACCATATGTGGAAATTAACAAATTAACAAGTATTAAAAAACTAAAATTTAAAATGTTTACCTCGGTGTGAGATACGGCAATGGGTGCTATAGGAATATCTCCCCCAACCAAGAGATCAGTGGATGGAATTTCATGCCCCTCTGTACAGTGTGGAACATGAAACTCTGGGGCGTCACTGCTGGTATAAAGCATCAACTGCAAGTTCACAAAATTAATATGTTAGCTCAAACTATAAATATGTGTACAAAGAGGAAAATAAATGAAGAATTTGTTCCAATTAACCATATACATACATCACTCAAAAACCCACTGAAGACAACATTTGATGAAAGACCATAGCAGGGACGACCACACGATGTGCACTCATGAGGGTCAAAAGTAGGCTGGGAATGTGCTGATGGTGCTGCACTAGTAGATGGTCCTGCAGTAGATGGGGGTACTGCACTAGTGGGTGGTACTACACTAGAAGATGGTCCTGCACCATGACGACCTGGTGTATGTACCACACCAAGGACATATGTCCCTTCCTCACCCATATGTTGAACCATAGTGCTATGGTGAACAACTACCCATGCCAAACTCAGATATGCATCACATGTCTATGGAATAACATGATGTATAGGTGGGACATCTGGCCGAGGCAACTGCCTGTGAGGTGCAGGGATAGGGCGATCAATGTCTCGAAGCCTGGCAATGTGTTAGTTTTGGGGCATCTCCCCACCGATCCCCTGAAATGGAAATATATCAAAATAGTTTACATGTTTACCCAACACAAACTTTGCATACATATTTCGAAGGAAATACAAGGGGATTTCCCTGTTGTTGTGTGGTGGCATATCAAAAACCGTATACCATTTGTCCATCCAGTTATCAACAAATGGCTGATATGTGCACCACTCAATAGATATATGTGGCCTATTTGCATTTGGGATTTCCCCCATGTGAGGGTCCATAAACAATGAAAATATATGCTCTTTGGTAATTTTCAACTTTTTTATTGCACTTTAGCCAATCCCATCAGCGTACTTTTGTCTTTTTCTTTCTCTATATGATGTAATATCATATAGTATGTTGCTTGACAATGTAATAGTATCAACAATTGCATCCAAAGTGGATGAAAGTGAATGTCGAATCCTATCACCACCACTAAAAGCAGTACTGAGTCCTCTCAACTTGAAAATCTCAATCAGTATTTCAGCATTGGTGTCCATAGCCGCAACTGCAATAAAAAATCAATAAGAAAATCATTAGAAACGTATACATGGTATATAATGACATCTCTTCAAAATTGAAAATGGAAATTAAGGAAAACTCAAGTAAGCAATTTAATCGCATTCACTTACATACATTTAAAACTTAAAATTAAACATTTAACAATTAAATAGTGAGTTTCGTTCACTTCTTTCTAGAAGTTAAGGCACTTCTTCACCCTCATTGGTGACTTTTCCATGCACACTTGGGTTTAAACTTCTTTGAATTTAGGAGTGCTATTTTGACATGTTTTGGCCTTTACGTCCCTTGGATATGTAAAAGAAAGGGGAAAGGGAATATTAGGACATGTGAGGCAATAAAAGGGGTGATACAGGGCTGCCACCATATCCTCTAAATATAATTGACTCGATCATGGTTGGGAACACTCTCACGATGCACTCTAGGTAGTTCATGGGTGTTCACCATTTCCATTGTTGTATAACCATGGAAACCAACCGAAAGTTACATGGAAAATGGAGAATTTGTGGAATGGACTACAATTGGTTGTATATGAGCTTAGAGACTCGACATGTAGAAATATATTACCCATTGTTTTTGCTATTTTAAAAAATGGTTGATAAACCTAGTGATGCATGGGCATAGACTGTTTGAGTAAAGTCATTTATGTCTTTGCTAGATCAAGGGATCTTAGGGAGACCTAGGGTCTCACATGTTTCTAATTTTATTTATTATGTTTATAGGATAAAAGAAGCAGAATTCATGGTCTTGTGTTTGCTAACATGGGTTTCTTACACCTTGTTCCTTATACCATATTTTAATGTTAGTTCTACCAATCGGTGTGTAATATCTGGGGCTTCTATTGTAATTGGAACATAAGCTAGCTTTTCCATTACTCTCTCTTACATATTGTGGAGAATTATGAGATATGTGTTGTTTAGAACGCTACTCAGTAGTAATTTTGTGTCTCTCTTATAGTATTTTTGTTCCTTTTTGTTTATACATCTCAATCTCATTATGATGTAGGATTTCTATGTTCTTTGTCTTTAATTTGAATGTAGATATATTGTTTTTTTAATTGTTAAAACCCTTGGCTTATAATTTTAGCCTCCTTCCACACACACTCTATACTTGTGTTTGTTTTATATATTTCTAGCCTTTTGGAACATTGAATATCTATTAGACATGATGTTTTTGTTTCTTATAGCCTCTTTTAGTTTGAATCCATCAAACATTAGCTTGGGAGTTGTTGGGTTGATTATTCTATTAAAAAACACAATTATAGGTTAAAAATTGACAAAAAAGAATGCTTTGGGTGATTGAATTTCCTAGTTGGATGATAATTCACCAGTGGAATCTCCTCCCCTCCAACTAAATCAGCTCTTCCAACAATCCCAAGCACTTAACTTGGTCCAAAATGCTCCAAATCCCTGTTGTTTTTGCGTTCCTCATAGGTAAAATAGGTCGCAGGTTTCGGGCCTGTGTATATAAATTAATTTTAGTTTTCCAAATCACATACATGTTTTAGAACTACATATCACGAGTGCGTTTTGTAGTTATATAATGTGTACGCGATATGGTTTCCTATCCTACATGTCCCATGACATGTCAGGCTTGGTTTGAACCATAGCAAGTGCTATGTAGCACAAACGCGTTGTATTTTTTGGTAACGTGATCATGTTTTTGAAAACTAGGATTGCATCTAAAAGGTCCCTCATGTTCTTGCACTGACCCATTGCTTATTTAGAATAATGTTATGTTTATAATTTGATATAATCATGTAAATGATTTGTTTATTAGGTTATGTTTACTATATTAGTTAATTGTATTTTAAATTTATGTTTTGTTTAGCTTAACATGAATTAGTCTTTCATTCCTAAAATATAGTTCTACTGGCAATATGAAATCTACCAATAAACATAGAGGCAATGTTAGAGTAATTTATAGGTTTTAGGAAAACGAAAGTTTAATCTATAAATAAATGCACAACTAAGTATAGCAGAAATAAACCCTAACTATTTATTAAACAGGAATTAATTTACACAAATAAGGTTTATACATAAATTGTAAACCCCTTCAATATTTTGACAGGAAAACAATTGTAAACATAGTGTTAGAAATATAACATAAACACTTTCATATTCTAACCATAATGTATACTAGATAATGAAATAGGAAGTCCATAAGCTCATACCTGAAAGGTGAAGTTATTCCAATGGATGAAAACTGCACACTCAATTACTCGGCATTAACAATTCATAGGAAGATATGATGTTTGTATAGATGACGGAATCTCGTGGGAAGTACCACGTTCCACCCAGCCATGACCTGGAACCATTCTTGATTTTAATCCGGATCCCACAGAGTTGGTTCCAACATGAAAGTAGCTTAGAGCTCCTAAGGTAAGGCTTCCGTAACTCGGATATCAGGTCTAGACCAGTTCTCCTTTTCCCTCTCAGGAAAATGTTCTCCAAAAACTCTCTTGAGAATAATCAGGCAGAATAATGACTCCAGAAAGATGGAGAGATCCCCAAGCCTCTCTTTGGCTTGGGACTATATAGACAGACTTTTTAGTCAAAGGGGTAGTTAAATCAATAATCATTTTATTTCTTGATGTAACCCTTTTTATTTAATTTAGGTACTTTTAATATTTTAACTTAGGAACTTTTAACTAGTTTCTAATTGTACTTTTGTAGGTATTATAATATTTAGTTTTCTTTTAGTAATAATAATAACAGATGGAGCTTTTCCTTCTTTCTTACATTATTAATATTACTACCATTCTTACTCTTTATAGATACCATGTATAAAGTATATAATAATATATTATTTGTTAACATTTGTCTTTTGGTATCATATATATGATCCCTAAACTTATGACACTTTCTTCATTAAGGTCTTCAGGTAGGTGGTTAGGTCTACTAGGCTAGGAAACTCTAAACATCCTTGCATGTTTGATTCCCTCGTATAACACGATAGTTATTTAGTACTTGATTAGATACAGAAATTTGAAATTTCTTTTAATCACTTATAAATAATTCAGATGAGATCAATATTTTTCTCAAGTTGTTTTCACTTGAGATAATTAATTCTTTTCAGTAAATCCTAGCGCTTATCAAGAGCCCATACTCAATGCTAAAAACAAGGAGTTACAAAATTAGTACAATTCCAAAGCTCCTCGCTCAACACTAATGCCAGGATGTACTTGCATGATACACCTAGGGATACAATGGCTAAGGATCTGATGTTCCACAGCTTATTCTCAACATCAACATGGAAGGATCTAGGTCTTATACACTTCCAATTTATCTTTTCATGTGTTTGAGAGCCTCCTACTCAACACAAATGTCTCAAAACTCATGTTCTCCAAATCTTCTCATTCAACACAAATATAAGTACTCATGTTCTCCACAGCTTCTTGCTCAACACAATACATCTTATCAACCACGTGTTTCATAGCCACGGCGAACAC
>LPNX010259732.1:165605-184872 GCA_001517045.1 Pseudotsuga menziesii | reverse complement strand
ATGCTTGTATTGTTTACTTGTTGTTGAGGACGTGCTATAACAATTCAAGCTGAAGATTGGAAAGCTCAATGGGGATCTACTTCAACCGTCCGGAATAAGTTACGAGGTTTGATCCTTTAGTGTTAGATTGTTTATTTCTATTGCATATTGGAGAAGATTGATTTCTGGAGTCTAGCTGTCTGTTGTGGTACCCCAAGCCATATGAATTTCTCTCCGTAACAATAGATACAAGTGATAATAACCCAAAATATTTTTCAAGGATCAGGAGGAGGAGGAATAGCTTCCCCTTCAACTAATTCCATTTCATTTTTCTTCAAAACATTCTGTATAAAATCTTGTTTAGACGTCAGTTGGTGATAGAGCCTAAGTCTATGTCCATTTACTACAAAGGAAATTTCTGAGCTATCAATTGTTTTAATTTTTACTAATCCATTATCAAAAGCTGTAACTACTTCGTAATGACCCATCCAACGGGTAGTTAATTTCCCTTTAAAATATTTAAACCATGAATCAAATAGTAGTGCCCAATCTCCAGTATTAAACTGCTTTTGCTTAATAAATTTATCATGCCATTTTTTTCGTTGATTCTGTATTAACATCATTCTTTGAAGTGCATCTTGTCTAATTTCGTCTAACTCATTAATATGTAATATTCATTGTTTCTGTGCTTCATCCAAATTCATGCCTAATTGTGCTTCCATACGAAAGGTTTTAACTTGAAATTCAATAGGTAAAAGGACTTGTTTTCTATACACTAAATCATAGGGGGTATGTCTGGTAGTGTTTCTCCATGTTATCCTATAGGCCCATAAAGACTTTGGGAGTCTATTTGCCCAATCCTTATGATCTAAGTGAATGGTTTTAGTTAAAATGGATTCTAATACTTTATTAGTTGATTCTACCTGACCATTAGCTTGAGGGTGATAGGGTGAACATTTGCAATGTCAAATGCCATATTTTGTAGTAAGTTCTTTCATTAATTTAGAAGTAAAATGAGTACCTTGATCTATGACAATTTATCTAGGTACGCCAAACCGGGTGAATATTTCTTCATATATAAATTCTACCACCGATTTCTCTATGGCCCTAAATAAAGATTTAGCTTTTGGTGACATAGTCCGTGCAAACTAAAATATTTTTTTTTTATGAGACATGGGAGAAATTAGCCCTACAAAATCAAGAGCCCATTTCTCAAAAGGTTCAATCATAACTTGGGGTTGTAAAGGCATTTGATCAGATGACATAGGTCTACCCATTCTTTGAAAACTATCACATACTTTAATATATTTGGCATCATCCTTAAAAATGCTTGGCCAATAATAACCAAAATGTAATACTTTATATGTCATCCTCTTATCAGAAAAATGTTTTCCAAACAGTCCATCATCGCATGCATGGAGAATATCTGTCATTTCATCCTCCCGCACACATCGTCGAATAATAAGATATGGACCAGTGCAGAATAGATCGTTATCAACCCAAGAATAATTGGAACTCTGAACTATAATACGATGCTTCTCATGTGGGGACAAATGGTTTGGTATTTTTGAAGTTGCTAAATAATTGGCAATATCTGCAAACCAAGGGGTTTGAACAGATACAACAAGTATATGTTCATCAGGAAAAGTGTCATCAACTGGTTTAGTACCGTATTCATGTTGAATATAGGAAAGGAAATCTTCTACGATATTTTCTTTACCAGGTCAGTCAATGACGGTAATGTTAAATTCTTGCAATAAAATAGGCCACCGGGTCACTCTACCATTGGTAATTGGTTTATTCATTAGAAATCTAATGGCGGAGTGATCGGTATGCACAAAAAATTCATATCCTATGATATAATGATGGAATTTATTAATATAATAAACTACTGCCAAAAGTTCCTTTTCAAAAACAATATAATTTAATTCTACACGGGTCAAATTTTTTCTAATAAAATAGATGGCATAAGGTGCTTGTCCTTATTTTTGGTAGAGGACTCCTCCTATGGTTGTATCAGAGGCATCAATGAGATATGTGAAAAGGGAGGGACCAATAGGGACCCCTAAGTATTGGTGCCATCGATAGTTTAGCTTTTAGGATTTCCAAAGCATTTTGACAAGATTCTGTACACTGGAGTTATGAGTCCTTTGTAAGTAACTTAAACATTGGTGCTGCTATTTTAGTGAAATTTTCAATAAAGCAGCGGTAATAGCCTACATGACCAAGAAATATTCTTACCTTTTTCTGATTTTTGGGAGGGGGAAGGCCAACAATTACTTCGATCTTCATAGGGTCTACCTTGATTCCTTGTGAAGAAACATGGTGTCCTAAAACTATACCTTCTTTTAGTAACATTTTACATTTTTCATTACTAAGGGATAAATTTGTTTCTTGACATCAGATGAAGACCTTCTCTAGGTTGTCAAGGGATTCTTGAAAACTATTACCATAAGCTGTAAAGTGATCCATGTATAACTCCACATAGTCATGTATAAGATCGGAAAATATTCCTAAGACTACTCGCTAGAAAGTGGAAGGTGCATTACACAAGCCAAATGGAAAAACTATATAAGCGTATGTTCCCCAAGGGAATGTAAAAGTGGTTTTGTCTTGATCTTCCAGTGCTATTAAAATCTAGTTGTAACCACTATACCCATCAAGAAAGGAAAAATATTGCTTACCTGACAGAGTATCTAATACTTTATCAATAAAAGGTAAAGGAAAGTAGTCTTTAACTGTAGCTTTGTTTAATTCTCTAAAATAAACACAAATACACCATTTCTCTTTGACTTTCTTTGGGACTACTACTAAAGGAGATACCAATTTACTATCAGAAATAGGATAGATGAAACCAGCAGTGAGGAGTTTCTGTAATTCTTCTTTTACTATATCCTTTAGAGCAGGATTCATCCTCCTCTGTGGCTGCCTTACAGGTGACATGTTTGGATCCATATAAATATGGTGAATATAGGTATCAGGGTGTATACCCTTCATATCGGTGTATTCACATGCAAATGCTCCAGCTTATTCCTTAAGAAATTTAAGCAGTTGTGCTTGTTGGTTTTCACTTAATCCTATGTGTATATGTAGACATTTTTCAGGGCCAACCTCACAAGTTATGGTATATGGTCCTATATTCTCTTCAATTGTGAAGACACAAGGTGTTTCCGTAAACATTGAGAGAGCCATATTCTCTTGAAACTCATCTCCAAAAATCTGATTGAGTTGAGCAAAGGACTTAGGGAAATCTATACAGGTTGTCAAAGAAACAAACTAGTTTAATACATTCTCAGTAGTCTGCTCCTGAAGTGCCAAGGAAAAACCACTATGAAGGGAGAGATCATCAAAGTCTTCATCCCCAAAAGAAAAATTTAACCACCATGATTTTTTAGTTATTGGTTGTTATGGGGGGTATAAAATAAGTCTTTGTGTGGACAACCCATTGGAAATAGTCATCTCTCCATCCTTACATCCTTTAAAAGCATTTGCGGTAGCATACCATGGCCTTCCCAAGATGATAGGATGTCCTTTAGAAGGATCCTTTGATTCTATGACCATAAAGTCGACAGGGTATTCTCATAAGGCTACTGATACAACGATGTCATCCAAGACTCCAATAGGTTTTGCCGTAGTGCGGTCGGCTAGTTCTAGGATGGAAGGAGTAGGTCAAAGAAATTTTCCTAACTGCAAATCTTCTTAAACTGTGGTGGTCATCATGTTAATGGCGGATCCTAAATAAATTAATGTATTCTCAATGGTGGTGGTGTTTATAATTATAGTCACTACTGGGGCTCCTGGATTTGTATATTTTGCAATCCAGGACTAACCTGTCATACATTCATACATCTCTCCTATAACATGAATTGTAAGAGGGTCCTTTTGCTTATTTCATGGGCATTTAATACATAGATCTTTTATTACCTTACTATAGATTGGTATATCTTTGATAGGTTGTAATAGAGGGATTTTAATAGAGATGTTCTTTAATTCATTCAAAATGTTATATTCTGGATGAACTACATGTTTTTCTATTACTAGTCTCTTTGGAAATGGAGGAATTCTTTGCTCCTGAATAGTTTCTTGTTGAGGATGGGTGTGTACTGGAATATTTGGAATGTTCACATCCTCCAAAATAACATCATTCATAGGTTCACTTGAATCTTCTTCTTCTTCGTTTGGTTCCTGAATGATGACTGATGACTTGGGTTTATTATTCACAACTCTTCCCGATCATAATTGAATTTCATGTACAAGTACAGTCGAAATAAGGTATTACGGAAGAGTTTGCAACTCAATGTTGTTAAGAGCGTGAGATGATTTATTATTAGGGTTAGGTATCGGTTGTGTAGGTGATAATGTCGGTCGAGGAGGATTTGCATTTTGAAAGTGATGAGGCTATTGTGAGATAAAAGGAACTGGAGGTGCAAATCTAGGAGGAATTTGCTGGAAATTTGTTTGATTATGAGGATAAGGATGGTTAGGTGTGTTGCTGCCTTTTCACACACCTGGGTCACGTGGCAGAAATCTTCAAGCCACTCGGTGTGTCCTTGGGGGCAAGTCTCGAGTCAAGGCTGTCACCTTGTTCTTGACTCCTCCGTTTAGGCTCAACTCCTAATGAAGCCAAGGGGGGTAGACCCTATTAAGTTACTAAGGATGATTACTTAGTGTGGTGATGTTAAACTGAATCAGTTACTTAGGAGTTCGAATATTTTAACTATAAACAATTGAAGATGACAAGATACGAAAATAACACACGAAAGCACAAAGCTGATAAACAATATATATATGAAGCAAAAATGACCAGTGCCCTAATAATGGAGTCAAATCAAAGAGATCAATGTGCTTGCATGTGCTTGGAGTGAATGTTTTACGATTGCATCTTGGTATGTTTTAAGTTAAACTTGAAGTATGAATTGATTAAATTAGGCTAAGGGGGGACTCCAGATATACCCAAGAGTACTTGGAGTATGTCCAAAACAAAACCTTTACGGCTACCCGCAAGGAATATGTGGGCTGAAATGGAGTCTCTGGGACTATTGTTCATAACATACCCGTTAGGGTGTGACAGAGATCGGTGCCCCGAGGTTACTTTTCAGTAAGTTCCCGCTTCCTTTGGATATTTTGCCACCGTAGAGGTTTGATCGAGGTGTTGGATTTTCACCTGATGGTTTGTCAATTGGGGAGAATGAGTCCTAATTATGCTAGTCACCCAAGTGATTTTGATACATCTTGACTGATTGGATGAACTGTAGCCAAGTGCAGAGCATACACACTGGAGACTTGTAAATTTTAATAAGTTTTAAACTATGTGTTTTTGTTTAAAAGAAAACCCTCCAAGAACCTCTTTCGATCCAAGTGGATCTCAATCGGGGAATCGAGGAGGGGTTAATTTTAAATTGTTGATAAACAAAAGATGAAAAATAAAACAACTACACAAATTTGGTTTTCTGATTAATCCTACCACGAATCTCTTTCCCCTTGCGGGTCACTCGGGAAATCGTGGGGTAAGTATTATGATTACTTTGAAATGTAAGATATGGAGTATGGAATTAAAAAACAAGATCAAGTATACTACCCTGCAAATCAGATCAATTCTAGTGAAAAAGAACTAAGCAGAAAATGACGAAAATGGCACCGACGCGAATCCCCCCAAGGGGGGTGGGGAATGGGCTCGACAGAGCCTATTCAAAGAATGATTTTATTAAAGTGGTTAAAATATCAAAGGAATGATAAATAATAACTTTCTTGGTCCTTATACAGGCTGAAACCAAGATCTTACAGTTATAAAAAAAATTTAAGAATTTTGTGACAAAAGAGAGACCCCTGGGGGGATTTGAGCGCTCCAAAAGCCACTTTGGACAGCAGCTTCCTTTATTCTCTGTCAGACATGCTAAAGGACAGTGATCATGTTAGAATAAAAAATTCCCAAAATCACTTTAAGAGTACCTTTGGGTCAGCCTACTTTATCTCAAAAAATAATGAAATTAAAGTAGCTAAACCGACGAAAAAGGAACCAAGGAAAGCAAGCTTTCCTTGGGATCTTGGCATGCTGTTTGTGCAGCCAATTGAGATGCACTGATATTGCAAAATATTGAAATTTATAACAGTGAAAGGAAATCTAATGCATGTGATCTACAAGTTTTCTTTCAAATTCATTCAAAAAGAACAATTTCCCTACAACTAGATCTGGGATGCTTATGATACATTTTTTAAGTGCAAGATATAGGATATGAGCTATGAAATATTAGATCTATGTATATTTTACTTTGATGAAATAGATCCAAATAAAATCACAGCTATGAACTGAAAATGGTAACCGGGTAAAGTGTTGATTTTTTGTAGAAATGAGAAGAAGAGGAGAGAAGGTCAGATCGTTGCTTGAATAGAGAAAGCTGGAAGGAGGCCCTTTCATGGAGTACTGAGGGATAGATTCTTGAGCTTATTGGATAGGAAAGGAGTCAATCTAGATCCACAACCTCATCCAAATGGGAACCTGCAACTAAATAACACAAGCCTGCACAAACCTCGTGAGATCTGGATATGGATGTATAAAGCAACAAAAATGAGAGATTATGCAGAAATAACCTTATTTAAGCATATAAATAATATTTTTGAGCATACATCATATGGATAAACAAGAATAAACAATCTAGCTTTCTTAGTTTATACCCTTACTAGATTCAGCCGAATCCTTGAAGCCAGAACACAGAAACAACACAGAATTTGGTAAGAAGTTGCAGCTACCACATCAGCAGCATAACACTGAGCATCCACAAAATCAAAAGCACTACACAGTATAGCCTCCAAATCTTCTTTATTCACAAATAATGATCAAATATAGAGTTACAATGGCAATCCCTTCAGTCCAGCTCTAACTAGCTTGGAAGAGGGAGCCTCAAGCAGGATATATACAATTTGCAGGCCATCTAGCCCAGGGGGGGCGAAATTCCTCATGGAATCAAGTGAAATCAACTAATGGAGAGTTCATCAATGCAGAACTGAGGCTGAACTGAGCCTACTTGTCAACCGGGGGCCTGATCTGGCTGACACATCAACCCATACACTGACACATCGGCCCAAAACTCATCCAGATGAGCCAAAACGTGTTGAGGAGAGAGGGAGGGCGAAATTCCCCATAAAGGATGCTCAAGATCAACTCTGGATCTGATTTGATCACCTCCTTCACTCAAGGATTTGTCAGATCCAGTCAATCTGCTTCAGGTCTGACTG
The DNA here is from genome assembly GCA_001517045.1 of Pseudotsuga menziesii. Lineage (NCBI taxonomy): Eukaryota > Viridiplantae > Streptophyta > Pinopsida > Pinales > Pinaceae > Pseudotsuga > Pseudotsuga menziesii. The sequence goes on along the minus strand of LPNX010259732.1, from coordinate 177,660 downwards.
ATTTCAATCAAATCGGCTGAGAATCCACTGATTTATTGATTTTGGATTTGCTCCATTATTCATCAATTTATTAATTAAAATAATCAATAATTGATTTTTGGGGCTTTCTGACCTGAGTGATGGAAAATCACTCAAAACTAGGAAATAGTGGGTCCATGGGTTTACATGGTGCTCTTAGCTTGAAAATGAGCACCTACATGAATGAAATTGATTATTTGGCCCACTTTTATTACAAAATCAAATTTTCCAATTAAACTATTAAAAAATAGCCTAAGTTTTGGAAAAATTAAATTTTAATAAAAAACACTGAAAAAACTAAAAAATTGAAAAATTGAAAAACATCTAGGGGGACTTAGACATGTTCATATGACTCAAAAATGATGTCTAGCATGTTTATACATTGACACATAGACTCTAATAACCTCAATAGTCCTGAATGCCAAGCTGACCACCCCAACTTTGGAGGTATGGAGTGAAAAACTCAGAAATTATGAGTCGTTTGTTCAACAACCAATAATAACCAAGGAAAAAAACACCCTGGGCTGATCGGATTGACAAATAAAGTCTAAGAGACCGAGTCTTTTACAGACACTATCATGCTAGAACATTTATTACAATTCCCTCATGGGGTATGAACATGTGATATAGTACAACAAGCACTTCCCAGAAGTACTTCCAAAGGTCTTTTTGAAGTCCGAACAAGTTAGCCCTGTCCGGTTCACCAGGATCACTTGATAAAAACCACTAAGTACAACTTAGGTGGTAACAAGGTACATGGATAGGTTGTGGCTAAGGATATGGTTGTCCTCTCCATCTTTGTGACCAATATTTTTGTTGAGGAAATTGAGGAGGAGGGTACTGTGGTGGACAATTATGCCAACTAGAATTGTTCCATTGTTGAGGTGGTTGAAATGGAGGATAATAGAGTGGAGGTTGTGGTGGAAAGATTGGATATGCTGGTTGGTTTCTAGGTTTCCAAGGAGGCCTCCTAGTTGTTTCAACTACACACCCACTCTTATAGATGGCTTGCAATCCAGGAAAGGATGGGAAATTATGTGTTGGATGTTCTTCTATATAGATGTGACATACAGAGATGTTGTTTAGTGGAGATTCCCTTTGGGGATGTTTATTTCTACATCTTGGACAAAAGATACTCATTGTTGTTCATTCTTCATCTTGCCTCCTCTTAGCTTGTAAAGCATCTAGTTGAGAACCCATTGCTCCTAAGATATCAGTTTTAAAATTCTCCAATAGGTTTCCTGACTCTACTCTTGTAAATCCACCTGAACTAGGAAAATTTCCTCTTACATTTCTACTAAAAGGCTCTTGAAACGTTTTCACAACTTTTCCCCTACTCCTAGAATAATTTTTACACATCTCACCAATCTTTGCAAAAGGTTTATGAGAAATATCACCAGCTGCGATGAGATTAAGACTTTCTAACAAGTCCTTGGAGATCCCCTTAAGGAAAAGTGTACGTATTACATCTTCTCGGAGGTCATTATATTTAGATTTATGTAATGTGTAAATGAACCTCTAGAGATAGTCCTCCAGGCTCTCATCTTCAAGCTGTTGTATCTTGAATATATCATGTCGAGAGTCCTTAGGTTTGCAGTATTCTTGATACTTTCGCAAAAATGAGGTTTTCATACCATCCCAAGTCCTGATAGTGGATTCTCCTAATCCCATGAACCATCTCAAGGTAGAATCCTTCAGTGTAGCAGGAAAGAGTTTTAGTTTGTGAGCATCTTGTAGATAATTATAACTCCTACAAAGGATATTGAACTTGAACAAAAATGTGTTCGGGTCCTCATTACTTTTTCCATAGAAAGTAGGAAAGGAGGAAGGAGGGATTCTTTTCATAGTTACATCTTGCATTGTATCTAAGATAGGGAACCCAGAGGTAGCCTCGGTTTGATTTTCCCATTCTCCTTCTTCATTTATAACTTCATCATGATCTTCATTTTCTCCCCATCTCTACATATAAGCTGGATTCTTAATGTAAATATTCTTAGGAGGCTCCTTTCGAGGTGATAATGCGGCTTCCCAACGTTCTTTTTTGGGAGAGATATTCCTTTGATCAACCGTGTTTTTATTGAATCCTAGAGGGATAGTAGGTTCTACTGTAGAATTTTCAATTTGTGAAATAACTGGATCTACTGAGGTTCCGAAGAGAGCTTTTACTTGATCAAGATCAACAAAGTCAACAAACTTTGGATCTCCTAATAGTGAAAAAGTTGTATTAATTGGATTTGAAATTAGTGGAGGGATAGAAGTTTCTAATGGCTGATCCACTTGAACTTCCTCAAAAATGGGGTCCATAGGATCTTTTGCCAAGGCTCTTTCTCCATCTATGTCTTCTCCAGTAAGATCTTCTAATAGAGTCTCCTTAGGATTCATGGTAGAACTATTTCCTATAGGTGTCTTTTGATACCTTTATGGTGAGTTAGTAGTTGGGGAATTACGTCCCCTACGGTAGTTAGTAGGGACTTCAATAAATTTTCTGGTCTTAACAAATCTACCTTGAGGGTCTCTAATTCTACTCATGAAAGACTTTTAAACTAAAATAAAACCTATGCTACTACTGTTGGTGGATTTGGGGGTGCCTGTTATAATAGATGCACAGGTTCTTACTGTTAGATTTTTATAATTCAAGCTAGCATATATTAGGATATTTAACTGAGATAATAACATGCACAACAATAAACACAAGAGACAAGAGAGATAAAGAATTTTACTTGAGGAAACCATAAAGTAGAAAACCCTGCAACTTCCTCAGAGATAGAATGAGCACCAATGGCAGCAATAAAACCCAAAAATAGAAAAGATGATCCCCACAGCTTGTTCTCTCTCACACACTTGAGAGAGCTTCTCCTCTCTCACTCATGCACCCCAATGAGTGAGTGTGTGTCTGATAAATAGAGAGGATCACTCTCTATTTATATCCTTTCATTCACTTGAAACCCACTCCAACATGTCGGCCTCACTTAACAATTACTTACTAGAGATGACATCTCTAGGAGTGTCTAATAACCCTAGTGCCCCACAACTTGTGGGGACTTTTCCTCCTCCGACCAAAAAAGAGGGTTATCCTTAATAAAATAGTGGGGACTATTTCCTCGACTTACAATGACTCACCTAGGGTTGAATTCTCTAGGATAGTCTAATAACCCTAGGGCCCCACAACTGTGGGGACTTTAACCCTTGACAAATAGGAGGGTTACCCACAATGACTTTACATGACTTGTTACATTATTGAATCTCCTGATTAGAACATCGCGGCATGACATGACTCAATTACGTTATAGATACTTCCTGGAACAAACATTGGGGTATAGTACATAAGATATACAAGTGAATACATTTCAAAGTTACAAATACATCAACACTCCCTCTTAATTAGGAAGGTATTCTCTCGACACAATTTATCAACACAAGTCTTCTTCTCTGTATCATCTGGATCATGATCAAGTTCTTGTCATCTTCAATTCATATTCATCTTCAGGTCATCTTCATCTTCCTGTCATATTCATCTAGATCTAGATCATCACTTGATCTAGATCATCATCACTAGATCTAAATTATCATTGGATCTGGATGATCACTGTTGGATCATCATCAAGTCTAGATCATCACTTGATCTGGATCATCACTGATGGATCATCATCAAGTCTTGATCATCACTTGATTTGGATCATCACTACTAGATCATCATCAAGTCTGGATCATCACTTGATCTGGATCGTCACTGTTGGATCATCATCAAGTCTGGATCATCACTTGATCTAGATCATCACTACTGGATCATCATCAAGTCTAGATCATCACTTGATTTGAATCATCACTACTTGATCATCATCAAAGTTGGATCATCACTGAATCATCATCATCATTACTACTTCTGCTATCTCAATCAAATGGTGCTATCTCTTCATTCTTCTCGTCACAGGAAGTTCTACAGAGCCAACCCTTTTGCATGTTGGTTGTAGGCTTAGCCTCCATGTAGGTCTTCTTCAGTGCTTATATCTGACACTAAGTCAAAATGGCCCACTCAGCTGTCACATCTGACCTCATCTTTTCAGAAAGGCACGCCCAACACTCACATCTAACTTCATCTTGTCAGAAAGGCCTGTCACTCACATCTGACCATGTGTAAACCCATCACGCCAAAATGGCTCAACACTTATATCTAACCATGTGTGAACACACCGCATCGGAAGGGCTCTGCACTTAAATCTGACCATGTTTGAAAACACCGCATCAGAAGAGCTCAACACTTATATTTGACCATGTTCAAAAACACTGCATTGAAAAGGCTCTGTGCTTACATTCGACCATGTTTGAAAAGACCGCATTGAAAGGGCTCTCAGTCCCAAACTAAAGAATCTTGGTAACTGACCAGGTGCCTCCATTCTCTCAGAGAATGGCATCAGCCCTTATATCTGATCAAGTGGGAAAACCTCTGTCAATCACATCAGAATGGCCATGTGCTCACATCTGATCATGTAAGACTACATCCTACAGTCAAATCAGAACAACCCTTAGTCCCAAACTGAGTTTTCCTAGTAATTGACCAGGTGCCTCCATTCCAAGAATGGCATCAGCCCTTATATCTGATCAAGTGGGAACACCTCCCTCAATCACATCAAAATGGCCATGCTCTCACATCTGATCATGTAAGACTACATCCTACAGTCATATCAGAATGGCTTAGCACTCATATCTGACATAGAAGGAATCAAATCCTCTCACCATGATAGAATGGCTCAGCCCTTACATCTAACCATGGGAGGAACCTAATCCTCTCACCATGTCGGAATGGCTCTTGGTCTCATCATTTCCCCTTTGAGGGAACCTTGATCTGGAGAACACCAAGATTCTCCCTGAAGTACTCAAACTTCACTCTAGCCAATGGCTTCATCAACACATCATCTTTCTGTTCTTTCGTTGCAACATACTGGAGCTTCACTACTCCTTTGTGCGCCATATCCCTAATATAGTGATATTTTATATCATATTGAAGTAGCACTCAAAGTGCTCTTCCTATCAATGGCACTTCCTGTCTATTACAAATCCACATAACCCTCCAGGTTAATCATCTGATTCACCTCATACTTGAGCCCATAATCAACTGTACCCTTTAGGTACCTCACCGCGTGCTTTGCAACCAACAGGTGAACATGTCTCAAAGTGATCACAACAAAGAAAATATCTGGTCTCGTATTTGTCAAGTAAATCATCTGACAATACATCGTGGCATCAACCAAATCTGATGAAGCAACACTCAATAGATTTAGGTTCGATGCCATAGGTGTGGTCTCGAACCTCTTCAGGATCTCCACTACATACTTCCCTTGTCCAAGGAATATTCTATCCGCATTCTACAACACCTTCGTGCCTAGAAAATAGTGCATCGACACATAGTAGGAGCATCACTAGTCTTCCACCTTCAACCTTGAAGTAAAGGTTGGAATTTGATTTACTCTTAGTAAAGCCTAGAGTCATCAGTAATCTATCCATCATGTCATACCATGTTGAACCTTAGGATCTTCTGTAGTCACTCCCTCTAAAGCGGAGCATCATTCTCCCTCTGTCTTCCATACTCTATGCATTGAAACATTCTGTACCAGTGTGACAAGTAGTATCCATCTAGGATCACTGGATACCAATATCTTAAATTTTTCCAAAATTTCTTCTCACACCCATCTGTGAGCTTGTCATCCTCTATCAACCTTGTAGCGAAGGTTCAGATCTTCATCAAGATCCTCATGTATGTGTTATCCCATGGGTGTCTTCTGAGCTTGTACAAGGCCTTCTTTCATTTGCACACATGATTCTTCTTGTCATGTGTATTTCTAGTTGCTGCAAATGTATCTTCGTAGTCTATTCCTTATGCTACGAATCTTTCCTTGTATCCAATGATGTTTCCATCTACTGCATGATGGAACTACGAACTTCTCTTCATGTATCGATATTTCATCTTAGACATCATTCTTCTTGAACCTTTCTTCTTGGATACTTCTTCATGTTTGGAAGGTTCTACATCAATGATGTTGCTACATTCATCTTATTATTCTTCATCTTGAACTGTCATCACTTGTTCTTCGGAACAAGTCTCATTCTTCTTTGCTTGTAGGTGATTATGTATGCGATCTTTCCTACAAGTCAAATGCATTTTTATGGTTAGAAACATTTCATAACGAATATTCATAATGGAAAATTCTTATGAATAAATATATAATCATGCAACTGCTTTATCCCATACAACATTCATCCATATCTCACGGAAAATTTCTAGATGCCTTCCATCTCTACCAGTACAACATTGATATTGTGCACTAATCCAATATGTCAGCAAAGAGGTTTCATTCTAGATAAGTAGCAATGGATAGTTGTATAGAACCATGAGCTACTTAGCCATCACATGCATATTAGTAGTATACTATCATTAATGCAGACATTCTATCATGCATAATACATCAACTGAATACTTATCTTTATTTGTTTCAAAGGTAGACTCCTTCTTGATCCTTCTTCTTCATCATCTTCTTCATTCATGACTTCATCATTTCTTATCCAAATTCTCAAGATGGATAAGAGGTTCTTTACGAATTGAGTCCTTCATATTCCTCATCACTTGAGGAATCTCCTTTGGATGGTGAGATCTTGATCTTCAGTTGCTCCCATATTCTCTTCTCTTCTTATGAGTTGAGCTTCTTCTTCTTCCCAGAGTTTGCTGAAATTAATCACTTCCTTTTGGGACACATTCCTCGAATGAATGAATCCCATGATCCTGGGAGGCCATTCAAGGTGGATATCACCACTTCTGCATTCTCCACTTCTTCTTCTATTGCTTCAAGTTGTTCTACATTATGGATCTTCACATTCTTCAACTATTTTCTCAAATCCATATTCTGATTTATGTTCTTCCCTTCAAATAGCTTGGTCAAGGAATAAAACATATTTGGTGTATTTAGGGAAGACACTTGTGGTACAAATTGATCTGTGATTGAATCAACAATGATCTTCTTGGCCTTGACCAAGTTTTTCTTCTGTAAGTCTTTGAGCCTCATCTCCCTCTAGAACTGGAACCTTTTCACTCATGTGGGTGTCCAATACATTTTCTTCAGAGAGATCATATACTTCCATGCTTGGAAGTTGTCAACTTCACCAAGCTTACCATCAAGCCGATGTGACAGATAACTTTGAAATGGGAGCCTCCAATGAAAATAACAAAACTTTAGATCTTACCGATTTGAGGTGTCCATCCTAATTCCGAAGCTGGCTGATATAGGGTTTGTTAGAGAAACCCTAAGTTTCAAAACTTGGAATATTTTAGATATTACTAGATATAAATATAGATCTCTTCAAGGTGATCTTTCCAATGTACTCCTTTTCTGAAAACAGTGGAGGGAAGCTCTCGAAACAGGAAGCCCTAGTTTTCTAATTTCTTCTGTAGAAATTCCTGATATAGTTTCTGTGGTATCTCTGAAATTACTCTTACTCTATGTTTGAAACATTGCAATGAGGTAGCCTTGAATGTACCTATGTCAAAACCACATTTTTCATCAGGATTGGTTTCACCAATTGGTACTTATGATCATTTTCCTAAGGTGACCTGTTACAGGACTGTTCAAAACAACAAAGTTGTACAGACTGCCATGTGTCACTGTTTCATCTTTTGGGTTTGACATTCAGACCAAAAAAATTAAATTCCATGCCCACTCTAGAAAATCTTCATAAATTTCATTTGGACCTTTGTATCCCAATATATATCAATCCTCCCTAGGTGTCCTATTTAGGGATGAATCCTAGAAGAGGCTGGAACACTAACGTGGAGGGATCATATCTCCCAGAATATAGCGAATTGAAGGCTGAATTTTGGATACAGTGTACATCAAGGTTTTATCTTTGACATCTAGAATTTTTCGTGCCTGATCCTCTGCCAATCCTGAGATATAGAGAATGTACCAAAAATTATCATTTTTAGTATTTAGGGTTTTTCCAGCTCGGGGTCAAACTAGGGTTTGACTTTCCCGGAGTTTCACCCAACCAAAAATCTTGATACAGGTCTCTAAAATTCGATTTTGATAAGGAGAGAAATACCATGCCATGCTCACTCAAAAATTCTTCTTCTACAAGAAGCCCTAATTTCTCGCACAAAAACTGAAAAATGCTCAGAATCAAATTTTGCTTCGACAGAAAGATGCGCCCTTCAATGGAGAGTCAGCATAGCATACTTTTGCTGATCGATTGTGGAGAGAGACCCAAAAATTAAGAAACCATAGCTTCTGCAGCTTCCCAATGTATTCTTCTTTGGTTTAGCTCTAATACCATGTTATATTTTTATCATTCAAGCTAGCATTATGATCTTAGGATCTTTAATTGAGAGAATAACATGCACATCAATAAACACAAGAGATAAGAGACATAAAGAATTTTCCTCGGGGAAACCATAAAGGACAAAACCCCACAACTTCATCAAAGATAGAATGAGCACCAATGGCAGCAATAAAACCCAAAAATAGAAAAGATGATCTCCACAGCTTGTTCTCTCTCTCACACTTGAGAGAGCTTCTCCTCTCTCACTCATGCACCCCAATGAGTGTGTGTGTGTGTGATAAATAGAGAGGCTCACTCTCTATTTATATTCTTTTTTTCACTTGAAACCCACTCCAACATGTCGGCCTCACTTAAAAATTACTTACTAGAGCCAACATCTCTAGGAGTGTCTAATAACCCTAGTGCCCCACAACTTGTGGGGACTTTGCATCCTCTGACCAACAAGGAGGGTTATCCTTAACACAATGGTGGGGACTATTGCCGTGACTTAAAATTAATCACCTAATGTCAAATTCTCTAGGATATTCTAATAACCCTAGGGCCCCACAGTTGCGGGGACTTTAACCCTTGACAAATAGGAGGGTTACCCAAAATGACTTTACATGACGTGTTACATTATTGAATCAATTACATGACATTACTCAATTACATTATAGATATTTCCCAGAATAAACATCAGGGTACAATACATAATATATACAAGTGAATACATTCCAAAGTTACAAATACATCAACACTTGCCTCTCGTCTTACCGCTCCTTCGCTACCAACCTATTACTAAAGTCATAAAGAATTATAGTCTACCTTACAAAACAACTCCCTGGCAACAGTGCCAAAAGTTTTGGGTATTATAATGTCTAAATTAATCCACCTATTCTTTAATTATTAACTGCGGTTGGTAATCTTAGAGTTGACAAAAATTATATGTGAAGGAAGAGGATGTCGTGTAAATATTTTAACAAACAAAAGATCGAAATATCTTTCAAAATGAAAAACTGAGCCAAACTTCTAAAAATGCAATTATTAAAGTAATTTAACTAAGACAAAATAATAAACTAAATAATTGAAAATAAAATTTAAGTTGAAATATAATCAACCCATAGTTAGCTACCTTAGACATTAAATTAATCATTTTTGTCTTATTTGCCTAGTTTCATGATTCCACCTTATGCAAGTTGTCATCTACCTATCCATAGTGGTCAAACTTGCCTATTTTGACTCATGGAGCGCTTGGGAAACCTCAAGGAATCAAATCTACTTTATTCCTGGCCTCCTAGGTGCCCTTCTGCTTTTTATGCTTTATTGCCTGCTTTTTCAGTGCTTTAAGGCAATTGGGAAAGTTTGACTAGGTGAGGTTAACTAGTTTTTTGTCCTCCACATCCTCCACTCTTTTCTCCTATGAAAATCATGTATGAGTTGTCCTTCCATCACCTTTTATCTTGCCTAAGTGCTTTTTCCAATTCGTGAGCTCCTTAGCTGATTTGGAAACTACTTTATGCACCTATGGGGGAATTGCTTAATTTTAGTAAGCCTGCTTTTGACTAGATTCGAATTGCCTCCTCATGCATTAGAATCCCTTATGTAATTATTTAATGCAGTAGCCTATGTTATTATAGTGTTGGCTATTGTACACTGATTTAATACAGTTTAGTGTTCAGCTCCATATTTAGTCTCTTTTGTGAGTGATTTTGCATGTACAATTGATAATTGTTGTGAGTGTTATTGTTCTATCATTGGGTTCAATTTCCACATGGTATCAGAGCCATTGTAGATCAATTTATATCCTTCAAATTTGTTTTGCAGGTTCGACATCAGTGACTGGGAGCCTTCTACTGACAGCCGGGATAATTTCTGAGCTATGGATCAATCTCAGAAGATCATCTTGACTCCCTTCAATTTATTTGAATGGAAAGCAGAGATCAAGATACTGTTGAGAGTGAAAGGCCTCTACAGGGTGAATATGGCAACAGAATCAGAGCCCAATGTAGCTACATAGAAGACAAAATGGCACAACAGGAGGGATGAGGCCTATGGTATCTTGTGTCTGAGTATTTCCAGAGACCTCCTTTTCCATCTTGATGGATTGACATCACTGAATGAAGTATGGGAGAAGCTTGTTGATATTTTTGGAAAGACAGATGAGATGAGGGGACATTAAATAAAAAATGAACTGATCTCCCTGATTCCAAATAGCTTTGAATCCCTGCAACTGTATTTCTCCAAGTTCAAACTTGTTTTGCAGCTAAAACAATGTGGGATCAAAAAGAAGGATGATCAGCTGGTCTTGGCCATACTCTCAAAGCTTGGCCCTAACTATTCATTGTTTTTTTCGACCTTCTATGCCACAAAGTTGATAGCTTGAACCTGGAAGATGCCTAGCCTTGCATATTTCATGGAATCTCTCACACAAGAACAAGACAAGCTGGTGATGATGTGCACCATCAAACCATCCAAAGACCAAGCTTTGGTTGCTGGAGATTCAAGGGTGGATTCAAAAAGAAAAAAGAAAGCTAAAAAGCCACCTGAGCAAAAGAAAGACAAGAACAAGTCTCCGGAGGAGCCACAAGGTTCCAAGAAGAACTACCATAAGAAGAAGAATAAAGGAGAAATGAGCAAGTGTGCATACTACAATAAGGGTGATCATACTGAGAGCTCCTACATGAAGAATAAAATAGACATGCTGACCCAACTCTTGGAGAATAATGGCATCTCCCTTCCAGATAGCTCAAAGAAGAGAGAAGGAGGATCAAGTTCAGAAGACAGAGAGAGAGTTCATGCATTAGTTGCTAGCACATCAAGCTCACCTAGTTTCATCATTGATTCTGGAGCTTCAAGACATATGGTTTCGACCAAAAAGGCATTCTCCTCACTTGACATGTCGAAAGCTCCACCAATAGTACTAGGAGATGACTCTCTCACTGAAATTTTGGGCAAAGGGAGGATTGATCTTGATCATGGTCAGTTCATAAATGTGTTGTATGTTCCTAGTCTTGCCTCCAACCTCTTATCAGTGTATCATATGACCCACACTGGGTCTCCAAAGAAGCTCATATTCTCCCTTGATGAATTTGAGATCACAGAGATCTCAAGTGGTAAAGCCATTGCAAAAGGAGTTGCAAATCATACTTCGAAGGTATACATGTTCTCACACTTCCTACCCTACTCAAACCCCTCTGCTCTTCTGATTCATGCTAATGAGGAAAGCAAGATTTGGCATGAAATATTTGGCCACCTAAATGACAAGTATCTTTCTAATCTTAGTGAAAAAGAGATGGTCATAGGGTTACCAAAGATAAAATTTTCCAAAGGAGTCTGCCAAGGTTGTATCCTAGGAAAACACCCAGAGCATAAATTTGAGAGAGCTATTCATGAGATAACCTCTGCACCCCTCGAGTTGATCCATAATTATGTTTCTAGACCATTCCCTCATATGTCCATGAGTCAGGCCAAATATGCATTGACTTTCATAGATGACTTTTTCAGGTATTGCTGGGTTTACTTCCTGAAACACAAGTGTGAAGTTTTTGCCCTCTTCAAAGTCTTTAAGGCTTTGGTTGAAAACCAGTCTAGGAGGAAACTCAAGGTCCTTAGATATGAAAATGGTGGTGAGTATGTCAAGTATGAGTTTATTCAATATTGTGCAGATGCAGGTATTCAGATGCAGCATTCTATCCCTTGCACACCGCAGCAAAATGGTGTTGCTGAGAGGACA
>LPNX010259732.1:146360-165434 GCA_001517045.1 Pseudotsuga menziesii | reverse complement strand
TCCTCCAAAATTAATAAATATTATTTTATTATTTTAACTATTATTTTATTAGTTCATTTTAGGAGGCCCATTTTGAGTTGAAATTTCCTCTAATGAGAACAGATCACTGAAGGAGATGGCAACATGCATGATGGCGGCCAAAACTTTGCCACCAAAGTACTGGTCCAAAGCTATCAACTGTGCAGCCTATATCCAGAATAGGGTGCCTCATAAACAGCTTGATGGTATGACTCCTTTCTAAGCATGGAGTGGGCACAAGCCAGATGTGACCCATTTCAGGATTTTTGGCTCAAGGGCTTGGGCTAGAATTCCAACAGAAAAGAGGAAGGCTTCGCAGTCCCAAAGCCAAGAGTGTCTATTTGTTGGGTACTCTAAAGATTCAAAAGGGTACAAGATGATAAATTTGAGCACAAAAAAAGCCTTCATCGAAAGGTGTGTTTAGTTTCAAGAAGAACCCCTAGCAACAGTTGAAGTTGGAGAAGCCTCTTCACCACCAGATCCTCTGAAAGTAAGTGAAGAGATTGTTGAACATGTTGATTCTGATATGTCTGATAGTGATGATTTTATTGCATATCCTAACATCCCTACAAGGCCAAAACAGGAATCCAAGACCGTTCATGCAGCAGGAGAGCTAGCTGGGAATCCCAATGACCCTAGGAGGACTAGATCTCAATTTGAGAGTGCTCTATGCATGAAGGATCCTATGTTTGTTAATAAATTCTATCTTATGGTGGAATCATATCCTTAGACATATGAATATGCAGCAACAGATCCAAGATGGCAAGCAGCCATGAAGGAATAGTTCAGATCACTCCAGAAGAGCAACACTTGGGAGCTAGTGGATCTTCCCCCATGGAGGAAGCTAGTTCAGTGTAAGTGGGTGCACAAGACCAAATTTGCTGCTGATGGTTCACCTTTGAAGTACAAGGATGGATTGGTAGCCAAGGGCTACTCTCAGGTTCATGGCATAGATTACAATGAGACCTTTGCACCAGTGGCAAAGATGGACTCCATCAGGCTAGCCTTAGCCATTGCAGCTTCAAAGCAATGGGAGGTACATCACATGGATGTAAAGTGTGCCTTCCTGAATGGAGATCTCACTAAAGAGATATACATTCAGCATCCTCAAGGATTTTCTACTAACCCATCTCTTGTGTGTAGGATGAGAAAGTGATTGTATGGGCTAAAGCAAGCCCCCAAGGCTTGGTATGCCAAGATTGATAGCTTCTTCCTATCACTGAATTTTGTTCGGTGCAAATCAGATCCAAATGTCTATTTGAAGTTAAATAATGGTTCATTAATGATCATTGTTTTATATGTTGATGACCTTCTCATTACAGGAAGCTCAAAGGATGAGATTGCTTCCTTGAAGGGTGCAATGAACCAAGCCTTCTCCATGATAGATTTGGGGCTCTTAAGCCAATTTTTGGGCCTTGAGATTGCTCAAACCAAAGCTGGAATCAAGGTGCACCAGTCCAAGTATGCCTTGTATTTGCTGACAAATTCAAAATGAAGGATTTCAAGCCAAACAAGACTCCTTTCCTTTCAGGAGTGAAGCTGGAAGAAGCTGATTCTTCACCTATGGTAAACAATACACTGTATAGGCAATTAATTGGATGTTTGTTGTATCTTACACATACTAGACCTGATATTTATTATGCAGTAAGTGTGGCTTCTAGATACATGGATCATCCTCATGAGATCCATTGGAAAGCAGCCAAAAGGATCCTTAACTTTGTTCAGGGAACAAGGACACATGGGATCTTCTATAAAGCAAAATCTGATCTTGATTTGATTGGGTTTACTGATAGTGATTGGGAAGGTGATAGCACACACAAAAAGTACACATCAAGATATGTGTTCATGCTTACATAAGGGCCAATCAGCTGGTCAAGCAAGAAACAGAGTGCCATTGCACTCTCATCTACAGAAGCAGAGTATAGAGGAGTTGTAAATGCAGCAACTCAATGTTTATGGTTACAGGGGTTACTTGGAGAGTGTGGCTTCGAATCAGAGTACTCAACTACCATCTACTGTGATAACCAGAGTACCATTCGAATATGCAATGATCCAGTTCAGAAGCAGAGAACCAAACACATTGAGATCCATATGCACTACATCAGAGAGCTTGTGCATGATGGCACCATTCACCTACTCTTCTGTTCATCTTCAGAACAAGTAGATGATATCTTCACCAAAGAATTTTGTGAGAATACCTTCAGTAATCTCAAATCACTGCTGGGGATTTTTGATCATGCTGTGAAGCATGAGTGAAGACAAGATTTCCAAATTTTGTTTTACAGTCCATGTTTAAGGGAGGATTTTCCCATGTGGTTTTTGCCTCTTTCCTTGTTTAAATGGACATGCAGTATGTAAAGGGTGACTAAGCCTGGTTTCTAGGCCCTATGATTTTCTGATATATTACGCATAATTCAGGCTTAAGGGGGGGTGTTAGAATAATCAAACCATAGTTAGCTACCTTAGAAATTAAATTAATCATTTTTGTCTTATTTGCCTAGTTTCATGATTCCACCTTATGCAAGTTGTCATCTACCTATCCATAGTGGTCAAACTTGCCTATTTTGACTCATGGAGCACTTGGGAAACCTCAAGGAATCAAATCTGCTTTATTCCTGGCCTCCTAGGCACCCTTCTGCTTTTTCTGCTTTATTGCCTACTTTTTCAGTGCTTTAAGGCAATTGGGAAAGTTTGACTAGGTGAGGTTAACCAGTTTTTTGTCCTCCACATCCTCCACTCTTTTCTCCTATGAAAAGCATGTATGATTTTTCCTTCCATCACCTTTTAGCTTGCATAAGTGCTTTTGCCAATTCATGATCTCCTTAGCTGATTTGGAAACTACTTTATGCACCTATGGGGGAATTGCTTAATTTTAGTAAGCCTGCTTTTGACTAGATTTGAATTGCCTCCTCATGCATTCAAATCCCTTATGTAATTATTTAGTGCAGCATCCTATGTTATTACAGTGTTGGCTATTGTACACTGATTTAATACAGTTTAGTGTTCAGCTCCATATTTAGTCTCTTTTGTGAGTGATTTTGGATGTACAATTGATAATTGTTGTGAGTGTTATTGTTCTATCACTGGGTTCAATTTCCACAACTAGGGTGCAAAGAGGACTTAACTTATAAGAAACTAGAAAACTTAATAAGGAAAACTTGATAAAAGAAGCAAGTAGAAAACTTAATAAAAAAAAAACTTTATAAAAGAAACTAGTAGAAAACTTAATAAAATAGATATCTTTAGGTTATGTCATACAAGTTCTTTCAACAATAACACAACATAAAAGAGACAACCTAAAAACATACTAAAGACAACACTAAATCTCACATATAAACAAATAAATAAATCTAAAAAGCATAAACACAAAACAATATAGCAATAAAACAAAAGCAGAAAAAATATTCAAGAAACAAAGATAACTTAACACACATTCAAGGAAAAAAGAAATAAGAAAAATGATAAAACTTTAATAAATAACCTAAAATAATTAAAATTTAACTTGAATGTTACATAAAACTATTACTTAACTATTACAGACAAACCATAATTCAAACATCAACAAAACAAAACTGAAAACAATCTTAAAATACATTAAAAACACTAAAAAAAGCACTAAGGGTTGAATGACAAACTGCACTACAGGTCTGAAAGGGGTGGCTGAATAACAGACTGAACAGGCTGTCTAAATGACAGTCTGCACAATTAGAATGGTAAAAACTAACTTAAATGAGCTAATCTTCAGCTGAAGTCATGCATATGTAATTCTAATACATAAAAACAATAAATAAACCTACTTATTAAGCAAATCTAACAATCAAATAGACTTAAACAAATTCATAAACATAAATAAACCATTGCATATTAATAAACTGAAATCTAAATTGCATAAATTGATAATTTAAAATAGACATGAAATAGACAGAACTGAATCTACTTGATTTGATAAACAACAATCTATTTTATCTAACTTGGAAATAAATCAAGCAATAGACTGAGAATGAAATGAATGAAAGAAAAAATAGAAACAAACTATGTGCACAGTCTAATTATCTAATTCAGAAATCAAGTAGCATTACAAAAAAATAATAAAAGAAACTATTAATTAAACTAGCTACAACATAAAATGAAAGAAATAAACAAGAAAAGAAACCTCTGGTTGATGAGGGGTCCTCTCAGCAATCAGGGGTGATGCCTAGCTAACTTTTACTCAAATGCAATCTTCAGCAAAAACACATATAGCTTTTTATTCATACGGTGGAATGGAAATACAGTGTTGAAGAACAGATCAAAGCATGAACTAATACTGTTTGACCAACCCAACTCCTCTATCTCTAGCTGAGTTCTCTCACAAAGGCTACTATATATAATAATTTACAGGGATGAGCAAGTCGACCCTTTAGTTGTTGACTTCTCTCTAAATTTAGTTGATCTTAAAGGCGCATAACAGTTTAAAGGACAACATGTAGGAAACCTTCCTTCTTCAGTGTGATTCTGATCTTTTTACTGGGAAGTGAATATGCAATCTCCTCTCCAGCGTGAATGATCTTTAGGCATGGCGCACATGTTCCTTCCTTATTGTAGCAGGTGGCTAATGCTGAACATAGGAGAGCATAGTGGTGAATATTCTAGAGCGTGGGTTGAATGCAACAATCTAGCGCATGGATGGTTGATGTGGTGGTGAGAAAAGGAGAGTTCAGGCTGGAAAATATCTAGAGCACAACTTCATCACCCAGACGTGTGGATGACAATTTGTTTGCAAGTTGTTTCATGTGTTAAATGCTCATAATTAATTCTCAGCAGCACTTAGTTTGATGGGAGATCTAGATGGAGAGCTGAACGGAAAGCTTGTCCGTGAGCTGGATATGCTGGGCGTCAATCTAGGGAGAATGAAGTGTATGTTTGCTGATGCACTTTAGGGCTATAGTCTACAGCAACGCATTTCAACATCTGGAAAACCACCAGCGAGTTTCACGCTACGAGATGGGTGACAAGCTGGACGTGCTGTGCGAAAGGTAGGTTGAATGCCTTTTGTTTATTATTTTATCCCAAAATAATTATAAAATCTATAAACAAATATATAAATCAGTTAATACATCAAATGCACTTTAATAATGCCATTTTTAATTAACCAAACCATAAAAAATGACAAATAAACAGGTTTCCTATAAACCTTAAATAAACTCATACCTGAGGCTGAATAATGATCTGCGTTACATAAAATATACAAAATATAATAAAATATGTGTTAAAATGAGTAATTTAATTGCCAAAAATGATAACAAATCATGGATCAATAGTCTCATTGAAAGAAGGGAGTTTCTTTCGCACGTAGCAGGGGCGAAAACCCCGCTACAGTTTTGGCAACCATATTGGTTGATCACCAAGGATCCCTTGTATTGTAGGTGTTTATTTTGTTTTTGCTCATAGCCGTCACTGATCAGACCCTCATGTATTCGATCTGAGCCTATACGAAACTAATTCCTGCCCCCCTCAGCCCCTATTATCTAGATTTTTTATTTTTTTTCTAGTTTTGGCCCAAGTCGCATCCTTATCCCCGTAAAGCGTGACTTTCCTCCCAAGGAAAAGTAGCACATGCTCTTTCATTTTTTGCGACCCTGTCACCTCTGTTTGGCCTGTTCGAGTGACCTAGTCATGACTCTCCACTAGTTAAGTGCGACTTACCTATTTCTTAGCCCAGTCACCTCTATTTTGTCTGTTTAAGTGACCTAGTCATGGTTGTCAGCCTTTTAAATGCGACCTATATGTTTTTGAGTTCATTTTTGTAATTTACATTCTGTATTACATTTTAAAAGTTGGAAATTAACACACTTATTTAGCTCCTCCTCTACTCAGTCATCACCCTCTAGGGTCTTTTGAGATACGATGGGGGGCTAACTAAGTTTAGTAATAGGATTCCACTTTACTATTGTTCTCTTCAATTAAAAACAAGTGCTTTTGGAGGCTACGAGGAGTGGAGACCATTGGGGGTCTCACGATGTTTGCATCCTCCTTGTTGAGCACCGAGCACTTGGGGTTTGACCTATGGATCTACGAGTGGACTTGTTTTCACTTTATTGAGAGCTCAACACTCCCTCTTTGATTTGAAGGATACAAAGTTTGGGTATTCACACTACTAATTTGCAAGCATCACAATCAGTCACCTATTTTCAGACCCTTGTCTGTCTTGTACTTTGTTTAGATTTGGTTTTACCTTTCAGACCTACTTTGGTCAACCCTTTTCTTGTTTCTTGCAGGAAATGCATTATTATGTATCTATTTCATATTTGAAAGTGAAAGTAGCAGTTTCAAACACAAGTGCACAAACAATCACACCAATAATCAACAATCTCAGTTCATGACCTTGAGAGAAACCTTAAAAGTAATGAAATTTACTTGATAACATTTGGTTTGGGACATAAGTCTCATCTGCAACAATTGTGGGAAGTATGACTTTTCCCTAAAACTCATTATGAGGAGAACCACAGGAACCCCAAAGTAGCTGGCCAACAAGAGGACCTGCCAAGCAAAATGGGCAACGACCCCCTTCGTATTGACTAGATACCCACCTATGAGGAAAAAACCAAAGCGTTTTATTGAGGAAGTCTTGGTGGCCGAGTGACTTATTTTGAGACAATAGAAAGCTGATTTAAAACTGGGGTCCAAATTCATTACTTGTTGCTACTACAACCATCATTTCTTTACCACAGTATTCCCATCGACTTAGGGGACACTCCCCTCAGTTTGGTTCCTTAGACCGTCACTATCGGAACCCTCTTCGACAAAAATCCTCACATTCAGAAGGGCACACAACCTATGATTTTGATTCAGAATCCTACCACTCTGAACCGAATCTGGTCACTGCACCATCTATTCCCATTGTTGGCACAAATCTTGATCCCTTCTCTGGAGGGATAGTTGGAGGTGGACCCATGTACCTACCTCCCATCATCATGGGTATTCTCGCTAGTGGTACCACCACCACTGCGTATGCTGCTATAGGTATGCTATCCACTAGTTGCAGCCCCACAGTAGCTACCACAACCCCTACCATACCACCTTACATGCCTGGGGGTAGTGGCCCTTCCACGACCATTCCGACTATTCCTTCCATGGGAGGTCAACCTCACATACCCCCATCCATGCATGGGCATCATGTTCCTGCAAACTTTGGTTCCATCCCTGGTCCATCCCAATCCAACTTTGGGTCTAACCTACCCTTTATGGCTCGTCTTAACTTGCCAGATCTGGCTAGGCTAACAAATGAGCCCATCAATTATCAACCTCATTCACTTCCCATGCCGACCAAACTTCCTTCAGACATCCCAAATTTTGAGGGAAAGGAGGGAGAGGACCCCCAAAACCATATCATGTCCTTCCACCTATGGTGTTCCTCAAACAACATTATGGGTGATGCAATCAGACTAAGGCTATTACAACACACACTTACTGGTGCTGCTGCGAAATGGTAGATTGAACTGCCACCTTCCTCCTATCTCGATTTCTGCTCTCTTTCCTCCATGTTCCTCCAGTACTTTCAACTACCCATCTAATATGATGAGGGATTGAAGATCCTTCTATCCTACCATCAAAATATAGCTACCCACGTCACTGATCACATCCATGAGTGGGAGTGATGACGTAGCATGTGCAAGATCCAACTGGATGATAGGATCTTCCTTAACTTGTTTTTAAAAACCTTACCCGCACCCATAGCTAAGGACGTCACCTTTGAGTGAACCCAAACTAAGGAGGAGGCCATCTTAAAGGCTCAATAGTTTGACCTAATCTACGCCCAGACTGGGTATTTATATACCATCATACCAAATGCTCCCCGTGTCGGCACCTCCCACCACGATACATCGGGGGAATCCCACGGAGTGGATGGTGTCATCGGCTCTATCACACATCACCTTCAGTACTATATGGCACCCCCTATGATGCCACTACATCTATGAAACACCCATAGTGTTGCACAACACAACCAAATCCCCGATTACTGATGGATGATGGGTCAATCTAGAGCCACCACCTCCTATGCACATCCTACGCGAAATCAGCACACCCATGGTCCCACATGGCTGGAATAGTCGTAGTTGGGATAAATGGTTGGATTTGTAGCTCCTTTGGCTCCACTGGTCTATTATGCACCACTAATGCAACACGCTCTGGCTCCTATCCCATCCCCTCCAGTTTCCATAGTACAAGTGTTTTCTCAGCAGAACCTTCCTAACCAAGCCACCCCTAACAACCAACAATGGAAGGGTAAGAAAAGTTGAGGGAGAAACCGAGGTAATGATCAGCTGCAAGAAGGCGGCCAATAGCCTAACCCCCCCAAAAAAATAGTGCCAATCCACCGGCATAGAACCCCCAACAGCCTTCCCAACTGAGAAAGAACCCATAGTTACAGACTAACCATCTCTGTGCCCTGTATAACACCTTCGGTCACTATATACATTTGTGCCCTCATATGGCTCGTGTCCAACAATTTCTCCAAAATGAAGCTCAACAGGGTGCCAATACCATAGCTCAGGCTCAACCCAACCTACCATCACTAGGTCCTCTGCCTATGGTGTTCCAAATTCCATTACCACTCCCGGGATTGGTTCCACCGCACCCTTGGCCCCACCTTGTCATGCAGCTCCCACAGTCCCCACTGTGGCTCCACCTACAGAGACTGGTGTCCATCACATGATGACACTGTCAACCGAAGAAGTCAGCCTTCATACTAGGTGAAAACAGTATGACTCCACCATGGGAACTACTAACCCATCAACGACATCTACTTCTAACACTTCCAACATGCCCCTCCACTTACCTACACCCCCCACCGATGGGGCGAATAGAGGTCCATGGTTTCCTATATGACGTATCACCAATAATGCAACTGATTGAGCTGCCCTAAACTATAGCATCATTGATGACTTGGCCCAATCACATACAACCATATTTTCTCTATAAGTGCTCAAAACCTTTCCAACGGAACAGAAAGTGTTGTTATCCACATTAGGTGCTATGGATCCCTCTGATTTCAGGTTAATCATGTTTCATTTGGACCAAGGAGAGCCCAAATTTCCATCCACCATCGCCTTCTAAATTCGGTCTTAATTATGAATTTGGTCATGCATTGATGTATCGTTGATGAAGGCACAACGACCTGTGTTATGTCAACTTTTTTCTGGCAGAAACTCGGGTCCCCTACCCTCCAACCATCCACTCCCGCCTTTCGCGCCTACGATGGTCGATCTATGAAGGCTGAGGGAATTCTTCTAAATTTTCCTATTTCATTAGCCAGTAAATTTTTTTTGATTGAAATCGAGTTTAATAATTCCCAACTTGATTATAACCTCCTCCTTGGACGTAGCTACATGTATTCCATGAGAATCATGGCATTCATCGTCTTTCAACTCCTCATGTTCCCTCATGATGGAAAGATCATGACAGTCGATTAGTTAAATTACTATGATCCACATGGACCAGCCACATTGGAACATTTCATCCCTACCATTTATACTACCACAAACAACATATCCATCTCATCCTTATCCGCTGTAGGACAGAGATTGTTTGTCGAAGGGCCTATGGCGGACACCTTTCTATCTTCGCCACCTCCGACCATGCCGAATTACACAACTAATTTGTGTACTATTTCATCTAGTACCATCTTTAACACACCACAAAATCAGTCGCAACCCCAACCTCTATCACTCGGGAATTATTAGGGTTCTTTCCCAATACACATGATTCCCTTCATATTCCCACCATCCAACATTGTGAGTAAGCCTATTATGGCTACTCTAAATTTACCTAATTTTACGTTTGGGATTCTTGTGTGGTAACTTGAACCACCTACCCCATCTATGATGCCTCAAGTTGTGTTGACTCGAGACCAACCAATTGCAATGGAGTCATACCCTCCTCCAGGCCCATCAAACAAACCTTCCTTCCCCAAGAAGACTAGGGCCAAGGACGCAAAAGCAGCAGTCAAGCCTTGTATGAATCCACCTTGCACTTTGTGTGATGTCCATGGTCATGCAACTCAAAAATTCCCAGAGATACCCATCCTGCGCACACACATATATGCTATGGATACAACTGAAGACACTCCAGTAGTCATCATTTCAACTCTGCTAGCATCCAAGAATAAGTCTTTCGGGACCAACCATTCGTGCGCGATTTACAATTTATACGGCCACTATTCACACCATTTCCTAGACTTAGCTGAGTATTAGTTTTTCCTTCATGATCTTTGGAAACACTCTCATGAGTCCGAGATCACTTTCATCGAGGAGATTCACCCTCCAATTTCCTCCTCGAACACCACCACCATTTACATGATTTCCAGCTCTGCCAACCCTTCTATCTCCGCAATCATAGATGATACCTCTGATCTATCCAACCATTGTTTCAGCAATGATGAGCAGATCCTTAAATATTTATCGATTCCTGAATACCCTTGGGATGATATGCACCATCACTTGTTCTTTATCCCCAAGGAACCTTTGTCAACATTATATCAATATTCAGTCGAAGCCAAGGACATCATCCATGGTAAGGTGGATTGGTTCAAAAACCCCATTCTAGCTCCTGATGCCTTTGGAGAGGGAAACATGGCCAACATTTCTCCCACTATTAAGGTCAATATATCAACCAACCCTGATTTTGTTGAAAAGATAACACTCAGAGCATCATTCTCCCCTGAAGAAGTTGCTTCCCACAAAGCACTTTTTAAGGAATTTTGTGACATATTTTCCTGGTCTTATACCGAGATGCCTTGGTTGGATACATCTATCTTCGAACATCATATCGATACATGGCCTGATGTGGCACCTATTTTCCAAAAGAAAAGACCAATTCACCTTGCAAAAGCCGCTACAGTCAAAGCTGAGATTAGGAAGCTACGTAGAATAGGATTTATATAACCCATCGCGTATACCACTTGGGTTTCTAATCCTATTCTCGTGAATAAAAAACAAGGGACCATTCATGTTTGTAGTGATTTTCACAACTTGGATTTGGCATGTCCCAAAGACAACTTCCCTACTCCTTTCATCAAACAAACCATTGATTCTTGCACCGAACATGAGGTATTTTCCTTTATGGATGGTTTTTCTAGGTATAACCAAATTTAGATCCAGAAAGAAGACTGGTACAAGAGTGCATTCACAACCCCCTGGGGCACATTTTCATATCGAGTGATGTTGTTTGGCCTTAAAAATGATGGAGCCACTTTTTAGCGAGCCATGATGTTCTACTTCCACAACCTTGTCCATATCATACTGGTCTACTTGGACAACCTCACTGCTCAGTCACGAAAGTGTTCACAACACTTAGACGACTTACGACAAGTCTTCCTATGATGTCGCAAGTAGAAAATCTGCTTGAACCTTCTCAAGTGTGTGTTTTGTGTCCCAGCTAGTCATCTTCTTGGGTTTATCATCTCTCACAAGGGAATTGTGGTTTACCCTCTCAAATTTCAAGCCATTTTCAATCTCCCCTCACCACAGAATTTGCACCAATTGCAGAGTCTCTAAGGAAATGCCAATTTCCTTTGTCATTTTATAGCGGAATATGCGACAAAATTCCATGGTTTATTACACCTGCTTCATACCAACATTGCATTTGTTTGGGATCAGCATGCAGAAGATGCTTTTGACACATTAAGACAAGCTCTTCCTTCTAGCCTGTTGCTGTCTGCACCCAACTTCACCAAGGATTTCATTCTCTATGTGTCGGCATCCGAAAATGCCATCGCTAGATTTTTGGTCCAGGAGGACGATGCTTGTCAAGAGAATGTGATTTATTACATTAGTCATAATCTGACCGGTCCCCCTTTACGTTATTCAAATGAATAAAATGTGTCCCTTTCCATCGTATTTTATATTCAAAATCTACGCCATTACATCCTTGCGAACCATACTAGATTCATGGTCGATTCCAACCCTATGATGTACCTCTTCAGCCTCTGCCTCCTACAAGATCGCATTGCCAAGTGGACTGTCATTCTTGAGGA
Organism: Pseudotsuga menziesii; assembly: GCA_001517045.1. NCBI lineage: Eukaryota > Viridiplantae > Streptophyta > Pinopsida > Pinales > Pinaceae > Pseudotsuga > Pseudotsuga menziesii. Next base: position 153,403 of record LPNX010259732.1, on the reverse strand, counting down.
GTTCGACTTGGAATTTTTTGCCCCAAAAAGTATCAAATCTCTAGCAGTAGCTGCAGTTACAACAGACCTTCCTCTATTGTCTGCATCACCACCGATCACGGTCAACCTTCCTGACGAATTCCTATTTTTCATTTCCATGGAATATCCATGGCATGAGGGCATTCTACTCTACCTGCGCACCCATGAATTTGAGGCCCACCTAAGCCGCAAAGATAGAAGGCACATCTGACACCAAGTTGCTCGCCATCTCCTCATTTGGGATGTTCTGTATTGTGGGGGGGTCGATACCATATTACGTTGGCACCTCACCCATGATGAGGCTGAAAAATTCCTTAATGAATGTCATAGTGGAGGTTGCGATGGCCATCTCTATGGTTGGCTACTACCCAAAAGATCCTTCGTGCTGCTTATTTTTTTCCTACAATTTTTGTAGATTGCATCGAGGCAGTCAAACAATGTCACAGTTGTCAACTCTTTTCTCCAAAATCAAGGACTCTCCCCGTGCCGTTACACATGGTAGTCACATTCGGTCCCTTATGCAAATGGGAAATCAACTTCATAGCATGTAACCCCACCTTGGTCGACGCCCATAACTACATCATCATGGCCATTGATTAATTCACTAAATGGACCAAGGACATGCCTACATTTAATTATAAGGTCGACAAAATCAAATGTTTCTTTTTCAATCATGTTGTCTCATGATTCGGTGTCCCCCAGCAAATATTTTCATACCATGGTCATCACTTTGAAGACAAGTTTTGGATTGATCTTTCAACCATGTTGAAGTTTGAGCACTAGTACTCCTCCTCATACTACCCTCAAGGAAATGGACAAGTTGAAGCTAATAACAAGATCATCAAAACCATGCTCCAGTGGATGGTAGGAAACCATAAGACCAACTGGCACAATATGCTCTTCTCAACCCTCTGGGCCTACATGACATAAAAAAAACCACCATCGACTTCACCCCTTTCTACTTAGTCCACGGTGTCAAATCGATACTTCCCATCGCTCTGCCTTGCCATAGAACTCCTTATCGATACCTCACCTTTAAAAGAATTCCTTATTATACTTAAATAGAATAGTGAGGACCTTTGTGCTACTCTCCAAGCAATTGAAGTAGCTAAAACATAGTCGAAGACACATTTTGACTCCGATATCCACCTTCGTACCTTTAGAGAAGGCGATCTGGTCCTTATTTATGACCAAGCCAATGATAAGTTGGGAAAAGGGAAGTTGGATTCCATGTGGTATGGCCCATATGTCATCCACTGTAGCCTCAGAAAAGGGGGCATATATTCTTGCTGACTCAGATGGCCACCTCTTGAAGAATCCCCACAATGGGCTCTACCTCAAGAGGTTCTACGCTTGAGGTCACTACCATGAGTCATTGTATTATATTTTTATTTTTTGTTTTACACTGTTCTTAACTGGGTCTTACATTTTTTTCATTTATTGCTCCAGATGGATCCTACCTTGCATCGCCATATTAGATTTGCTAATTGAGAAAGCAGATGGTCTCCTAATCTTGCCTTGGCTGCGTGGGTTATCTATTCCCTGTCACATGAGTTTATCCATATCTATGGAATGTGTGTTGACAATGATACCAACAACCAGGATGAGTACAATGATGTCACTGGCCTCCTGGCTGCCACCCTCCAGTTGGGTATTCGTCACCTTGACATGTTCTTAGACTCCCAGTTGCTTGTCTGTTTGTTGAATAACCACTACTGGATATGGGATCCTTGGCTCTTTAGAAATTTCATGTGCACTAAACAATTGGTTAGAAATTTTGAATCCATCACATTCATACATGTTCCCAAAAACCTCAATAGTGTAGCAGACCAAATCGCTAACGATGTTCTGGAGTGGCATATTCATCAACGCATATAGGAAATCAAGAAACTGCACATTATAATTTGGGGAAAGTTGCCGATGGTTTATCGTGTTGTATGGCACATTATAATTTGGCATCATGTAAACACGCACATCAAATAAAACTAAAACCACAACCAGCTACGGCAGTGCAACGTTGAATGAAAAGGGCATGGTTCCAAAGGATAAGGGGTGGGGGATTGTCAAACCTTAGTCTATGGGGGGGAAACCCATGTTTTGCCACCTTTGTTCGATTGGTCACTTTTCCTTGTCTCATCCAACCTTGTCAACCTCTTTAATGCTTCAGCTGGCGGTTGAGGAGTTATGGCTGAGTGGTTGAGGGAAGTTATTGCCTTTGGGAGTGGGGTGGCAGGGCTGTCAGTCCCATACCCACACCCACACTCCACCCACGACTCCATTCTCATCTGTCTATTCATCCTCCTCATGAGGAGAAGAGGTCTATTCATCTCCTCACGCAGAGGTCTGTTCGTTCTCCCGATGGCCTATTGATTCGCGCGTAGAGGTGAGGTTGTTTCCCCTCATGCGCAGGCTGGAATCCTCATGCGGAAATCGGGTATGTTTTTCCCGTGTATTTTGCTGTCGGGTGCAAGTTTTTCCTCACGCATAAATCATTGAGGTCGATTTCCCATGTGAGAGTCGTGCTCACTGTCCTTGTTTTGGGGCTGTTGTATTCCCCACATTTTTGGTTGGCTAGGGTGTCCAATTACGTTTGGGCCGCTATGCATTCGGATTGAGTCGTTTTTATACAATGGTCCACATCTGAATTTCCCTGCTGTTTGGGACTATGTATAGCTACCATCGCTGGCATTGTGAGTTGTGGCTATTGATTGCCACATTCGTTGGCTGAGTCTCCCGTGGTTATGCTGGGAGTGTTGTTTCTTGTTCACTATGGGGTGTGAATTGTTGCCATTATTCACTGGTTGACTGGGCTGCGGTTGTTTCCCTGGTTTGGGGTGTTGTTGCTGAGTTGTTTTGGCCACGTTAGGGCCAAGAACAACTCCGTGTTTCCCGTTGGACTTGAGCTGTGTTCATCCGCGGTTTGGGGTTGTCCCTGGTTGTTTTGCTTCTTCACAGAGCTATGAATGGATTGTTTGGCTGCTGGTATGTAGTGGTTGAACCTTCGACTGCGCTAGCTTGGCCGATCTATTGATGGCCTGATAAACCCAGCAGTGTTGGTTTGGCTGTTTTGTGTCCCCTTGGCCATGTGCAAGCCTGCAACTTACCCTTATTCCAGAGGAATCATGCCCAGCTCGGGGGTGGCAGCATTGCTGAGAGATTAATGAGCAAGCTGGCCTATGGTTGGGTGGAACATTGTAGCGACGTAGCTGGTTGCGGGATTCTTCACCAAAAGATAAGCCTGCTGTCTATATTTCATCTCTGCAATTATATATTGATGTCAATTGATTAATTATGATGAACATGTTTATGCTGGAAATGTATGTGTGTTGCTTCCGTTGTATGATTGAGGATTCAGGAACTTGTGTATGCTTAGGCATCTTAATATGCATCCTGTAAGTTTTAATTCCAGCGTTGATTTATCCCTGTTTATGTTCATGGGCTTGGTTTGCCCGGTCGTGTTTGATGTTTGTCGCATCCTCTTCGTCGGGATAAGGGATGGGGACATGACAGAATGGTATTAGAGCTTTGTGTTGCAGCAATGGGCCTCTATGGGCCGAGAAGGAGCAACTGACAGAGGTTTTATTTTATTCTGCCCAGCAGAAGTCATAATATGAATGATTGTAAAATTTCAAGAATTCAGCTAAGTATGGAACAGTCGGGCCATTGGAGGAATTGACTTCCGCTGTTGCGGAAGGTTCCGCAAAGTTCCCGTCCACCATTGTGGAAGGTTCCACAAACTTCCCGTCCGCCGTTGCGGAAGGTTCTGTAAAGTTCCCATCCGCCGTTGCGGAAGGTTCCGCAAAGTTCCCGTCCGCCATTGCGGAAGACCAAACCATCAAGTCTTCCGATGGGAGATTCCTTCGATCGCCGACGCGTCAAAAGGGTTAAGGCTCGAAGTTGGTTCACCAATCGGAAGGGAAAGTGGTCCGACATCCGACGTTATGAGAGTCCACCGACGTCCGAATGTCAAGTGGTTCTAAGTGCCAAATCGAAAGAGATGGTGAAGTGGGCGTTCGCCGTTGCGGACGAATTGGTGAATTTTTCCGTCTGCCGTTGCGGAAGCCAAATCCATTTGGCTTTCGATGTCAGAAGTCTGCCAACATCCGACGTAAGTGCCAGATCGGAAGGATTTAGACTTTTGTGAGCCACCATTGCGGAAGCAAAAGCATTAAGGCTTTCGATCCAAAAGTCAGCCGACGCCCGACGTATAAGTCGCAAGAGAAAGTGTTCCGGGAGCCGATTCGGCGGGAGAAAGAATGGAAGAGGAGCCGATTCTGCGGAAGGAAGAATGGTCCGAGAGCCGATTCAACGGAAGACAAAGTCATCCGACTTCTGATGTGGCAAGTCATCTGACTTCTGACATGAAGGAAAGGAAAATTTTGAGTTTTCCATGAGATTTCTCAGCCGATTTTAACTATTTTCCAGTGGGATTTTTTACTGTTTCTCAGGGAATTTCAGGGCTGAAAATGAGAAAATTGGCGGCGATCTAATGCGCCAGATTGTGCAAAAACTGATAATTTACCAAAAAAAAAAAAAAAAAAAAACGAGGGCGCTGCCCTCGACCCGCCCTATAGAAGCCACAAGGGGGCGAGCCCCCTTGACCCCCGTCGTTTCCTGAGACAGTCATTCTTGTGAAAGGAAGATTCTATGTTTTGGGCAAGTTAGTAGAATCCAGAATTCATAAAAGACGAAGGGTGCCATGGAATTGAGGTGGCTGAAGTTAGCATTCCAAACCAAAATGCAGTGGGGTATAAAATGCCAAGATTGGTGAAAGTCTTCATTCTTAGAAGGGGTGTGGTTTTCACACCCGATGTCGGAATGACGCGTGTGAATAGGCATTGGAAAGCTTATCCAGTGGGGAAGAAGGATAAGTCACCAGAATCTAAGCATGGAGTAGCAAAGTGCTAATTAATCCTGCTATTATCAAATGGAAAAATCTGGACAATTGCATGCCCAGGGGAAGCAAGGACTATGAAGTCAACCAGCTGCTGTGTGGAAAAGGAATTCCATGAGAGGATGAGGGACTTGAAAGGGATGTTTTCTTTAAAACCCCGTCTTGCTGATTATAATTACATTTCCTAAGTATATAGCTGAAATGTAGGAGAATTTGTATTGCATGCATAGGATATTGCATGTTGGTAAGAATATTGGGAATTATATATATTTATAATGTACCACTAATGGTAATAATTGTTTTGATGTTGGCGTTAGTGGACAAACCAATGATGACATGGACCCGGATGAATATGTTGCTGATGCTGATGAATGAGACCAGCAACCCTATGGAGAAGGATAAGGCAACGAGTCCATAACAAAAGTTGGTGAGCAAATTCTGCAATCTCCTGCAAAGGACCAACCAAAGTGGTCATGGCAAGGGCGTATGTAAGACCCATGCAGGTAAGAGTTTGCTTATGACAAATTCCATGGATTGGTACAGGTGAGAGACCTCATACCATGTGAATATTGGAATGTAGACAGGTGTCATGTCTATATATGTTGATGATATTGATTATAGTAATGCATCCTATATGAGGTAGTCATGGTTAGGCCATGGTATAGTTGCATGCATAGTATTCCCGAATCAATGCAAGGTAGCGTTGAATGGACATGCATTAAGAATATTTTATGAACCTTGTTGTTATGCATTGAATGTATGCATATGAAGGGTGTGAGTGACTGATTGCCTAAGTAAAGGTGCAATTATTGTGATGCCTTGCATGAATGCATTAAGATGAATGCATGTGATATGTGGACTAACTAACGACTGAAATGGTGAATTAATGACAATTCAGGAACCATTTCAGAGGTTGCTATGAATGCAGGATAGTCATGATCAATTGGCTACCAGAAATGCTCTATTGAAGAGAAAGGTGGTATGAATGATACACTTGTGAAGTAAGGAGTATCTAAACATTTCTTTAATTGCATAAATGATATGACTATACCTTGCAATGTTAGTATGATAATGATTGCATGAAGTAAATGAGCTTTGATAAACACTGATGTGACTAACAAGCTGGGAGTATTTGAATTTTATAAATTCTGAAAATGCTTCAATGATGGTTGTAGCAATAAAAAGGTTATATGCATCCAGACTTACTAAGTGTTTGGTTGATTGAAGCTCATGTTTCAGGTAGATTATTTCGAGAATGGCATTGAGAGGTAAGACCCTGACCAATGCCAGAATATACCATGTGAAAGAGCTTGTTAAATTTGAATTGTGAATTTCAAATTTGAGAAATTGCTGACAACTATTAGTCACTACTGTCTTGCATAAGCTTGTGTTTGGATGTTGAAGCTTATGTTTCAGGTAGATTATTTGAGCATGGCAGTGAGAGGTAAGACCCTGACCAATGCCAGAATCTACCATTTATGAGAAGAAGTCTCATGATTGTGAAAGTAGTTGATATGCATAATGGGTTGTTAAATTAGAATTGTGGATCTCGAATTTAAGAGGTACTAACGGCTACTAATCATTGTTGGCTTGTGTGAGATTGTGTCAGGAGGGACACATGGTAAGTGGGTATTCATGTTATGATAGTAAGCATAAAATTATAATGGGCATAGTAATGCTACTTACAAGAAACCCACAATTGAGCAAGTCAATTTCTGTAGTAGATAGAATTGCAAATTCTTATTGAATTTGATTGCTAATGTCATTGCTTGGTTATGGAACGATCAATTAGGATTGTAGTATCAGGTAATGACTAACGGTTTGGATATTTGATGAATTTGTCAGGAGTACACACTGCAGGAAGATCATGTGTGATGACCTGCAAGAGACAAACTTCATGGGAAGGTTTTCCCTTGGAAATGGGTTTCAGGTGAAATGCCATTGTACATTTTGAAATGTCTCATCTGCACTGCATGTTTGGTAATAACATGAGTGAGATGGTATGTGTTATGTCGGTAAGACATGTGTGGATACGAACTGTGTTGGGAGTAGGGATGGGGGCTTGGTTTTCTTAAACCTGGTGATTGGAAACCACACAGACAGAGCTAGAGGGCTGAATTTCTTTTCCACA
>LPNX010259732.1:133414-143810 GCA_001517045.1 Pseudotsuga menziesii | reverse complement strand
ACTAAAACCACAACCAGCTACGACAGTGCAACGTTGAATGAAAAGGGCATGGTTCCAAAGGATAAGGGGTGGGGGATTGTCAAACCTTAGTCTATGGGGGGGAAACCCATGTTTTGCCACCTCTATTTGATTGGTCACTTTTCCTTGTCTCATCCAACCTTGTCAACCTCTTTAATGCTTCAGCTGGTGGTTGAGGAGTTATGGCTGAGTGGTTGAGGGAAGTTATTGCCTTTGGGAGTGGGGTGGCAGGGCTGTCAGTCCCATACCCACACCCACACTCCACCCATGACTCCATTCTCGTCTGTCTGTTCGTCCTCCTCACGAGGAGCAGAGGTCTGTTCATCTCCTCATGTAGAGGTCTGTTCGTTCTCTCGATGGCCTATTCATTCACGCATAGAGGTGAGGCTATTTCCCCTCACGCGCAGGTTGGAATCCTCACGAGGAAATCGGGTATGTTTTTCCCATGTATTTTGCTGTCGGGTTCAAGTTTTTCCTCACGCATAAACTGTTGAGGTCGATTTCCCATGTGAGAGCCATGCTCACTGTCCTTGTTTTGGGGCTGTTGTCTTCCCCATGTTTTTGGTTGGCTAGGGTGTCCAATTATGTTTGGGCCGCTATGCATTCGAATTGAGTCGTTTTTCTACAATGGTCCGCATCTGAATTTCCCTGTTGTTTGGGACTGTGTATAGCTGCCATCGCTGGCATTGTGAGTTGTGGCTGTTGATTGCCATAGTCATTGGCTGAGTCTCCCATGGTTATGCTGGGAGTGTTGTTTCCTGTTCACTATGGGCTGTGAATTGTTGCCATTATTCACTGGTTGACTGGGCTACGGTTGTTTCCCTGGTTTGGGGTGTTGCTGAGTTATTTTGGCCACGTTAGGGCCAAGAAAAACTTTGTGTTGCTCGTTGGGCTTGAGCTGTGTTCATCCGCGGTTTGGGGTTGTCCCCGGTTGTTTTGCTTCTTCACAGAGCTGTGAAGGGATTGTTTGGTTGCTGGTATGTAGTGGTTGAACCTTGGACTATGCTGGCTTAGCCGATCTGTTGATGGCCTGATAAACCCAGCAGTGTTGGTTTGGCTGTTTTGTGTCCCCTTGGCCATGTGCAAGCCTGCAACTTACCCTTATTTCGGAGGAATCATGCCCAGCTCGGGGGTGGCAGCATTGCTGAGAGATCAATGAGCAAGCTGGCCTATGGTTGGGTGGAACGTTGTAGCAACGTAGCTGGTTGTGGGATTCTTCACCAAAAGATAAGCCTGTTGTCTATATTTCATCTCTATAATTATATATTGATGTCAATTGATTAATTATGATGAACATGTTTATGCTGGAAATGTATGTGTGTTGCTTCCGCTGTATGATTGAGGATTCAGGAACTTGTGTGTGTTGCTTCCGCTGTATGATTGAGGATTCAGGAACTTGTGTATGCTTAGGCATCTTAATATGCATCCTGTAAGTTTTAATTCCAGCGTTGATTTATCCCTGTTTATGTTCATGGGGCAGTTTGCCCGGTCATGTTTGATGTTCATCGCATCCTCTTCGCCGGGATAAGGGATGGGGACATGACAATTATGCTCCATGAAACCCTAGTTTTGTCCCTTATAGAAGAGGGAACCCCCCAATTTAGATTCTCAGAAGGGAAAGGAATCAAGGGGAAGATCAAAGAATAAGAGCTCCATTTCATAATGATGTATTAGAAGAAGAGATATAATTCATTGAAGAAGAAGGAGAAGCTGAAGACAATGTCCACTACATGGAGGATGAGGTAGACTATTCTTTTCTGACACAGGTAGAATACGAAGAAGCCCTAGTGGATGAGAAGATCAGTGAAGGATATGTATGTCAGGATGATGGTTAGGAAGGGTACAATTTAAGGTCTAGGCTGGTTGCTCCTCTTAAAAAGAATGTTGTACTTGTCAAACAACTTGCTACCCTAGCCAAAAAGGCTCTTGCTTTACAAAAGAAAACGGTTGTCATTCCAAAACCATTTCAAAAGCCAACACCTTCATCAAGCCCTAACCATGTCCAACTCAGATCTCCAGTACATGAGGTAAGGTTTCCTGATAGGATGCATTATTCTTTCAACCTTGAATCAGAGATTCATAAATTAAAGATCCCTTTCCCATTAATTGAGCTAATGAAAAATGATGCATTCAACTCTTCCATTCTAAGTTCTCTTCAGCCAAAGGTGCGTATTGATACTAACTTTGTAAATCTGCAAGATGACAAACCTGTTGTAACCCTAGGCCCCATGATCAAAGACCTAAAGGACTCATACCCACCTTTCTATATATCCTTGAATATCCATGATAAAGTCCTTCATAATTGTCTACTGGATTCAGGATCTTCTCATAACCTAATGCCAAAGGCTGTGATGGATGAGCCTAGTCTCAGCATCATAAAGCCCTACCATGACTTATTCTCCTTTGACTCCATAAAATTCAAGTGCTTGGGCCTCATCAAAGACCTTGTTGTGAACCTAACTCAGCTACCTTCAAAAAGCATCATGATGGACATTGTAGTGGCTGATATCCCTCCAAAATTTGGTCTCTTACTGTCTCAGTCATGGAGCAAAAGGCTAGGTGGCACCCTTCAGATGGGTCTTAAATATGCCACCATCCCAATCTTTTGAGGGGAGACCAAGAGACTTTAGAGGGAAAATCAACCTGCCTACATCATAAGCAATTAAGCATTTCAGTGAATCACCCCATCTATGCAGTGGGCATTGATTTTGGGTCATGCATTCTGCAAATAGATGATTCTCAGCAAACATCAATCCATCTCACTAAGCCCAACTATCAGCAGCCCGAAGAGGTGACCATAGCAGTTTGGAACATGTATTTTGATGGAGCTAGCACTCAGAACTCAGTAGGTGCAGGTGTAGTATTGATCTCCCCATCCAAGGAAAACATTCATCTGTCTTATACACTTGATTTTAAAACCACTAACAATATAGAAGAATATGAAGCCTTATTGCTAGGTGTTAAAGCTACCAAGGATATGGGGATCATGTGCATAATGATTTTTGGAGATGAAGACCTTATTATACATCAGGTCAACAAAATTTTTTAGACAAAAAAATGTCAAACAAAAGGCCTATAGGGACAAGGTATGGAAACTTAGAAACTCCTTTATGTTTTTTGAACTATCATATATACCTAGAGCTTTGAATCACCTGCCTGATTCCTTGGCTGTCTCTGCAACTCTGTTTGTTCCTGCTTTACCTCCTAAGCTCAGATACAATGTTCAGGTTAAGTATAGACCTTCCCTGCCAGATAATGTCAAATTTTGGAAAGTGTTTGAGAATGATGATGAGCTTAGTAACTTTCCTTTAGCTAGTAGATGAATTCTCTGATATACATATAGACCGGGAAAACCTAAACATGGAGGAATCCAAGCAGTTCAAGTTGAAAGATAAAGTGGTTGATTAGAACATTGTCCAATTACCCAGAAACTATATACCTCGGGGTATAGTACCCCTGGAAGAGCTGTTTGATCATAATGACATCCCTTTCAAGCTTGCCAAAAAGGAGCTAGACCCTGCAATCCAAGACCAAAACATAGGTAGCCAAATCCATCCAAAACTGATAAATCTGTGCACTAAGTTGACTGCTGATCAGAGGTCAAAGTTTTGCACCTTGATAAAAGAGTTTGCTGATGTCTTTGCCTGGGAGTACAGTGACCTGAAAACCTATGACACTAATATCATTCAGCACAGGATTCCTTTGGAGAAGGACGCCATCCCTTTCAAGAAGAAACTGAGATCCATCAGTCCTCTCCTATTACCAGTAATTGAAAAAGAAATCCATAAGCTCCTCAAATCCAAGATCATAATCCCCCTCAGGTATTCCAAGTGTATTTCAAACCTAGTAGTGGTACGAAAGAAGAATGGGGAAATCAGGTTGTGTGTAGATTTTATAAACCTGAACAAATGTTCTAAGAAAGACAACTATCCACTACCCAATATGGAATACCTGCTGTAGAAAGTCTCTGGGGCTAGTGTCATGTCATTCCTGGATGACTTTTCTGGATACAACCAAGTTGTTGTGCACCTTGATGACCAAGAGAATACTACCTTTACCATCCCATGGGGCACTTTCATGTATGCTAAAATTCCATTCGGGCTAATGAATGTTGGGGCTACTTTTCAGACAGCCATGGACCTAGATTTTGTAGGGTTGAAAGATAAATTTGTGCTCATATAGTTGGATGACCTAACTGTTTACTCTCACAACCATCATGACCATTCACATCATTTGAGGAAGGTGTTTCTAAAGTGCAGAAGGTATGGGATATCACTCAATCCTAAGAAGTCCCATTTTGCACGCAGTGAAGGGAAACTCGTAGGTCAAATAGTCTCAGCTGAAGGTGTAAAGATTGATCCGGTAAGGGTGGAAGCAATTCAGAAGCTATCCATATTGACATCCAAAAGGGACATTCAGTCCTTTTTAGGTAAGATAAACTTTGTCAGGAGATTCATCCCTAATTTCTCTGAGTTGGTGAAGCACACAATAGTCATGTTGAAAAAGGATGCAGAAATAAAATGGACTGACTAGGAAAGAATCTCTTTTGAAGACATCAAGAAGGCTATCATGGAGGCCCCGACCTTGATTAGTCCTGACTACACCAAGAGTTTTTACATATTTTCTTTTGCATCCTATGACACAGTGGTAGTTATGTTGTTACAAAAAGATAATGAGGGTTTTGATCATCCCATTGCACTCTTTAGCAAAAAATTGAGATATGCTGAGCTAAAGTATGATCCAATTGAGAAACAGGCTTATGCTCTCATAAAATCTTTGAAGACTTTCAGAATTTACATTCTCCATGCAAAAGCCCTTGTATATGTCCCTTCAGCTGCTGTGAAGGATGTTTTGACTCATCCTGACATTGATGGGAATAGAGAAAAGTGGATTGCCAAGCTCATTGAGTTTGATATAAAGGTGAAGCCCACTAAGCTATTAAAGGTACTAGGTCTGGCTAAAATCATGGCTAAAGAAAATTGTGAACTAATGGGGATAAACTTCACCAGTGTCAAATCAGAAAAAGTGTAGATTGTGGTAGCAGCAAAAGTAGATCAAGATCATAACAACATCCCACCAGTAGCTAGAAACCTATCCTCTTGTGAGTGGTACTCAAGTATTATTCAATTTTTACAGAAATTAGAAGTTCCTCCTGATCTCACTCCTAATCAAGCATGAGCTCTTAAGTTAAAATCTGTTAAGTTTTGCACAATTGACAAATTGTTGTACTGGAAAGATCAATTTGGAATTTTGTTGAGATGTCTAGATAAGGAAGAAGCAGAGCAGGTCATGCATCACTTTCATTCCAGCATATGTGGGGCCCACCACTATTGGAAAACCATAGCCCACAAGATCCTAAGAGCAGGATACTATTGGCAAATCCTTTTTTCTGATGTATGTACTTCTGTAAGGGCATGTGACCAGTGCCAAAGATTTATAGGGAAGCAGCGGCTCAAATCCTTGCCCCTTAGGCCTATTGTGGTGAATGGGCCTTTCCAGCAATGGGGTCTATATTTCATAGGTGAAATAAATCCATCTTCCAGTGGGAAGCATAAATGGATCCTAGTAGCCACAAACTAATTTACCAAACGGATAGAGGTAGTACCCACCAAGAACACCACTCATCAGGTCGTCATGAGATTTTTGTATGATAATATCTTTAGCAGGTTTGGCTGCCCAGTAAGGTTAGTAACTGATAATGAACTTGCTTTGAAGGATGGGGCATTAGTTAAAATGTGTGAGTCAATGGGAATTCAACTGGTGCATTCCACATCCTATTATCCTCAAGGAAATGGCCTGGCTGAGTCATCCAACAAAAGCCTAGTCAGGATCATCAGGAAACTACTGGAGACAAATCAGAAATTCTGGGATTCTAAGCTCAAGTTTTCTTTATGGGCTGATAGGGTAATAGACAAAAGATCTATAGGGACTTCTCCATTCAAGTTAGTTTATGGTACTGAGACCATTTTCCGTATTTAGCACATTCTGCCAGTGGCAAAATTCTTTTAGGAAGAGGAAGATGAACAAAATAATATGGTGAGGAGAATGATGGACTTGGTGGAGTTGCAGCAAATCAGAGAGCAAGTGATAGGAAAATCAGAAGCCCATCAACAGAAGATAAAGGGCATGTTTGACAAAAGGGAAAAAGTAGACAACTTTTAGGTTGGAGATTGGGTCCTAAAGTGGGATGCTGTCAAACGGGACAAGGGAAAACATGGAAAGTTTGATTCTTTGTGGATTGGAATTTTTGTGATAGCTCAGGTACATAAGAATAACACCTTCAAATTGAAAAATCTAGAAGGGGAAGAAATGTTTGATGGCCCAGTGAATGGGCGGTTTATGAAACTTTACTTTATTTGAGGCTCTAAGGCCTTGTCATTGTAAAATTGTAGTCAATAGGTTGTTTTTGCTTACAGAATAAACTCCATTCCCAATGGAATAGTAAATGATAGTGTTAATTTTTTAGTTGTTTTCAGGGAAAGTAATTTTCGTCTGGGATTCTTGGGACCTCACTGGGAGGTTCCCATCCCCAATTAGGAGCTAGATGCTATCTCCCAAAATAAAATTGTTTTGACTGTATGAAGAATTTACTTTATGGAATGAAAGATCTAAGGATGTATAACAAATTGAAGGTCTCTGTTTTTTATGTGGTCGAAAAATTTGGAATTTTTAGCTTTTGATGGCTTAGGCGAGGCTTGCAATAGCTCATTAGCCACCGAAAAGCTATGTTTCAGTAGCTAACGGTTGAACGAGGGATAAAGGTAAACCATTGAAGGCGGCCCAAGCAAGTAGAATTAAATTAACACTTTCAGTGTCTTAGGAAAGATTTCAAATGACTCATTAGCCACCAAAAAGTGTTGCTTTCGACAGCTTAGGGAGGAGACCAGGAGGCATGTTAACCGCCAAAAGAAAGCAGTAAGAGATATTAGTAAAGGTGGTTTCAATGGCTTAGGCAAGACTCAAAACAACTCATTATCCATCGAAAGGTGATGCTTTCAGCAGCTTATCAAACAATTCAACACAGATTTTAACTGCCGAAAGCAGGAAGACACGCGTTGAATAAAAAGTGTTTTCGGTGGCTTAGATGAAGGCTTGGACACTTCATTAGCCACCAGAAGGATGGGTTTTCAGCAATTAGATGGGTTTTTCCATGAGGCCATTGTCCGCAGAAAGCAGGATTTCACCGCAAAGTTGGGATGACAGTTTCGGTGGCTTAGGCGAAAGGGGATATCATTTCATTAGCCACCGAAAGCTATCTTTTCGACGGTTTGCAGACAAATTCAGGAAGATTGTTAACCACCAAAAAGACAAAATAGGGAAACGGTTATAAAATAGTCAAATCACACCCTGTTAGCAGGATGAACAATCAGTGGAGGGCATGACAAACCACCAAAAAGACTTGAGCCTGCATAACCGCATGTGCAAATAAGTTAAAGAGGTCGTTATAAAACTGGCAAAGGACTGATAGGATTGGAAACCCTCAGTTTTCTTCCACCTGTCCAAAAGAACAGTAAAAAACCCACCGAGTATCCAAGTCGATATGTGATATGATTGCTTGGGAAAGGAGATCGAGAGGATCAACTGCTGCCATCACCTTATGATCTCAGCATCCATCATGACAGAACAAACCCTCATAATGAGTGCCAAAGGACTCCAGCACACTTCACTCTTGAGATTGTCATTCCTCTCCACTAGGAAAACCATCTCTAAAGGAGCATCCTGCTAACACATTGTATACAGAACTGAGAATTATTTTGCACGTACCTAGGAGAGGCACTCATCAAGATGAAGAAGGGAGGACCTGATCTCAAGAAGGAGATGGGTGATGTGGGTGGAAGCACATATAGAGGTCTGTAAACTCAGGCAGGTGAGATGGGTGGAAGCGCATCCAAATGACTGTAAACTCTTCCAAGAGGTTGGCTGCTACAAGTTTTGTGAAAATATACAAGGCTCCCATCAGCAGGTAGCTGAGGCATTTTCCCTTTCATTTGATGGTTCAAAGGTAGTTATAGGTAAGGAGGAATTTCACATAGATGAAACCCTAATCACTGAAGTAACTGAACTCCCTTGCATAGGATAAAAATCGTTCAAGACCACCATACCAAAAGATGTAGAATTCAGGTCTTACCTAAAGCCTAAACATAGAGGAATGGTGTGGAAGAAGAGTGTGACATCATCCTGGTTGGAAGAGAGGTGGAAACAACTGCTGAAGGCCATTGTAGTTTACGTAATGTATTATAATAATCAACCCATAGTTTACTACCTTAGACATTAATTTCATTATTTTTGTCTTATTTTCCTAGTTCATGTGTCCCACCTTGTGCAAGTTGTCATTTACCTATCCATAGTGGTCAAACTTGCCTTATTTGACTCATGTAGCACTTGGGAAAGATCAAGGAATCAAATCTGCTTTATTCCTAGCCTCCTAGGCGCCCTTCTACTTTTTCTGCTTTATTCCTTGCTTTTTCAGTGTTTTAAGGCAAATGGAAAAGCTTGACTAGGTGAGGTTGACTAGTTTTTTGTCCTACACATCCTCCTCTCTTTTCTCCTTGGAAAAGCATGTATGAGTTGTCATTCCATCACTATTTATCTTTCCTAAGCCTTTTTTCCAATTCTTGAGCTCCATGACAGATTTGGGATCAGCTTTTACACCTATGGGGGGTTTGCTTATTTTCAGTAAGCCTGCTTTTGACTAGATTCGATGTGCCTCCTCATGCAATAGAATATCCTATGTAATTATTTAATACAGTAGCCTATGTTATTATAGGGTTGGATATTGTACACTGAGTTAATACAATTTAGTGTTCAACTCCAATTTCAGTCTCTTTTGTGAGTGATTTTGCATGATCAATTGTTAATTGTTGTGAGTAAAATTAATCTATCACTGGGTTCAATTTCCACATGGTATAAGAGACATTGTAGATTGATTTCTCTCCTTAAAAATTGTTTTGCAGGTTCGACATCAGTGACTGGGAGCCTTCTACTGACAGGCGGGACAGATTTTCTAAGCTATGGATCAATCACAGAAAACTATCTTGACTCCCTTCAATTTATTTGAATGGAAAGCAGAGATGGAGATACTGTTGAGAGCGAAAGGCCTCTATAGGGTGACTATGGAAATAGAAGTAGAGCCCAATGCAGCTGCAGAGAAGATAAAATGGCACAACAGGAAGGATGAGGCCTATGGTCTCCTTTGTCTGAGTATTTCCAGAGACCTCCTTTTCCATCTTGATTGATTGAAATCATCGAATGAAGTATGGGAGAAGCTTTCTGATCTTTTTGGAAATACAGATGAGATGAGGGGACATCAAATTGAAAATGAGCTGATTTTCTCTGAGTCCAAATAGCTTTGAATCCCTGCAGCTATATTTCTCCAAGTTCAAAGCACTAGTTTTGCAGCTGAAACAGTGTGGGATCGAAAAGAAGGATGATCAGCTCGTCCTGGCCATTCTCTTGAATCTAGGCCCTGAATATTCAGTGTTTGTTTCGACCTTCTATGCCACAAAACTGACAGCTCGAACCTGGAAGATGCCTAGCCTTGCAGATTTCATGGAATCTCTCACACAAGAACAAGATAAGCTGGTGATGATGGGCACCATCAAACCATCCAAAGATCAAACTCTGATTGCTGGAGATTCGAAGGTGGATTCAAAAAGCAAAAAGAAAGCTAAAAATCCACCTGAGCAAAAGAGAGACAGGAAACAGTCTCCGAAGGAGCCACAAGGTTCCAAGAAGAACTACCAGAAGAAGAAAAACAAAGGTGAAATGAGCAAGTGCGCATACTGCAATAAGGGAAATCACACTGAAATCTCTTGTATGAAGAAGCAAAAAGACATGCTGACCCAACTCTTGGAGAAGAATGGCATCTCCCTTCCAGACAACTCAAAGAAGAGAGAAGGAGGATCAAGTTCAGATGACAGAGAGAGAGTTCATGCATTGGTTGCTGGCACATCAAGCTCACCCAGTTTTATCATTGATTCTGGAGCTTCAAGACACATGGTTTCAACCAAGGAGGCCTTCTCCTCACTTGACATGTTGAAAGGACCACCTATAGTACTGGGAGATGACTCTCTCACTGAAAGTTTGGGCAAAGGGAGGATTGATCTTGATCATGGTCAGTTCAGCAATGTCTTGTATGTGCCTGGTCTTGCCTCCAACCTCTTGTCAGTGTACCAGATGACCCACACTGGGTCTCCTAAGAAATTCATATTCTCCGGTGATGAAGTTGAGATCACAGAGATCTCAAGTGGTAGAGTCATTGCAAAAGGAGTTGCAAATCATGCTCAAAAGGTATACATGTTCTCACACTTCCTACCCTACTCAAACCCCTATTCTCTTCTGATTCATTATAATGAGGCTAGAAAGCTTTGGCATGACA
>LPNX010259732.1:111664-129777 GCA_001517045.1 Pseudotsuga menziesii | reverse complement strand
GGGGGGGGGGGGGGGGGGGGGGGGGGGAGGTCATCCCACCAATAATAGGTAAACTTACTTATTTGAGCTCATTTGTTTATTAAACTATTCATCACATCAACCTCCTTAGGTCGGGTGAGCCCTTCTCCTCACCATATGAATAGTTACTAGGCTCCTTAAAACAAAACTTTAACCAACCATCATCTTAATGATTTAATCAAAGTTCTGCCCCTCATCCGGATCCATATCCTTATGGCCCCACCATTAAAGTTCCAGTTCCATGCACAGTTTCAGTTCCAGGTGGTCCATATGAAGATGTATATGAAACCACTAGCATCAGTGGTTCCAGTTGATGAACCATATTCGGATTCTGAGCTTCGTTACCAAGATCCATAGCCTAATGATCGTAATGATGATGTACGTTATCGAGATAGGGATTGTCAAGAGCGGTACCTAGTGCCAAATCCAGATAAAACCCATAATCTAGTAGAGACAGTTTGATGAGTGGTTGAAGCAGCTCCAGGAGTAGCAGCCCCGCTAAGAGATTGTAAAGAATGAGTGCGCCAATCTCTACTTCATTTCCAATAGTCTTGTTGGGGAAGGGAGAAATTCTATGTTTCCGAATTTCGATCGACTTTTTTTGCTCCAGATCGAGGTCGGCATGTAGTTTTTGTTACAGTTTGTGAAAATCTAGTTTCCAAGATCCCGGATCGAGTATCTTCAAGGGTATTTTATTCAGGGTTGGGGGTGAATCTGAAATCGACCCAGGGCCAAATGGGTTTTTCGATGGTGGGAAGATCCATACAGATGAGTATAGCTAGCGTCCTGTTTATTGTTATTTTGTCATTTGCTAATGTCTGTAATGGGTTTTATTTACCTGGAGGCTATTTGCACACATACCCTAAAGGTGGAGAATTGACTGTGAAGGTGAAATCTTTGACATCAATAGAGACTGAGCTGCCCTTTAGCTATTACAGTCTACTCTACTCACATGTGGAGAGAACGTGTGGAGTCGACATGCATTGGGGAACCCTGGAATTGAATATGTCTAAGCATTTCGATTTCATCTACAAATTAAATCATTCAGCAACCCTTGTGGAGGATAAACTATGCGATCTGTAAGTTGAATGCCTTAATCATTGTTAACACGGATCTGTTCTTGCCATTATTTTTACCTGGTTCTGCCGTACCTATGTTTTGTCATTCATGACCAACCAGCTCTTTCGACTACCTATGTTGCATTCATAGGCATCTTAGACATGAGACCTATGCATTACCTGTCATGCTTTATCTAGTGTGTATTGTGTATTAGTAATTTAAGCTACCTCTATCCTCTGCAAAACCTTAATATGGGTTTTATCTCTACGCTTCTTCCCTCTGCATACTAGTATATCTGGTCTATTTTCAGTCATGCTCTCTATTGCCACATGCCATTCACTGTCTACATTTCACCTGTGCAAATAAGCTCTGGTGGCCATCATATTGCAGCAGAGTTGGAGAAACCCAACTTGATTCTGTGGTCTTTCTAGATCGCTCCCACTCGAACCAGAGTCAAATAGGATCAATTATGTTACAAATAAAACATTTTTAATTTTTTGCTCATAACATGTATCAAGCTAAGAGTTCATTTAATGTAGTTAATGTTAACCACTATTCTCAGGCTTGCATGCTTGAAGAATAAAAACCTCACTTCCTTGAAACCAATTCCTTCATTCATTTCCAGCCACACTTCCAGTTTCTCTTGTCAAATACAATAAAAACTCTTACTTGATGAAGTCAAATCTGATATCCTGGTTAGGCTCTGACCATTAATAAACAACCTTCCTCTTTACTTGCATTATGGTGCATAATTTGGGTCCATCATAATCTCATGGGCAATTCCATAACCTGTAATGAATGCATGCGACTATTTTTGTGTTTCTTTCAAACGATCATTAACCGGCAAGGAGTGATATGCATTCAAACCGGGTTTTCATTAGTCATTATAAATCATTTATCTTTTGGACATGTAGTGCACTATAGTTGGGCATTGAGTCTTCTTCATTAGCTTTTTTTCCTTCCCAACAGTTTGACAAGGAAAAAATTTATGCTCTCTTGAAGTATTAGCTGCATCAGCTATTGATCACTACCCTAGCCAATTCTCGATCATTGGATCTAATGAAAAAAGTTATGCTCTCTTGAAGCATTAGTTGCATCAGCTATTGATCACTACCCTAGCCAATTCTTGATCGTTGGATTTACTATTCAATGAGTGCAATATGATGGTTTAAAACGAATCAGACCCTCCAACAACTTACCTAACAGTCTCCTACACCTTGATTGCTCTTTTACCTATTTCTACCTGTTTGACCCCTCTTTGTAAGGTATATTGAACTAGATTGGATTATTCTATCTTTGAAAACCCTGTAGGTACACCCTTGAATTAACAACTAAACTTCTTCCAGAGAGCTTCCACCTCTCTGAAGCCTCTAGGTATACTTGCACATGTCATATCCAACACCTCTATATGGATCTATGGTGACCAACTAGGCTCCAATCTTACAGGTTTGATTGATTCATCCCAGGGATTCTCCATTGACATAGTTCACATGCTAGAAGTTTCTAGCTTACAACCTCCATTGAGGTTCCATCACAATTGGGGAAAGGGAGGTATCATTCCCATTGTGGGCATTCGGCTCTCTCTCTACTTTGCATTTTCATTGATTTATCTTTACAACACTACTTTGCATTTTCATTGATTTATCTTTACAACAACAATTCTACTTTTTATTTGGTATACACATATATGTCTTTGTATTGGAAATTGGAACAAGACTTCTCTTGCATGAAATTGGAGAAGATCAATGTGTAGGTTACTATGTGCCATGGATCACTCTTGGAGGATTGCAACTCTCTACTTCAACCCAAGGAGATTCATCATCTACAACAGTGGATTCCAAGTTAGTTCTCTTCCTTATTCTCTTTCTAATTATAAAAAGAAGGTTTCCAACTCTTTAAAGGAATTGTTAGTTAATTAAACCTAGTTAGTTGGATTTTTTTCCTCATTTAATTTATTGGTAAAAAGTGGTCTAAAACCTAATTGAAGTACTCTAATAACCTGCAGCCCTAAATTTATCTTTATAACAATAATTCTAATTTCTATTTGTTATATCGCACATATATATATATTTGTCATATATATCTTTGTATTGGAAATTGGAAGAAGATTTCTTTTTCATGAAATTGGAGATGATCAATGTGGAGTTGATCATGTGCCATGGATCACTCTCGAAGGATTGTAACTCTCTACTTCAACCCAAGGAGATTCATCATCTGCAACAGTGAATTCCAAGTGAATTCCAAGTTAGTTCTCTTCCTATTTCTAACACAAAGATTTCTAACTGATTAAAGGAATTGTTGGTTAATTAACTCTAAATCTAATTGGAATACTCTAATCTCCTGTAACCCTATGTATTTCTAACACAAAGGTTTCTAACTAATTAAAGGAATTGTTGGTTAATTAACTCTAGTTAGTTGTTTTTTTGCTCATTTAATTTGTTAATAAAAACTTCTAAATCTAATTGAAATACTCTAATCACATGCAGCCCTATGTTTATCGGTAAAAATCTTAAGGTCCTAATTAACTTAGTGGCTTTCCCTCTCATTTTCACCCTCTTTTGTCTTACCTTGGGATTTCTTAGTTTAGCCTTAAAACCAAGTGGTGATTTCACTCTCTAACTATTAGGTCATTTCAGCTTGTGGTTCATAAGTTTTACATCTCGTGATTATGCATTATTTTTCATGGTATTTTTGACACCACGCATATAAACATGTTGGTACCGTTGTTTGTGAATTTGTAACAATTCTTTCTTTCATTCTATTATATGAACTGCACATGGATAATTGCATTACTTCGTATTCACAATCCATAGGATCTACTTAAATTAGATTTGGAACAATATACAGATGTCTCAAATTCATTCCTAGTCCATTCAAAGCTTATGCTATGGCATATCAATGACCTATGCAAACTACAGATGGAAAAGTAGAAACAACCTGCTAATGGATTATCTTCTTGATATTTATACACCATCCCATCAACAAAATTGAGGATAATTCTAATGGGGATCAATATTAAGATATCAATCATCTCTAACCAATTTTGATGATTAAAAGCAACATGATCCCTATGGAACGTAGACCTTTAATTTAGATAGAAAACCGGTACTTGACAACTGCCTCTATGGAAGAGGAGAGTGTTGTATATAGGCCCCCATTTTGAAGACGAAATGCATTGAAATCTAGTTCATGTATTGCCAAAAAACTCCACCAAATGGTCATTAATGAGGAAAAATGCATTGAAATGAGTGTGCACAATGTAGTTGATTGTTTCCTTCTAATTCATCTCTTTTATGTTACAGGAAATAAGCTATAATCAGTGTTTGCAAAAACACAGGTAAATACCATTTTCAAGTGGTTTAATATAGGCCACTGTTTACAGGGTAAATGCCATTTAAAAATATAAAATATAAATATAAAACATGTCGGAGGCCTCAACACAAGCCAGTGAAAACAATCACAACACATAGGTCTCTCTTGTCAATAAGGAAATGTCAACAGTCAATCACATTGGTAGCATACAGGGAAATAGTGACTGGAAAAATGGGAGCGCATGTTTTTTTTCTTAAAAGTCATGTGCATACTAGAGAACTTTGACATTAGCAAGTTAAGCTAAGAGTAGTTTTAAGCAAGACATCATATATTTTATCCATGAATGAATCTTTAGGTAAAAAATTTACTCTGAAACTTAACAAAACGACATTATTGCCTGTTGTTGCTCCCTAAATGACATGGTGATGGTGATGACCTCCAGAGTCCCTCTTGTAGCTAGTTATGTCAATTGCACCATGATCAAGACAAAACCCTGATATGCTAAGAATAAAGAAATCCTACAAGCACATTGTAAGAGAAATCATGAATTCAATTCACAAACTTTAGTGAGACCATGTGAATAACCACAAAGAAGAAGAGTCATCTAGTAGAGGCCAATATATCTTTTAGTGTCTTCTTGATGCATAAATTGTACACAGAAACAAATTCGTATGCCTTCTTCACCCGAGCTTTTAGATAAACAAGAAATAAAAATTGAATCCTTTATGTGTTGACTTTGTACCACATTTTGTATTAACTTATTTCTTATATTGAACATCAACCAGGATGGGAAGGTTGTAGAGTGGAGAATCATGTGCCGAAGAATCAACATTAGTCTTGAAATTAGCAAAGACCAGCAAACCAATTGTGTGCTGTTAAGTTCCACTGGAGGACAACTTACATTGCTGAGGGTAGAAAAAATATTCTCTGCCATTTTGATTTTTTCAAATGCATTTGAAGAATGAAAATCCATGAGAAGAACTTCCAAATGAAATAGGGATGGAATACTTGCACAAACTTCTTGGATATTTAAGCACCCCGAATATGTAGCTTTCACTTTCTCAACAATAAAACCAGCATAGCCTTTGCAGATTTTGAGTCTTAAGGAGTCATCTCCCAAACTGGACCCTATGGATGTCCTTATAATAAGAATGCGAGCTACAAGAACAAGAGCATCATCAGTATAAGCAAACCTCCCATCCTCTACCTTTAGAACTTGATTTACTAGGTGTTCTTCAAGTTCGATGGATAAGGAACACCTCATAACAAGTTCATGTAACAGGTTAAAGTTTAAGTTCGATGGGTTCAAATACATTCTGAACATTCTGTGCCATATAAAACTATAAGAAGTTTTATCAAACTCAAGTTTAGGTTTACCCTTGTAATATGCAATGTTTGATAGGAAAATCATCTCGTATGCTTTAGTTCTGCATCACTGCTGGATTCTAATGGCCTTCTAATTTGGGCAATGTTGGAGAAAATGCTTTTTTTCTTTTATGGCTTGTGGTTTAAAGGTTGTGTTACCCCCATTTTGCATGGGTGTCCACAAGTGATTTTTGTCATGATCTTCATCTGGGGGTGACATGGTTGTTGCCTTGGTTCTTGACCTAGTTCAAGGATGATGGTGCCCTTGATGGTTTTCCTCATGATTGACTTAGCCATGGGATGATTGATGACTAGTCAGAATGGAGGCCACCTGTAGCAGCTTTCTGTTATTGTGAATCTGATCTGGGTTATCTCCGTTGGCATTAACTGATTTTGAAGTATGTACATTGATGCATTATTAAAAGACCTGTAGCATTCAGGGCAGTGTATAATTGGAGCCATGTGTTAAATTTTTGGAATAATATTAAACCCTATAGTCATCACTGATGTTCAGTGGTCATTCAACAGTTTTAAACCATTCCCGAGCAAAACATATACACAATGCAGCTAACGGTGGTAATTTAAATGAGTT
Organism: Pseudotsuga menziesii; assembly: GCA_001517045.1. Taxonomy (NCBI): domain Eukaryota; kingdom Viridiplantae; phylum Streptophyta; class Pinopsida; order Pinales; family Pinaceae; genus Pseudotsuga; species Pseudotsuga menziesii. Next base: position 123,431 of record LPNX010259732.1, on the reverse strand, counting down.
TGGGGTAAATGTTCTGGTCAATTTCCAACCTACAGCTTGGTGTCTCTACTTTAATCCATTTGTGGCCCTGTTCCTGAACTTCTAATAGCAATAACAGTAGTAAAACTGCATTATTTCAGATTCTTGGCATACCTGTGCATAAAAAACTGCAGTAAGCAGCATTTTTCAAGTCTGGGCATGTTCTGACTAGAGTATGTGGTGGTTTATTATAACAGCAACCTTAAAAGTCTTACTGGGTATCAAAGGGTGCCAAATAACCGAGTAAGTAATCCAAATGGTGCAATTCTGTGGCTTCACCCATGGAGAGATGACAGCCAGCTTTATTGTGCCCTATTTCTTGCCAAAAAAATACTGTAACAAACTGTCAGTTTAGTCTAAGAGGTTGTTGAGTATGTATTGAGGGTGGTTTGAGACAAGAAATCACTTTGAGGTTTTATGTCCCATCTCTGGATGTAGCACCCTACCATTGGGGGCTTCTTTCTTTGGAAAGTTGACCTTTGACCTATTGGTGCACATACTTTATGGAGGATGTCCCACTTTGGAGAGCAGCTACACATTATTTGTGGCCATTTGTGGTTGAGCGATTCATTGTCAAAAGATTTTTGCATGGTTATATGCCTATTTTTATGGCAAGCATTCACCATTGAAGAGCCCTTTCATTGTGAGAGAATATTTGCATCACTTGAGGGGTATATTCCCTTATTTATAGAGCCATCCCACCTTGAAGGTGTTTTATGCCATGTATTACACCTTTTGAAGACAGCTAGCATTAGAGGATATCTAGGATGATCAATACCTAGATCTAAGGTCCAACTACCCTATTTTGTGGACCTGTTGCATGTTTTGGGGCCTATCCTAGTGGAGTGACTTCACTTTGTGGACGTTGAGGCTTGGCTTGGACATTACTTGGCTATTGCTCCTCATTCCTTGGAGGCGCTCCATTTTGTTAGGCCTAATGTATCTCTCACACATTGTACATGTGTCATTGACCATCTTTCTCATGTATTATTTTATTATTTGTTAGTTTGTGGTTAGAGTGTTTGTTATAGTTTACTCCACCCTAGTTTAGATTTAGGGATTTATGAATATTTTATTTTAAAGGAAGTTGAGCTACTCCTATATATAGAGAGCCTCTTCCTCATTTGAAATCATGGTTGGATTTTGAGACCTCTCTCTCTTTTAGAGACTAATTGATATATTTTTTCATGGAGTAGTTTCAAGTTGTAATGATCCCTCACTCGATTGTTGATGTGGGTTTAGTGCTTAGTTCAGTTCAGAACTTTACCTTTAACAAACAGTTACATATTGATATAAGCCACTATACGGTTTCCTTAACTGCTGTTATATTTGTATCGACTGCTGTTATGTTTTAAGGGCTTCTTGGTTGGGAGATTTCGTCAAACACTTCAATACAATCCACCTTAAGTGCCTCTGAACTGCTGATATGCTTTGTGTAGGTTGCTGAGTTTTAGTGTTTTCTTGGTGTAGAGGTTTTGACAAATAGTTTAATGACAACTGATTTCTGGAATGCATTTAACATTAAGCAGCTTTTGCATATAAATAATGACTATAAACTCATGAACAATGGAAATGCAGAAAATAGATTGCAGACCTGAAATTTTATTTGGGACAACCACACATATTCCAGAAATTTTTTCAAATGCATTTGAAGAATGAAAAGCCATGAGAAGAACTTCCAAATGAAATAGGGATGGAAGATACACCAATGTCTTTGAGTCGCTGCAATAAGTCCTCTCTTGGATTGATATTTTTGAATTGAGGAAAATTTGAATCAGTTGTCAATTCAAATAAGATTCTTTTTTCATTTGATTTAGTGTGGCCTTTATTATTGCAAATGGTGTAAGGGTTTGGAAAAGTCATCAATGATATAGAAGCACGTCTGCAACTCAAAAGGATAAGAAGTTCAGTGGGAGAATAGAATCGACCTTATTTAAAGTAAATGTTGTTTTCAGTAGTAATCAATAAGGATGTTATTCCCTAATAAAAGACTTGCTGTAATGTGATAGTTTTCATAAAGGTTATAATATAGTGTCAATACACTAAGGTGTAATCATATAATCTTGGAAACCTACAGAGGGAACATGAACATACTTTATTCTGCACATGATACTGTCTCAGGGATTTATTTTTTTTTAAATTCACAACCGTCGCTTAAGTGATGCCTGTAGGTGTTGCTTAACCGACGCTTAATGGATATCCCCGTCGCTTAACCGATGGGTTTTTATGTCGCTTCACCGATGCTTATTGGTTCTCGTCGTTGCTTAACCGACGGGTTTTGATGTCGCTTCACCAACGCTTAGTTGTTATATCCGTCGGTTAAGTGACGGCCTTCCTGTCGCTTAACCGATGGAATGAAGGTTATTTTCTCAAAAAAATTTCACTACCGTCGAAGATATTCTGTCGCTTAACCGACGCTTTACATTTAACCGACGGTTACTTATGTGTCGCTTAACTGACGGTTACTTAGGTGTCGGATAACCGACGACAAGTTTCCGACGCTTAAAAAAAAATCAAAGTGTCGTACATGCGACAGGGAAGTGTCGAAAATCCGACATGACGGCCGTCATATTTTTGGTCGAAATGTAGTAGTGGTAGGTTGAGAAAGTCATTGTATGGGCTAAAGCAAGCCCCCAGGGCTTGGTATGGCAAGATCGATAGCTTATTTCTATCACTGAATTTTGTTCGGTGCAAATCAGATCCAAATGTCTATTTGAAGTTAGTTAATGGTTAATTAATGATCATTGTGTTATATTTTGATGACCTCCTCATTACAGGAAGATCAAAGGATGAGATTGCTTCCTTAAAGGGTGCTATGAACCAAGCCTTCTCCATGACAGATTTGGGTCTCTTAAGTCAATTTTTGGGGCTTGAGATTGCTCAAACCAAAGCTGGAATCAAGGTGCACTAGTCCAAATATGCCTTGGACTTGCTGAACAAATTCAGAATGAAGGATTGCAAAGCAAGAAAAACTCCTTTCCTTTCAAGAGTGAAGCTGGAAGAAGCTGATTCTTCACCTATGGTAAACAATACACTGTATAGGCAATTGATTGGATGTTTATTGTATCTAACACATACTAGACCTGATATTTCTTATGTAGTAAGTGTGGCTTCTAGATACATGGATCAGCCTCATGAGATCCATTGGAAAGCAGCCAAAAGGATCCTTAACTTTGTTCAGGGAACAAGGACACATGGGATCTTCTATAAAGCAAAATCTGATCTTGATTTGATTGGATTTACTGACAGTGATTGGGCAGGTGATAGCATAGAAAGAAAGTCCACATCAGGATATGTGTTCATGCTTGCAGAAGGTCCAATCAGCTGGTCAATCAAGAAACAGAGTGCCATTGCACTCTCATCTATAGAAGCAGAGTACAGAGGAGTTGTTAATGCAGCAACTCAATGTTTATGGTTGCAGGGATTACTTGGAGAGTGTGGATTCGAATCAGAGTACTCAACTACCATCTACTATGATAACTAGAGTACCATTTAAATCTACAAAGATCCAGTTCAGAAGCAAAGAACACAACACATTGAGATCCATATGCACTACATCAGAGAGCTTGTGCATGATGGCACCATTCACCTACTCTTCTGTTCATCTTCAGAACAAGTAGTTGATATCTTCACCAAAGCATTTTGTGAGAATACCTTCAGCAATCTCAAATCACTACTGGGGATTGCTGATCATGCTGCGAAGCATGAGTGAAGACAAGATTTCAAATTTTTTTTTTACTGTCCATGTTTAAGGGAGGATTTTCCCAAGTTGGTTTTGCCTCTTTCCTTGTTTAAATGCACATGCAGTATGTAAAGGGTGACTAAGCCTTGTTGCTAGGCCCTATAATTTTCTGATATATTACTCATAATTCAAGCTTAAGTGGGGGTTTTAGAATAATCAACCTATAGTTTACTACCTTAGACATTAATTTCATTATTCTTGTCTTATTTTCCTAGTTCATGTGTCCCACCTTGTGCAAGTTGTCATTTACCTATACATAGTGGTAAAACTTGCCTTATTTGACTCATGTAGCACTTGGGAAAGCTCAAGGAATCAAATCTTATTTATTCTTGGCCTCCTAGGTGCCCTTCTGCTTTTTCTGCTTTATTCCCTTCTTTTTCAGTGTTTTAAGGCAAATGGAAAAGCTTGACTAGGTGAGGTTGACTAGTTTTTTGTCCTACACATACTCCTCTCTTTTCTCCTTGGAAAAGCATGTATGAGTTTTCATTCCATCACTATTTATCTTGCCTAATCCTTTTTTCCAATTTGTGAGCTCCATGACAGATTTGGGATCAGCTTTTACACCTATGGGGGATTTGCTTATTTTTAGTAAGCCTGCTTTTGACTAGATTCGATGTGCCTCCTCATGCAATTGAATCTCCTATGTAATTATTTAATACAATAGCCTATGTTATTACAGGGTTGGCTATTGTACACTGAGTTAATATAGTTGAGTGTTCAGCTCCAATTTCAGTCTCTTTTATGAGTGATTTTGCATGATCAATTGTTAATTGTTGTGAGTAAAATTCATCTATCACTGGGTTTAATTTCCACATAAACCATGAAGGAAGATATAACAGATCCATGATCTATCATTTCAAGATAATGAAACACTTCACAGGTAAAATCCCACTCAATTTTCCCTTTTACTTACACAGAAGTTTGGGAAAGATGGCACACCAAGTGAAATCCCAGCCAACCAAGATTGCTGGCAGACTATCTCACCATGGCCTTATCTAGATATTGATCCAGGAGTTTCTGAAAACAAGGAATATGGCATGGCCCTATTTTCTATTTTGGAATGGATTTGAGACAGGCCTTCAGCCAGAAGGGAAAGGGAAATCTCCTGCCAAGAAGTCCAGCACACCAAGGAGTGGGAAAAGAAGGAGGAGGGCCATATCCCCAACAGTAGCAGCAGAACAACCTCCCTCTTCTTCCAAGAACAAGAAGGTGAAAAGGAACTTGGAATTCAGTGAGAAGGGCTAGGAGGTTGAAACACACAAGGAGAATATTCTAAATCTACCCTACTCAGATTCTGAAGAGGAACAAGAAGAAGGTGCAGACCTAGCTCTGCAAATTGTACCAGTGGCTGAAGCACTACCCTCCCCAACACCAAAGGAGAAAGAAGAACCAATAGAGAGGGATTCCTCTAGTAAGCCTAAAACTCAAAAGATCAATCAATTACTAAGGCAAATTTATGAGATGGAGATTTTCGAAAGAGAAATAAAGAAGAATAATGTTGCATTGACTAGCAGAAACAAGCTACTACATAAGTCTTACCTGGAGCAAAGAGAAAGATATATTTTCTTAAAGAGGCTAAATACAAGGTACTTAAAGGGAAATACTAGATTGTACAGGATGATTAGGCTCCAAAGACTACAACTGAAGGAAGCTAAGGAAAACCCTAGCAGCCACCCCACCTTGGAAACCCTAGCTGAGGTTGCAATTATCCTTCAGCATCTAGAAACTAGCTAGAAATCTATTAATCCTTCTAGCACAAAGCATGCTGAAGAAGAAAGCTGAGCAAACAGCCATAAAAGAACATTTTTGAGAAAACCCTAATTAATTTTGAAAACAGGGCTTTCGGTGGCTTAGGCAGAAGCTGAGGCAGGTCATTAGCCACCGAAAGTGCCGCTTTTGGCAGCTAACGGTTCTGATGGCCAGGCCTCTTAACCACCGAAAGCAAACAGAGGCTTAAAATCAAATTTTTCCATATGGGACCGGTTTTGGGCGAATACAGGTGGCTCAGGGAAATAGTCTAAAGATGAAAGGCACATAGGAAAGCATTGGAAAAAGGTCTGTTTCAGTTTTACTTTGACATAACAGCACAAAAGGCCACCAACACCTACTTGTCAAGAGAAAACAGTGGCTTAACCAGCAGAGGGCCAGTAGAAGTAGTTGTCAGTAGTTACCTTAGATATCTGAAGGTTTACACAGTGAACCAATTCTTGAGTTAAGTTAGACAAGTAGTTAATATGAATTCTGATATTTTCTTCTGAATATGATTTTGATGTTGTTGTTTCTTGGAGACAGGATTTTTAGTTGGATTCACAACTGTTTACTGGACTTGTCTTGTTGTTCAAGCTGTAACTGCATTTGCATGTGCCCTGCTCGTGGTTATGAGCCTGATGCTGGCTTTCACACTTTTATCTCTTTTTATAATCCCTCATCTTTGTTCTCATCGTTGCTAAGCCTTGTATCATTTTTCCTTTGCAACTTGAAACCCTTTACCTTGAGGAGACATTCCCTAAGTGTCTTTACCTTGCTCTTATTCTTTGCATTATGCATAGGTCTATTCCTTACACTTGGAACTAGTCTCGCTTGCCCCTGACACTCGTCTCCTCATATTTAGAGCATTCTTTCTGCTCTCCTTTGAGCTTGTTAAAAATAGTACGGAGGTCGCGAGTTGACTTTTCCGTACTCATTAAAAATTCACAGTAAAGATATTGAGTTTCTTTAGGCCCAGGTCTGACTCCTCAAAATAGACTTGAATTTTGAGTAAACTAGTCCATTCAAGCTCATTAAGAATATGTGAATGGGCATGCACATTGGTGGTAGGTTATCGCTTTCTCGAACCATGTGGAATAATATGAGAAATGAACACTCTCTTTTATTCAGAATTGAGAAGAGTATTCTCAAGCATAGGTTTATCACTTTTCCGGACATGAGGGACTAAACTTACAGAAAAGGAACCCCTGGTATGAGCTTAGTTTTCTCTTTTTCATGTTCGTTAAACCCTAAAGAACAAAGCATCGATTTTATTGTTGTAAGCCCCATTTGTCGTACTCAAATGGATCTTTCTGAGTGATCTTACCTTCCTTCACACTCGTAAAACTCAAGCTATATGCTGCTTTTGAAGGAGCATTGGGTAGGTGGTAATTTAACCTTTTTCGGACCTTCTTGACTAAATACGAAAAAGGTGCACCTTACTTCTTTGGAAGCTAAGAGAGTTCTTCTGTGGTATGTTTTATACTTTTCCGGCCTTAGAATACTAAATTGGACAAAAAAGGACCCCCCTGGAGTCTTCTTTGGAGTTTTTAGACTCTCTAAACTGTGAAAACACCATCGAGCATGTACTAGCTCAGGCTCGTAAAATCCACAAATCAGTGCTTTATCAAGCATTCTTCTGTCTTTTCTTCGAGCTTTCCAAAATGAAGATGGTCCTGAGTTTGGTTTCTTGGACTAGTTAAACCTTTACAAGAAAGAGGGGAAGGGAAATTCATTCACATGTTTTTTTAGATCATGGCAACAAGTCTTGTTTCCTTGAACAAAGCACCAGTTTTGAGTCTATCAATAGTTGGGTCCTAGTTTTTTTATCTTATCCCGAGTCAGATTTTTTACTCCTCTAGTTGGTTTCTTTTCCAATTATATGGGGAATCTTTCAATGTCTCCTACATTGCAGATTTTTGTCGTTGGTCCTTTTGTGTCAAAAGCTACCTAAGTCACTTTTTTGTCTTTCTCACTATTCAAGGATTAAACCTTTGTCAGCCATTCTGCAGTTGCATTGACCTTTTGTGTCGGCCATTCCCTGGTATCAGTTCATTACATCATGTCTTCGGTGGTCCTTGTCATGAAATTCAGTACCAATTCCAGATCCAATTAGTCTTTGACTTACCTCATGTTGGATGATGAAGGATGCCTTAATTCCTTCTTCCAAAGGATCTCTTCCTATTGACTACAACACATCTTGCTCTGGGGATGAGATTTATATTTCTATGACACTACCTTGGGGATTTTAGTCATCAATGGCAATTTCCTTTGCTATTGTGTAGTGGGAATACCTTAATGTCTCATACTCGATGGATTCTTCAAGTTTTCAACTTCAATTCCTTGTATTCACACTTGTTAGAATGTACTAGGTGCCTTGGGGACCATTTTCATTAATGGTGGTTTCCCTTGTGTTTGTTAATGATTCTCATCATTGACCGGTAATCAAACAGTTTCCTCCATGTTCAACTTCAGCTCCTTTATTCGCATGGTTAGGATTTGTACCTTTTTTGGGTGGTTTGGATAGAAGACCTTGGGCTGACAGTAGCATTGTCATTTTGCTATTGCCCAAGTTGCGCAAGACCTTGTTACATTTTATATGACATTTTGATAAGACATAGATCCACCTTGTATTTTTGTGGCTATGATAGATTGTCGAGTATGGATCCACCTTGTTCATTTGTGGCCATGACTCCTTTAGATTTGATATGGTGCCTTTTTTCATATTGAGCGACCATGATAGTTTCGTCAGTTATACATATGTTGGATCTACTTGCCTCTTTATGGTGATGATTTGTATATGGACTTGTATGTCCCAGAGATCAGTCATTTCTGACATTTATCTCTCTTTCAAGTACCTTTGTTCGAGCCTTTCAATCTTGGATTCTCTACTCTCTCCATACTCAGTTGTTTCCTTTATAATGTATTTCATCTATTGTCTTCCCCTCTAACCTCATACATTAGGGGGCGTCTTTTAAAGCTCAAAATGACACATCTCTACCTGTGCCACTTTCCCATGATTCTATCACATGTCGACACTTCCATGACGACACTTCATGAAAGTCACTGAACAAACACCTAACTTGGAGGACCCATATCTTGAGTTTTGTAATTCTGTTTGACCTTATCCCTATACCATTGGAAAGGTATTTCTATTAGCTAAAACTTTCTAGAAGAAACCAAAGTCTAAAAATGCCCAGAAATACCCTAAAAATGAGTTTTTTTATGTGTACATGAGTTTCCTTAAGGAAACACATGTACGTATGCAAGTTTCTATATATAATAGTCACATACGCCTTAAATACATGACTTTTTTCATTGCAACCCACATATATCTCCTCATGTACGTGACTATTGTTTCTGCAACCCATGTACACCTCTTGAAAATGTCAAAAAAATACGTATATTAAAATTAAGGTAGTTTGGGTAGTTATGGAACTGACTCCTTCAGTTGAAACTACTTTGTCTTCGACCCTAACTCTTCATTAAGCATATAAATATAGGTAGGGGACTTGAATCTTTTCATTGTCATGCTAGATGAGAGGGGACTTGAATCTTTTGATTGTCATGCTAGATGAATTGGAGCTCTCTTTTCCCACACCTTTTCCCTGGCAATCATCCCCTTGTGTTCCAGATCTTGGAGGTTGAGTTCCTTGGAGAAGAGAAGCAGCAGAACCAGATCAAGGTATCATGAGGTGCCAAACTTGAAGACAAGGTATATTTGTACTTGTTTTCAAGATTAATAAAGATGTGATGTCCTTCTTCTTCCCAAATCATTGTTCAATGTGTGATTGAATCTTTGTTTATGATCAGATTTTGATGTTAATCAGATTATTATTTCATGTTTATTTGATTACCTTTTATTTATATGTGGTCATATTTGTTTAAGGAAGGTATAACTTGTTTTGTAGGTCTCTTGAGGAAGAGGAGCAGGAGAAGGGCTAGAGAAATATTGGACCAACCTTTAGTTAATTAGCTGTGGACCTTTCTTATCTCTAAATCTTGCTTATGTATACTTACAGAACTATATGCATCCACCTTTCAACTTTAGTATGTTGATGGCCACTTAAACCCTAGCCATAGGATACTTTCCTTTACAACAGGGTTTTTTAACCTAATTTGAAAAGAAGAAAAAAATTGTTTATTTTTGTAAAAACAGATCCAAGTTTTCAGGATCTATATATTTTGTAAAGGCTATAAATCCTAAGACTTATTTTATGAAAAGGGTTCAACTTCGGGGATTTATAGACCTATACTATTGTCATCTTCTCATTTTGCTCATGATTTAATATAAGCTCTTTTGTTATCATTTGTTCAACTTACATTTCTGTCTTTACTGTGCTTATGCTTGAATGTGTATTTAGGTTAAATTCAAGTTAATTAATGACTGATAGATATCATCCTATTCGCATGTTAATGTGATTTGAATTATAAGTACCATCCTTATCATTATTTATCCATTTATATGCATATGTTTTGTGTGTAAATCTGCTAACCTGATGGGTTCTCCATCCCTGCGCCTTATTATCAACCTCTGAATAATGGTAACTAAAAGCCTTGTAACTGATTTATTTTCATGCATGTCTTGAGAGTGGAAGGTCATATAGGTCACCTCACTTGATCCATATTAGAAAACCTCAAAAACATTGTGATTTACCAGGCATCCTCAAGCTGCAACCTAGAGAATTTTCATGGAGCGATAACATAAGGAAAGTGAGGCTGGAATCCATGAGTTTCAAATTTAATCACTGAAGCATAGCTTCCATCATCCACTCCAAGAGCAGAGAAAAAGGTTTTCCTTTGCGGAGGAAAAGTCTGAAGAAATTCTCAAGCAGACATCACACAAGGAGTCTAGCCCAAATCCTCGACAATGGAATATTTTTGGGTGGCTTGAGCATTAGTGTGGAAATTGAAACCAAATTATAGAAGAATTACACTCACAAAATTGCTAATCAAACATGCAAAATTAACATAAAAGGAGACTGAAATTAGAGAATAACAATAATATGTATTGAATAAGTGTACAACAGCCAACCTTATGAAGTAGTAGGCTGCTGCAATATATAATTACATGAGACATTCGAATGCATAAGGATGCCATTCGAAATAGTCAAAAAGTAGGCTTACTAAATCTAGTCAAATCTCCCATAGGTCCATAAAGCAGTTTCCAAATCCACTAGGATGCTTGCGAATTGGAAAATTCAAGTAGGTAAGCTAAAAAGGGATGGAAAGACAACTCATACATGCTTTTATTACGAGAAAAGGATGGAGGATGATGTGGGAAAAAAACATGTCAACTACACCTAGTCTAACTTTCTCTTTTGCCTTAATTCTCAATAAAACAGGCAGCTTTATAGAAAAATCAGATATGCACTTTGGAGGATCTGGAATAAAGAAGACATGCTAAATATGGTTTCTAGGAGGTTTCCCAAGCGCTCCATGACTTAGTTTTAGCAAGTGTTGACTTCTATGACATGTAGAAGGAAACTAGCATGGTGTGGAATATAGGAGACTAGGTAATAAGATAAAAAATGATTTAATTAATGTCTAAGGTAGGTAACTATGGGCTGATTATTCTAACACCCCCCTTAATCCTGAATTTATGAGTAAATATCAGAAAACTACAGGGCCTAGCAACAAGGATTAGTCACCCTTTACATACTGCATGTCCATTTAACCAAGGAAAGAGGCAAAAACCTAGTGGGAAAATCCTCCCTTAAACATGGATAGTAAAACAAAATTTGAAAATATTGTCATCAATCATGCTTCATAGCATGATCATCAATCCCTAGCAGTGATTTGAGATTGCTGAATTTATTCTCATAAAAAACTTTGGTGAAGATGTCTGCTACTTGTTTTGAAGATGCACAGAAGAGTAGCAGAATGGTGGCATCATGCACAAGTTGTCTGATGTAGTGCATATGGATCTCAATGTGTTTGGTTCATTGTCTATGAATTGGATCATTGTAGATTCGAATAGTGCTATGATTATCACAGTAGATAATAGTTGAAAACTCTGATTCGAAGCCACATTCTCCAAGTATTCCCTACAACCATAAACATTGAGTTGTTGCATTTACAACTCCTCTGTACTCTGCTTCTGTAGATTATAGTGCTATGGCACTCTGCTTATTTCTTGACTATCTGATTGGTCCTTTTGTAAGCATGAACACATATCCTAATGTTGACTTTCAATCTATGTTGTCACCTGCCCAATCACTGTCAGCAAACCCAATCAAATCAAGATTAGATTTAGCTTTG
>LPNX010259732.1:80825-109570 GCA_001517045.1 Pseudotsuga menziesii | reverse complement strand
AGTTGGAATTCTAGCCCAAGCCTTTGAGCCAAAAATCCTGAAATGGGTCACATCTGGCTTGTGCCCACTCCAAGATTCGAAAGGAGTCATACCATCAAGATAATTATGAGGAAACCTATTCTTTATGTAGGATGCGTAGTTCATAGCCTTGGCCCAAAACTTTGGTGGAAAAGTATTAGCCTCCATCATTCAAGTTGCCATCTCCTTCAGTGACCTGTTCTTTCTCTCAGCAACACCATTTTGTTGTTGTGTGTAAGGGATCGAATGTTGCATCTGAATACCTGAATCTTTACAATATTGAATGAATTCAAACTTGACATACTCACCACCATTGTCAGATCTGAGGATCTTGAGTTTCCTCCCAGACTGGTTTTCAACCAAGGATTTAAAGACTTTGAATAGGTCAAAAACTTCAAACTTATGCTTTAGGAAGTAAACCCAACAATACCTAGAAAATTCATCTATAAATGTTAGTGCATATTTGGCTTGACTCATGTACATATGAGGAAATGGACCAGCAATGTCAATGTGGTTCAACTCAAGAGGTGCATAGGTTCTCTCATGACTAGCTCTCTCAAATTTCTGCTCTGGGTGTTTTTGTAGGATACAACCTTGACAGACTCCCATGGAAAACTTTATCTTTGGTAACCCTATGACCATATATTTTTCACTCAAATCAGAAAGATACTTGTAGTTAAGATGGCCAAATATTTCATGCCAAATATTTCATGCCAAATCTTTCTTGCCTCATTAGCATGAATCAAAAGAGCAGAGGGGTTTGAGTAGGGTAGAAAATGGGAAAACATGTATACCTTCAAAGTGTGATCAACAACACCTTTTTCTATGACTTTACCATTCGAAATCTCTGTGATTTCAACATCATTAGGGGAGAAGATGACCTTGTTTGGAGACCCTGTGTGAGTCATCTGATACACTAACAAGAGATTAGAGGCAAGACCTGGAACATACAACACATTATTGAACTTACCATGGTCAAGATCAATCCTTCTTTTCCCAAAACTATTAGTGAGAGAGTCATCTCCCAAAACTATTGGTGGACCTTTCGACATATCAATAGAGGAGAATGCCTCTTTTGTTGAAACCATATGTCTAGAAGATCCAGAGTCTATGATGAAGCTAGGTGAGCTTGATGTGCTAGCAACCAAAGCATGTACTCTCTTTGTCCTCTGAATTTGATCCTCCTTCCCTCTTCTTTAAGCAATCAAGAAGGGAGATGTTATTATTCTCCAGGAGTTGGGTTGACATGTCAATTTGGTTCTTCATACAAGAGCTTTTAGGATGATATCCCTTAATGTAGTATGCATACTTGCTCATTTCTCCTTTGTTATTCTTCTTCTGGAAGTTCTTCTTGGATCCTTGGGGATCCTCTTGAGACTTGTTCTTGTATCTCTTTTGCTCAAGTGGCTTTTTATATTTTCTCTTTCTTTTTTAATCCACCCTTGAATCTCCAGCAACCAAAGCTTGGTCTTTGGAAGGTTTGATGATGCCCATCATCACAAACTTATCTTGTTCATGTGTGAGGGATTCCATGAACTCTGTAAGCTTAGGCATATTCCAGGCTTGAGCTGTCAACTTGGTGGCATGGAAGGTCGAAACAAACACTGAATAGTCAGTTCCAAGCTTCAAGAGTATGGCCAAAACTATTTTCTCCTCCTTTTCAATCCCACACTATTTTAGCTACAAAACAAGGGCTTTAAACTTGGAAAAATAGAGTTGCAAGGATTTGAAGCTACTGGGACTCAAGGAGATCAAATCATTATTGATTTGATGTCCTATAATATTATCTGTCTTACCAAAATGCTCTACAAGATTCTCCCACACTTCATTAGGTGATGTCAATCCATCAAGATGGAAAAGGAGGTCTCTTGAAATGCTCAGACACAAAAGACCACAGGCCTCATCCCTCCTATTGTGCCATTTTATTTTCTCTGTAGTTGGATTGGGATCTACCTCAGTTGCCATAGTAACCCTGTAGGGACCTTTTTCTATTAACAATATCTCCATCTCATCTTTCAATTCAAAGAAATTAAATGGAGTCAAGATGATCTTTTGAGATTGGTCCATAGCTCAGAAACCGTGCCCTTCAGTCAGCAAAATATGCTCCCAGTCAATATTTCGAACTTGCAATAGAAATATGGAAGGAGATAAATTGATCTAGAAAGGCTATGATACCATGTGGAAATTGAACCCAAGTGATAGAACAATTACACTCACAAAATTGCTAATCAAACATGCAAAGTTAACATCAAAGGAGATTGAAATTAGAGCATAACACTAATCTATACTGAATAAGTGTAAAATATCCAACCTTATGAAGTATATAATTACATGAGATATTTGAATGCATAATGATTCCATTTGAAATAGTCAAAAAGTAGGATTACTAAATCTAGTCAAATCCCCCATAGGTGCATAAAGCAGTTTCCAAATCCACTAGGATGCTCACAAATTGGCAAAGTCAAGTAGGAAAGATATTAAGGGATGGAAAGATAACTCATACATGCTTTTATTAGGATAAAAGGATGGAAAATGATGTGGGAAAAAAACAAGTCAACTACACCTAGTCTAGCTTTCCCTTTTGCCTTAATTCTCAATAAAACAGGCAGCTTTACAGAAAAAGTAGATATCCGCTTTGGAGGATATGGAATAAATTAGACATGATAAATATGGTTTCTAGGAGGTTTCCCAAGTGCTCCATGACTCATTTTTATCAAGTGTTGACTTCTATGACATGTAGAAGGCAACTAGCATAGAGTGGAATATAGGAGACTAGGTAATAAGACAGAAAATGATTTATTTAATGTCTAAGGTAGGTAGCTATGGGTTGATTATTCTAAAAATTATAATTGTGCCCTGAATGCTTTAATACTACCTTAGGAATGTGAGGTGGAGCTTCAGGCTTATCATTAGGTTTCTCAATACGGAAAGCGCTCTCTAGTGGAGCAAGTTATTTTCCTAGATCAGGTTGTGACATACCATAGTATTTAGAACACGTCACAACATTTTCGACACACATCATTGTTATCATGTAAAATGGAAATTCTCTATCTGAGTACTAACATCCAATATGTCAGAACACAAAAGGGCAAACTGGATTGAAGTAGCCAAAACACTGTAGATGGGCATGACTATTGATACATCATCACTTGACCAACTGAATATATTTTTAGTTAGACATTAGAGTTGAACACACGACTATTTGAAAAGCAACCCGTGTGTCATATGTGAGTATGTAGATTGAAACTTTTGTATGCATTGCACCCATGGGTTTCCTTAAAGTAAGGCGTGTATCATACACGAATTTCCTATATCAATAGTCGCCTTTGCCTTAATTTTAAATTAAAAAATATAAACATGATTAATCGAGGACAATTGGGCCCTTAATCATAACTATCCCAACTTCCTCAACCATGTCAACGTCTCATTTTCCTCATGTATAAATAGAGGGTATGGGTTGAGGATAATCAATCATAATTGATAGAGCAAAGTTATGCTAGTTGTATTCCTTCAGACATCTTGGAGCAATAGACCTCAGTTTCCTCAGTTTGCAGAGCAATCCTTGTCTTAAACATTGGGTTGTAATCTCACCGTCCTTGTTAATCAATAAAGAAAGTTCTTCTTCCAATTATTGTGTCTTTAGGACTATTGTATATGGTGGTTTATGGCTTATTTTATTATCTCATTATGAATATGTATTTCAATAACCATTGATATATATATATAAGATATTGTAGGCAGATATTTTTGTTTGTAGGTGATTGGAGATACCCTCGAAGCTGTGGAAGCAAGTTGAAGAGAAGAAAAAAATCTAGGATCGACCGACATAAATAAGGTATGCTTAGTTTTCTTCCTATTTCTATTTCAATTCCTGAAATTGCTGATTGTCTGCAAGTTAGTTTAGTAAGTTGGCAGCCCCATAGGACCTAGGTTATAAGGGTGTGTTTTCCTGAACAATAGAATTGGCAACTCCAATGGGGATTCCAACCTATTGTAGGTCCTCTTTTTAGGCTTCTTGACCAGTCTTTGCTCATTTTGATTCTGGGTGTGATTTGTCTAGTTTTTTCTTTGGATTTTCAGTTTTGCATGTTCAGGGCCAGTCTACTAGTAGTTTTTTCTTTTGAATTTTTTTTTTCAGCATATGTGAGTTGTCTTACTGACATTCACGTACTCCATTTTGTATACATGGGATTCCTTTTGGACAGTCATGTGTTATACATGGGTTTCCTTTATAACAGGTGCGTATTCTTGTAGATTTCTCTGAGTTCATAGGGTTCTTGTTTGTCAATGTTTTGGTGACCTTTCAGAGGCTTGTGAAGGTTATGTTTTTGACATGATTCTATAAGTATTAGTTCTGTACATCTCACAATTTACTTGAACAGTCAAGTCCTTGAGTTCTTTGAGTTTGAATTTCTTCATTGGTGAATGTTGTTGGTCCTCCTACTTGGCTTTTTGGGTCTCAATGCTTGTGTTCTAGGTCATTTATTAGTCCTTTGGAACACTGTATGATTTTTAATACCATTACTGGTCTGAGTAAGTCATTATTTCATTTTTGTATCTATTAGTCTTTGATTCAATAGTTCCGCCAAGTATTGGCTTTGTGCCATTTATTCCTACCTAGGTGAAGTGTGTTATTATAGGATCTGTTTGCATCATTTACTGCTATATGTTTAGATTGTTCAAACTTACTCAAGTTTGCATTTACTTGCATTATAATTTTTGAATTTTTGGATAAAGAAAATACAAAAACATTTTTATACTCTTTGCATTAGGTTGCATTTAGTGGCTCTTTTTGTTTATTTTTCTTAAAAAGTAAAAAAATTCAAGTCTTGTAGTTTCTCATTCTTTGTTTAAATTCATTAGCTTTCATTTTACAAGAAAGAAAAGAAAAGTTGGCATTGTAGTTGCATTTTCTTTGAAATTTTAGTTAATACATCATTTTTCCTTTCTTTATACTGAGTCTATAACACCATACAGTTTCATCCCACTACCTCTGACTAAATACAACCAATTAAAAAGAACGATTAATTAAAATTTTACTAGTAAGTTTCTTTTTTCTAGGATCATACATCATCTAGTTCAGTCTAGGCTTGTGGACTAGGGAGTTTTAACTATCCGTAAGTATTTGAATTTAGACGTAGTTGGCTTTTTCACTAGGTAAATCCTCCTCTACATGAGACCATATGGAAATCTCCTCTCACACAAGA
Organism: Pseudotsuga menziesii; assembly: GCA_001517045.1. Taxonomy (NCBI): domain Eukaryota; kingdom Viridiplantae; phylum Streptophyta; class Pinopsida; order Pinales; family Pinaceae; genus Pseudotsuga; species Pseudotsuga menziesii. Next base: position 104,345 of record LPNX010259732.1, on the reverse strand, counting down.
GTTAAACATGAGTCCGCGTGAGGACCTGGTTGAGGAGATAACCCTCTGATTCCTTGTTCGAGCGTAGATAAATATTTTTATGCGTTAGGGGATCTTTTCAATACCACCTCTTAGGCCTTGTTTGGTGCCGGTGTTGACAGGGTTTTAGGATTTGCTACCTTGCCCATGCATAAGAATCAGCCTTGCAACCATTCCACCAGACTCTCAGTGTAGTTGCAGTAGCCTTTAGTTTCATGACATTAGGGATCATACACAGGTGATATTGAAAGGATATTTCTAGTATACCTTGGACTAACTTGGAAGGTAACCCCGATAGATAGCGTGGGAGGGTGGTTGGGTGATTCCTCCACTTGCACCTAAGAACATCTGCATGGGATTCGAGGTAACCATCTATTAGTTTTCATAGGTTGGACCTAGGCCCTAATCATCCAAGGCTTTCCTTTGGAAGGAATATCTTATATCTTCCATGTCTGTGTGACTTTAGGACATTTTTATTGAGTGTTGTTTGGTTTGTCTATGTCTAGTCGGGCTTTAGGTGTGTGTGAGCCAAATTTTTAGCTATGGAGGACAAACCTCTTCATAGGTTAAGAAGGTTGCAAAAAATTCCTCCATCTGTTACAGTGGAGCCTCCATCACCCCCTCAAAGGTGGAGACTAGATACTGATGGTTCTTTTGAACCAGTAGGATTTAGAAAAGTTCTATGTGAACTGAAACTTAGGACTAACTAGGAATATATAACTATAGTAGAGATTGAAGACTTGCAAGCTGATGAGTTGGCAATAAATTTTTACCCACCTCTGACTTACTTAAACAATCATGTGATCATCCAAGTTCTTTCCTTTATTTCACCTGTTGTTGGTGTTCCTGTGAGCACAGTTATGGATAGCTCCTAAGAGGGTATTTCTACCCCCACTTCAGCCATTTTGGCTACTGGAGTGCCACCTCCCTTGTTTGGTACTTCGAGACCAAGTGCATCTACTCCACCCTTGTCATGAATTAGTTGGGTGGTTCAACCTTCTAGTGGGGTTGTCACTAGGATTCCTAGTACATCATTTTCTTCCCCCTATTTCATGCATACTACTCAGAGATGTCCAAGTGGATCCTCCTTGTTCGTCCAGGGTGTCCTGTGGAATGGGGGGAATATACCCCCATCCACTCCTTATGTATGTCCTACACCTGCATATGTGGGCATGCAATTTGGAAACACAAATTATTTTAGCCAAGGTTTTCAAACACCAGTTTAGGCTCCTTTCACGAGCTCTCCCTTTTCTCTTTTTAGCGGAGGGATACTTGCTACTGTCTTTCAGACTTCAGTTTCATCTGGAGTAGCTAAAACCACTTATAGTGCACCACGCACAAGAAATCCACTGGATTATGAGTGGAATCCTTTTCAAAGTAGTCCAACTACTTCACAACCGGCAGCTAGGGGAAACCCCATCTTTTCATTTGGGAACCAAGGTGAAAGTCCTTCTACATCCCAGACTCATGCTTTTCAAGCTCTCACTAGTACAAAATGAGGAATTAGCTACCAGGTGACTAAAAATTCTAGTCACCATAGGTTTTTCAAGTGATTTACTACTAAATATGAGCAAATTTGATTGACCCAACTATAAACGACTAAAATTAATGACTAATTTAGTCTCTGGTTAACAAATATGACTAAATAATAAGTGTCAGAGTTAAAAATAACTAACATGAATGACTAATTTAGTCACGACATAAAAAATGACTAGCTAGAAGTATATGAATTAGTCATTTTTAATTGTGTCATGGAAAATTGCAAATTTGACAATGAAGTGTAAATTTTGTAAATTGTATACCTTTTATTAATAATATCGGTGCCTTGCACCTCGATCTTCAGATATCCAACAAAGCAATTGCACGAATTTTCTCTTGACCATCTTTATCCCTGTTGCACCATTGATTCAAACCTGGTTAACTGCGTTCCGAAGGAAAATTAGCTTCCTAAGTCAATTACGAATTAGTTACTAGAACCCATACCATATCGATACCTAGCTAGTTGTTGATACTTCGACAATGTAAGAGTCCTTACAAGTCCCATACATTTGAGATGATTTTCTAACTTCAATATAACTATATCCATGATCTCATGTGATCATCGAACATCTAGCTGCAGCAGTCGACATAGCTTTAGCAGGCTAAGTTCCTTTAAATGTCATAGCAGTTGATCCAATATATAATAATTGAATTGATGGAAGCACCAAGAACAATATTTTAACCAATCAAAGACTCAATTAAAATTAAACTGGGGTGCTGACCTAGAAACAGTCTCATATCCATATGTAATATAAAGCTAGACGCCCGAACCTATCTCAGAATTTCAGGTAAATATTTTGATTCCTCGACCTCTTAATACAGGCCTCATGACCTCGTAGAATATGATACATATAATAATGCAGTGATGACCTCTCACTACGATGAAACCTTGTGTCTAGAATTTGTTTTTGCTTCCTTTTTTACATCTAGACCATATTTTAATGTATGTTTCTTTATTTTTTTGGACAAAATGGTGCAATTTCACGGGTTGGTGCTATTTTAGGCGTTTTTTGCATCTTTTTTCTAAATATGGCATAATTTGCATCGTGTTTTCACCTTGTTATGCACCAAGTTTTACATCAAGTTTTGCGCTAGGTTTCACACCTAGTTTTGCGCATAGTTTGTACATCTACTCTTGGTGTGCCCCCTTTTACATCCATGTTTTCCTCCACTTTTACACCCATCTTTTCATCCTCTTTTGCATCCTTTTTTACATCCTCTTTTGCATCCACTTCTACTTCTTTTTTTGTATCACATCGTGGGCCAAGTTTTGCATCAAAGTTTACATCATGTTTTGTGCCTAGTTTTCAATCTAGTTTTGTTTCACCCACTTCAGCATCCACTTTTGCATCCTTTTTTTCATCCACTTTTGCAATCACATTTGCATCCCATTTTGCATCCATGTTTACGTCTTTTTTTGCATCTACTATTGCATCCACTTTTGCATCCACTTTTTTTGTGTCTTGTGGGAAGGTTTATATTGCTAAAAAAGGTCACCCAATCCAACTAAGACTTAAAGAGAACCGTGATGACATTATCCATGAATGCACTAAAAAATATGCACTAGCTGAGCACTTTGTTACTTCCAAACACCACATCTGCATTGAAGATGCAAAGGTCATTGATAGGATTGATCATTACATGAAATGACGCATCATAGAAGCCATTGAGATCGAGAAGTACCCTAAAAACATCAATAGGGATGATGGGTGGAAATTGAGTAAACATTGGACACCCATCATCACCTTAATTAAAAACTCTCGACCATAACCCTCTACTTAGAATTTATTTTTTCAACACTTGTCATGAAAGAATACCTGTATGGGATGGAGGTGAAATGGAACCAGGCCTAAGTCAATTGAATCCTTGCAACTCACTGCATGTCTGAGTCTCAACAATCCACCTTCTAAATTGAACCAAAATACCAAAAGAAGTTTATTAATGGCTATATTTGAGAAAGTTATAGGTGTGAGTAATTAACGGCTCAGGGCTCTAAAATTCGTTGTTTTTTGTACTAGTCGACGATTCAGTGAATCGACAATCACGGGTATGAATTGAAGTTATTTAATGTAAACAATTAAAGTGTATAACCTCTATGTCATTATTTAATGTAAACAATTAATGTGTATAACCTCTATGTCAAAACCATTTTCCATGCTGATGCAGGCCACTACCCTCTTTATTGTCTTACCAAAAGGCATGATAATGAGGAATAAGCCCTAAAATTATGGACTTCACCTTCAAAAAATTCCTTGCAATCACATTGGTAAGGAGTGATAAGAAGATCACAACAATCCAACGTGTCAAATATCAGTTGATATTTTTAATTAAAGACTTATATGGTAAATTTAATATAAGACTTACTTATAATTGTCTCTTACTCTTTGCGTCTTGACATATTTAATACTTTATGGTTGTCTTTGCGCCTTGACCCAATTCGTATTATAAGGTGAGGATGTGCATGCATAATAATCCTTAGTTATGACTATGCGATTAGGTCCGAGGATTTAAAGAGAAGAGGATGTTAAGAGAAGTAATTTTTATATGTATTTTGGTGGCGCTAAGGACAAATGTTGTGAGAAACCACAAATGTTTGGAAGGATGGAGGGAGATTACATCACAACCATGCCACCCATCAAATTGAAGACTATTCTTGAGCCACAATTGTTTTTTAATTTTATTAATAACCCTTCTTTCTCCATATCATGTACCAAATGGCACCTCTCTATAGCAATGCATAAATCGACCTCTGCACAGTTTTTGATCCTAGAGCTACATGCCATTATTTGTATTTGAATGGCATCCACTGTTTTTCATAGTTGTTGCAAGTCCATGATATTCATGCAAGAAATGAAGTCTTTTAGAGGAGGAATTGTCAAACCGGCCTTTTGAATTTCATTTTGACGAAAAAAGAGTGGACATTGGTAGCGAGGTTCACACAGGTAGTAGGCACAAAGTTTTAATCTCCTTTCGAGCCTAGTAGTAGACTAGTAGTTGTTGTTTTTTTTTATAGCCATAGTTTTTGACACATTTTTACTTTTTAGATTGCAGCCCCAAGTGACTCGGGAGTCAGAGTCGCATCTCGATGGCTAGTGACTAGTAGTTATCAATGATTACTCTCCATATTGCACAACTAAGCACTGAGTGCATGCCATGAGTGAGTGAGTAATTATAATTTATCATATTTCCAATATTTTGAATAATGAATTCAACTTTATAGCATAGGAGTTTCAATATCTTGAGAAATTTATATAGATGGGTAATTTCAAATGTTGCCCTTGTTTTTAAATAAATTATGCCCTTCGTAATTGGAAGGGTAAAATTCAGATTTTAATTTTTTTTTTAAGGGCAATTTTAACTTTACACTTGGGAAGGGCTAGAACCTTTGGAAGGGATGGGAAGGGTTCAATTTTGAACATTGCTTGCCAATGAGATTTTTCCCAGTGTCCTCTTCATCTTATGGGCATTGTCCATTGGTTTTTACTATGTCTACTTTGGTGTCTGCAGGTGTCCATCATCCTGCTTACAATGATTTGCACCACATTGCATACCTTAACATCCAATGCATACCTGTCAGTTACCAGTAGGTCAATGTGTTCAGCAAGAACATCAGGTCCTTGTGTTCCATAAGTAATTTTGTTTGCCATGAGCAATGGCAAGTTTTGAGAAGAGTAAGAACCCTGTTTATGGGTAAGAGATTTGATGGGCGTCGATGCATTCCTAGGCTTTCCAAGGTATTGAGAGAGGAGCTTTACTAAGAAATATGGTTCAGCTTAATTAAAGAAATGGTGGCTTTGTAAGGGGGAGGAGTTACCCAATCTCTCATGGCTCCATTGGGGAAATTGTCCCATGCTTCCCTTCCCTTCTTGGGTTTTGATGAAGAATTTAGGGGTTCTACGAGTATTCAACGGTAAATAGAAATTTGTTGTGTTAATGCATATATGTTTACTGTCTCACAACATTTATGTTTCTTGGGATATGTGATGCTGAATAGTGAATACCATAAGAGGGTTGGCGCAGGTTCCAAAGTTTAGGTGCTTTTAATTAGAAGCGCTGCCAGGTATGGAAATATTGGTATCTTTGAAGGGGTTGTGGGAACATGGATGTGTGAAACTGAAGTGTATACAGGTTTTGGTGTAGGTGAGAAATATTAGAGAGCTAGATGTTTCTTGGTGCTATGAGTGAGAAGAGCTTCCAAGTATGGAAACATTGGTATCTTTGGAGATGTTGTGGGTGGAGGGATGCGTGAAACTGCAGAGCATACGGGGGTTGGCGACTTATTACAGGTACCAAATTTGATGTTTTTGGGTTTTCCTAGTTAAAAGAGCTGCAAAGTATGGAAACATTGCTATCTTTGGATGGGTTGTAGGAAAATGGGTGTGTGAAGCTACATAGTATACGGGGATTGGTGAAGCTTAGATACCTAGATGTTTCTGGGTGCTCTAAGTTATGAGGTTTGGTGAAGCTTAGATTCCTAGATGTTTATACTATCATATATCATATGTATTATGTATTACATTTTTCTCTGAAACTTCCACATCTAGAGTTAATCCTTTGCTTTGAAACTTCCACATCTAGAGTTAATCCTTCGGTCAAATTCTTTCTCTGAATTTTTTTGTTATCGAACAATCTGCAATTTGCATATTGGATAAAATATTTAATTAGAGTGAAGGTATGGAGATGTGAATGTGCCCTACTAAAATTTACCCAATAGGAATCTAGTTGGAAATATATCTTCTTCACTTGTCCATTTGGCATCACTTAAAGTTATCATGCTGAGCGACAATATGCCCTTTGGTACAATTCCATCCAATCTAAACCAATTGAAGTTTTTGACTACTTCAATAACAACCTAAGTCCTCCTATTTCAAAATTATTTGCACAAGTCAAAGTGCTTAGTTCAGGAATCCTCTGATGGTCAAGTCATCATCACCTCCTCTTGTGAGCCCTTCCATGTCACCACCTTTCGGGAGTCCTCTGTCACAATCTCCAAAGAGATACATCCCTTATGTGGCCTCTCCAAACATTTCTACACTAAGAAATTGGGTCTCCTCAACACCACCTCCTGGGATCAATTCAGGACCCAATGCAAATAGTACTAAGTCAAATGCTCCCACAAATCCAATTGATCCGAATAAAGGCAAATTTGAAATCTTCACGAATCTCTGTTGGAACCATTGTTGGATCCATTGTTGTAGCTATTCTATTATTTTTTCTTGTGCCTGCTGCATTCTGCATATACAATAAAGAGGCACATCAACTTGTACAAGTTGAAGCACCTAGCACTCTTGTCACTAATATAAGAGACCCATCAAATAGATCAAATCACTGGTGAAAATTCAAGTGGAAAATAATAATAATAGTGATGGAAGAAACATTTTGAGTGATACATGAAATACAAGCAGTGGACCTAGTGAGTTTCATGTAATGGAAGCAGTAAATCTGACTATCAGTGCAAGTTCTCATGCATGTAACGAGGAATTTCATCTCTAAAAATAAGCTTGGAAAAGGTGGGTTTGGGGCTGTATACAATGGGAAAGTAGATGATGGAACCATAATTGCAGTTAAAAGAATGGAAGCGCTAGTTGTAAGTAACAAGGGATTCGAGGAATTTCAGTCACAAATAATAGTTTTATCTAAAGTTAGGCATAGACACTTGGTTTCCTTGTTGGGTTACTGTATTGAAGGCAATGAAAAGACCAAACCTATTGACTTCTTAGGTTGTTGTTGACAAATTTCAGGGTTGTTGATGTAGATGCATTGCCAGAACCATGAGCATGGAATCCAACATCAATTAGATGACAATTGTTTTCAGTGTTGCAAATTTGTAATATGTTAGGCATGATTGTTGGTCACTGTTCATGGAAATGTTGCAGGGGTTGAATTTACATAGTAAGTGGAGTTCATATAGAGGACTACTTCCAAAGGAAACATTTCCACATAATTTGCAGTTGGTTTACAGGTTCAAAGGTAAGATGTTATTTTAAATCCACAAACATTTGGGTATGCTGTCTATTTGATTTTCTTGGCACAGATTTTCATTTTTTTGCTGTGGTTAAGCTATTCATTTTGGGTCCAATTTCAGGAAAATATCATTGTAGAGGATGGAAGCTACAGATGTTTTTCTCTAGACAAACAGAACAAGAGGACTCCAGGGTATCAGGCAAGAGAATAACCTTTTTCACCTGACTTGAATGCATTATATTGGTGACTAGATGGCATGAAATTTTTTATATATGTTTCTATGTGTAATTTTATCATATTGTACTGGATAAATACATTAGTGCAATCCATTGATCTAGGATTTTAGCTATTCGATGTTGTTGCTGGAAGTCTTACTGATTTCATGATTAAAGTATTCTCATTGCATCAGATCACTAGCTATAGATGTTTTTAAGCATGTAAAATGTATTCTAGGGGATTTACTCCTTTGAATGTACCGAATGCAACATCATAATTCTTAATGATCTCAAAAAACTCATAGTAAATATTTCACCGACAGACTGCATAAACAAAGAGATAAGAAATACAAATTATTATTTCTATTTGGGGAAATTATATATCTTATTGGACATTGAACTTTGACGAACATGTCTAGTGCTGCATAGTATTACTTTTGATCCCTTTTGTTGTTTTTTCAAATGTTTGAATGCATTTGGAGACTACTGTACTAACTCTTCCTTTTCTGTTTGAGATACTAAGTTGCACTAAAATAAATTACATGTAGAGGATTAAGGAAGCTAGGCTAGCTCAAGGCTATGCAAGAGTTCATATTTAATATCTGTCATTTTTCTTTGTCAGAACCCTATGGAAGACAACATGATAACATGGAAAAAGAGTCATTGAATAAATCTGATAATTATGAAGGTGAAAATGGTGATGCACCAGAAGAGGGAAAAATGAATCTAATGATAATTGAAAAAAGACAAAACATATTGACTTGTCGGGCTGTTGTTGACAAATTTTAGGGTTGTTGTTGTAGATGCATTGCTAGAACCATGAGCATGGAATCCACCATCAATTAGATGACAACTGTTTTCAGTGTTGCAAATTTGCAATATGTTAGGCATGATCGTCAATCATTGTTCATGGAAATGTTGCAGGGGTTGAAGTTACGTAGTAAGTGGAGCTCAGATAGAGGATTACTACCAAAGGTAGAATTTCCACATAATTTGTAGTTGGTTTACAGGTTCAAAGGAAAGATGTTATTTTAAATCCACAAACATTTGGGTATGCTGTCTATCTGATTTTATTGGCACAGATTTTTGTTTTTTTGTTGTGGTTAAGCTATTCATTTTGGGTCCAATTTCAAGAAAATATCATAGTAGAGGATGGAAGCTACAGATGTTCTACTCTAGACAAATAGAGCAAGAGGACTCTAGGGTATCAGGCAAGAGAATAACCTTTTCACCTGACTTGAATGCATTATATTGGTTACTAGATGGCATTAAATTTTTGATATATGTTTCTATTTGCAATTTTATCATATTGTACTGGATAAATACGTTAGTGCAATCCATTGATCTTGGATTTTAGCTATTACATGTTGTTGCTAAAAGTCTTACTGATTTCATGATTAAATTATTCTCATTGCATTAGATCACTAGCTATAGATGTTTTTAAGCATGTAAAATATATTCTAGGGGATTTACTCCTTTGAATGTACTGAATGCAACATCATAATTCTGAATGATCTCAACAAACTCATAGTAAATATTTCGCTGACATACTGCATAAACAATGAGATAAGAAATACAAATTATGAAGGTTCAAATGGTGATGCACCAGAAGAGGGAAACATGAATCGAATGATAATTGAAAAGGTCGAGAAAAATGTTGAAGGTGCTCTAGAAATAGTTTCATCTGTTGGTGAACTCAAGGGATCACCAAATTCTGAACTGTCTACACAAGAACATGCAGCACCTGTGAAAACAATTGTCTTCTGGGTGAGTGCCCTTTTGAAACAGCAAGAAGTGAAAGAACAGATGCAGCTTCAGTGTCATCTGGTATTGTCTGTGTTGGACTTTCTAAAGATATCTTTCCAATCTTTGTCCCTCAAAGAAACTTTGTTATTCAAATCAACAGTGAAGTGAATGTTGTTGTTCTAAATAAAAGAAATAGAATGCTTTCAAGAAACCATGTTGAGAATTGTCTACAAAGGTCTCCATTTGATGATAGGTATCAAAACAATTATGAAGAACACTTTGCAGAACCATATGGTGAAGGTTTCTCTAAAGCTATTTCTTTAGAAGTAGAGGTGCCTCCCTTTATGGAAAAATTCCTATTTTCAGTGGATGATTATAGTTCTAAAGATTGTATGTAAATACTTGAACCCTTAATGGCGACGGTGACAGCTTTGGAGTTACTGATCATAAACCAGAGGAAAGATTAGTTTCAACTGCTGAAAAGACTAGTGCAGGCTCTATCCAAAATTGTGAAAATGAGCCTACATTAGAGGAAAGATCAGTTTCAGAAGCTAGAAATACTAGTACAAGCTCTATCCAAAATTTTTAAAATGAGTCTACATTAGATGCAACCGATAGAAGTACAAGTACTGGTTTTCAAAATCCTGAGAAAGTAGAAATTGCTAGAGATTCTAATTCCATTTCTGGAAAGCTAGAATGCATGGAGAATCTGGTGTGTAATATCTTTCCAGAAGTTTATATGAATGGCTCAGATGTTGGAGAAAACAGTATAATTTCAAACATATTGTCTTTGAATTTTGATTCAGATGATATTGTATTAAAAAGTCCTCACAATTTAGCAAATTTGCTCCTTGTTGAGACTGATGAATGCAATGGGATGTCAAAGGAAATATCAAGTTCATGGAAGTCTCAGAATAGCAAGTGGTCAATATTTTTGTTTGCAAGGTCAGAAGGTTCTATAGAAAGATCAAGCCATTATTCCACTCCCAATTTGGCATCGTCTAGGCAATTTGCAGAGGGAGTGGGAAAATGGACAAGATGTTTTGGAAAGCACAAATGGACATGAACTATTGAATATTAATGGACTATCTAATAATGTTGCTGGCCCAAAGGTGCAAGGATTTCAGAGTAGTTCAGAGGGAAGCACATTTTTGGTTCCTTCAGAGGCCAAGGGTGAGTTTTGTCTTCTTTTGTTGTTGGATATTAGTAATTTTATTTTAATAATTGTGTTTTACCTCTTGCTAATATGGCATTTACAGCTTTTGTTTCCTTTTATCCAACCATTTTAAGCCTTTGTAGTTTTCCAAGTTTGTTATCTACGGATATAGAGTTATTTTTATGGATCTAAATACAAGATATAACCATTTTCAGATGAGCCTATCTTTTAAGATCTAACACTGCATAGGGGATGTCCCTAAGTTGCACCGGGAGATTACCAATGTCATGTAGGATTGTCAGATATCCCTTGGCCATCTTAGGGACTTCTTAGCATCACTTTCAAAAATCGGTTCCTAAGAGAAAATAAATATAAGGCCTTAGCACTACACTCACTTACCAACACATTACCCCTTACTAAGAGACTATTCAATCTGTAATTCAGCCAAGATTTAGATTTTTTTTCTTTATATTAGCTAGAGTATGAACTTGCAATAGTACATTAGGCAAATTATAATTTATTAGAAGTTGGGAGATATTTCCCTATGTGTCCTCCAATATCTAATGGGATTGTCTTGTGCTATAGGTAAACTATCCTTCCTGACCTCTAATTTGCTAAAAGTGACATATGAGCTTTGAAAATAATAACTGTTCTTGAAGTACCCTGCTATATTCAACAATGAAGATATTTGAAATGGCACTGCCTGAGCCCACTTGTGACACACACACATTATTTTTCATTTAGTGCATATGCTGCTATGTGCCAACCCTCTATTGGAGGTATTGGTGGCTTTACTGAGCCTAGATATAGGTAATTAAACCATCTTATTGTATTGTTCTATTTTTTACTAGGTTGGTGTAGTCACTCTCTTAATAAGTTAAAAACTAATTATTTAACCCAACACAACATACTCAAGTGAGTGTATTCCAGCAAAAATTGAATTGTTAGAAATTGCAGTATTATTTTAGAATGTTGTGTTGCGAGAAATTGAATTGTGTTTACTGTATGTTTCTATAGTGATTTCCAGCAGTATGTGTAGTAGCATTATTTGTATTTAAGTTCCAGCAATATGTGTATCAGTATTTGTATTTAAGTTCCAACACTATGTGTAGCAGTATTTGAATCTAGGTTAGGTTAAATATTTAATGTTCCCACACCCCAAAGAGCAGTTTAGAAGAGTAAATAATGGAAAATTAAAATAGAGGAAATTGGCATGTAGAGGTAACTAATGGTTTGGTTTAAAATCTGTCAAATTCTATGTTTAATTTCCTCATTTTCGTTAATATTTTCCCAAACTGTCTCGATCCTAGTGTTCCCATATTTTCTATATTGTTGCAGCAGCCAAACATCTAGATGAATGGATGCATTCCTGATACTTATATTAAATGCTGGGAACATGATCAAAATTAGGATAGGAACTATGAGAAAGATTCAAAAAATGTTAATTTTGATCAATCTTAACATAAAACAATTTTGGTGGGGATTATTCCAGTAAAGGCATTCCTAATACCTGATCATAATTGGTATGTTGTATCTATTGGGTATTCCTTGAAAAGGAACAATTCTTGGACTTGACTGAATGAGACAACTTGTGTTCTTGTTGCAAGTTTCTTCTTAGTATGGAACATTTTTAAAATATTGCTTCCACTCTTAGACATGAATGGGATTGTACATTCGGCAAGGAACCTGTTTTTGAATGAAACCTATCTGAGATCAAATCTCATTCTTTATCGGTCTAGTAGCCAAGAGGCTGATAGCCCGAAACTGTGTTGATGGGTCAACATCCCACCATCGTTAGGACCCTAAAAGTTTGAAAAAATTATGCAATTTTATCTCTAAGTAATTTGGAAAGAAATCAATCCATAGTAATGAATTCAATAAGGAAAAGGCCTTTCTGTAAGAGGAAAGTACTGAACTCAGTTCAGGTCAAGGCTTTGCTTACCTTGGAAAAATGAAAATAAAGCCAACAAGTTAAGTAGTTGGGGCAGTCTTGTTATACATACAGAGCATGATGGTTGTGGATTCCTAGTGTTAATATCAGTGCCCACACTTATTAGTGGAATGCATATGGATATCCAAGCATTTACATGCATATCTGGCATTTTTCTTATGAGTTAGGGTTTGGAATGCTTGATTGTGCATACCATAAAATGAAGTGATTTTACGTTGTTGATGGCCAAAGTGTGACCAAGCTTACGAGTATACCAATGTCATGAGAGAAATCACCCCATTCACAACTAATAAATGGATGGTCAGACCCATTAATTCGATACTTGACAAAAGAAAATCTTGTTGGTTCGGTTAGCTCAGAAAGACCCTAAGTTGTTATAGCTCCAAACCAAGACAGGGGATGTAAGACACAATGCTTGTATATATATTTTACACTGTGAAAGATGAAATCCACAGATCCCTTACTGGTGCAATTGTAAAAATAATAACAGCCTGCATTAGCTAAGAGAGTATCCTGGTGACCAAAAAACCCATAGCTTATGAACATAGGATTGTCTCCTATTACTGTCAGTGCTACAACTTGTCTATCTTTAAAAAAAAACAATTGGGAGAATATAAGAGTGGAAGGCGTAAACATGCCATAGGGCCTGAAGGGAATTGGAACTTAAAACTAATTCATAATTAGATAATCAGGGTAGGGCACATTCACATTCCACTCAAGCAGGATGGAGACATGCTTTATTACCCTTACGAAGAAATAGTTTCTTGTAGGTAGTTCAAATGGGGAATATGAACCTCATCATGATTTTATCTATCCTTTGCTTCATAATAAATGCACATTTCATGGTCAAGTAAATTCCTTCATTTTGAAAGTCATAAATCTTGATAACAATATGCCTTTATGGAACTGTGCATTATAAGAACACTGTAGAATACCCGTCTCTCCAACCTTTTCGATAGGTTTAGTCAATATCAAAAGCTTACTGGAATCTAAATTTTAGTGTAGTCTTATTTTAGGTGACCATACATTCTAAGGAAAGTCTAGTTCTTATCAACGGTTATTTCTCATCAAAAGTATGTAAATACTTGAACCCTTAATTGTGACGGTGACAGCTTTGGAGTTACTGATCATAAACCAGAGGAAAGATTAGTTTCAACTGCTGAAAAGACTAGTGCAGGCTCTATCCAAAATTGTGAAAATGAGCCTACATTAGAGGAAAGATCAGTTTCAGAAGCTGGAAATACTAGTACAAGAATTATCCAAAATTTTAAAAATGAGTCTACATTAGATGCAACGGATAGAAGTACAAGTACTGGTTTTCAAAATCCTGAGAAAGTAGAAATTGCTAGAGATTCTAATTCCATTTCTTGAAAGCTAGAATGCATGGAGAATCTGGTGTGTAATATCCTTCCAGAAGTTTATATCAATGGCTCAGATGTTGGAGAAAACAGTATAATTTCAAACATATTGTCTTTGAATTTTGATTCAGATGATATTGTATTAAAAAGTCCTCATAATTTAGCAAATTTGCTCCTTGTTGAGACTGATGAATGCAATGGGCTGTCAAAGGAAATATCAAGTTCATGGAAGTCTCAGAATAGCAAGTGGTCAATATCTTTATTTGCAAGCTCAGAAGGTTCTATAGAAAGATCAAGCCATTATTCCACTCCCAATTTGGCATTGTCTAGGCAATTGCAGAGGGAGTGGGAAAATGGACAAGATGTTTTGGAAAGCACAAATGGACATGAACTATTGAATATTAATGGACTATCTAATAATGTTGCTGGCCCAAAGGTGCAAGGATTTCAGAGTAGTTCAGAGGGAAGCACATTTTTGGTTCCTTCAGAGGCCAAGGGTGAGTTTTGTCTTCTTTTGTTGTTGGATATTAGTAATTTTATTTTAATAATTGTGTTTTACCTCTTGCTAATATGGCATTTACAGCTTTTGTTTACTTTTATCCAACCATTTTAAGCCTTTGTATTTTTCCAAGTTTGTTATCTATGGATATAGAGTTATTTTTATGGATCTAAATACAAGATATAACCATTTTCAAATGAGCCTATCTTTTAAGATCTAACACTGCACAGGGGATGTCCTTAAGTTGCACCGGGAGATTACCAATGTCATGTAGGATTGTCAGATATCCCTTGGCCATCTTAGGGACTTCTTAGCATCACTTTCAAAAATCGGTTCCTAAGAGAAAATAAATATAAGGCCTTAGCACTACACTCACTTACCAACACATTACCCCTTACTAAGAGACTATTCAATCTGTAATTCAGCCAAGATTTAGATTTTTTTTCTTTATATTAGCTAGAGTATGAACTTGCAATAGTACATTAGGCAAATTATAATTTATTAGAAGTTGGGAGATATTTCCCTATGTGTCCTCCAATATCTAATGGGATTGTCTTGTGCTATAGGTAAACTATCCTTCCTGACCTCTAATTTGCTAAAAGTGACATATGAGCTTTGAAAATAATAATTGTTCTTGAAGTACCCTGCTGTATTCAACAATGAAGATATTTGAAATGGCACTGCCTGAGCCCACTTGTGACACACACACATTATTTTTCATTTAGTTCATATGCTGCTATGTGCCAACCCTCTATTGGAGGTATTGGTGGCTTTACTGAGCCTAGATATAGGTAATTAAACCATCTTATTGTATTGATCTATTTTTTACTAGGTTGGTGTAGTCACTCTCTTGAAGCTAGTGCCCTAAACCCTAATAGAGGTCTAGGTGTTACAATTCTCCTGATTTGCAAATCATTCACTCGAAAGACCAAGGGAAATATTACCTATAGCATTCATCTCTTGAGTACTTGTGTTTGGATAATGATCTTCTCTCTTTTGAGTAGGACTTCACTTTCAAGCTATGTTGCATGAGTTTTTGGAACGCAGAAACGTTGGGAACATGTGTACGAGTGTTTGATATGGCTAAAGGTTTATGTTAAATTTATAGGAGACAACAATAATATATTAAAAAAATATAAAGATTAATATAATTAAAAATTAAAAAAAAAATTAATCTTGAAATTTGTTTGACCAATGGCAATAAAAATTTTAATGATTCCTTTCTAATGTACTTTTTCATAATTTACACCTTCGGAGATTTAATTTTTAATCTCTGTGCTTGACTTTGAGGGATATGAATTTATGCTGGTCTCTCTATATAGTATTGACAAGAATAGGAAGAATAATAAATTGAACTTAGATCCTTCCTCTTTTCCTCATGCTGCTGCTCTACTATTGATCTGCATGCCATCAGTCAATCAATATTTTATTGTTGAACGATAGAGCAAAGATATCATGTGCAGCCTCCACACAAACGAATAACAACCCTGGGATCAAAATAAGGCTATAGGGTCTGCACATAAAGAAACAGTACTATAATAAGTTAAAAACTAATTATTTAACCCAACACAACATACTCAAGTGAGTGTATTCCAGCAAAAATTGAATTGTTAGAAATTGCAGTATTATTTTAGAATGTTGTGTTGCGAGAAATTGAATTGTGTTTACTGTATGTTTCTATAGTGATTTCCAGGAGTATGTGTAGTAGCATTATTTGTATTTAAGTTCCAGCAGTATGTGTATCAGTAATTGTATTTAAGTTCCAACACTATGTGTAGCAGTATTTGAATCTAGGTTAGGTTAAATATTTAATGTTCCCCCACCCCAAAGAGCAGTTTAGAAGAGTAAATAATGGAAAATTAAAATAGAGGAAATTGGCATGTAGAGGTAACTAATGGTCTGGTTTAAAATCTGTCAAATTCTATGTTTAATTTCCTCATTTTCCTTAATATTTTCCCAAACTGTCTCGATCCTAGTGTTCCCATCTTTTCTATATTGTTGCAGTAGCCAAACATCTAGATGAATGGATGCATTCCTAATACTTATATTAAATGCTGGGAACATGATCAAAATTAGGATAGGAATTATGAGAAAGCTTCAAAAAATGTTAATTTTGATCAATCTTAACATAAAACAATTTTGGTGGGGATTATTCCAGTAAAGGAATTCCTAATACTTGATCATAATTGGTATGTTGTATCTATTGGGTATTCCTTGAAAAGGAACAATTCTTGGACTTGACTGAATGAGACAACTTGTGTTCTTGTTGCAAGTTGCTTCTTAGTATGGAACATTTTTAAAATATTGCTTCCACTCTTAGACATGAATGGGATTGTACATTCGACAAGGAACCTATTTTTGCATGAAACCTATCTGAGATCAAATGTCATTCTTTATCGGTCTAGTAGCCAAGAGGCTGATAGCCCGAAACTGTGTTGATGGGTCAACATCCCACCATCGTTAGGACCCTAAAAGTTTGAAAAAATTATGCAATTTGATCTCTAAGTAATTTGGAAAGAAATCAATCCATAGTAATGAATTCAATAAGGAAAAGGCCTTTCCGCAAGAGGAAAGTACTGAACTCAGTTCAGGTCAAGGCTTTGCTTACCTTGGAAAAATGAAAATAAAGCCAACAAGTTAAGGAGTTGGGGCAGTCTTGTTATACATGCAGAGCCTGATGGTTGTGGATTCCTAGTGTTAATATCAGTTCCCACACTTACTTACTGGAATGCATATGGATATCCAAGCATTTACATGCATATCTGGCATTTTTCTCATGAGTTAGGGTTTGGAATGCTTGATTGTGCATACCATAAAATGAAGTGATTTTACGTTGTTGATGGCCAAAGTGTGACCAAGATTACGAGTACACCAATGTCATGAGAGAAATCACCCCATTCACAACTAATAAATGGATGGTCAGACCCATTAATTCGATACTTGACAAAAGAAAATCTTGTTGGTTCGGTTAGCTCAGAAAGACCCTAAGTTGTTATCGCTCCAAACCAAGACAGGGGATGTAAGACACAATGCTTGTATATATATTTTACACTATGAAAGATGAAATCCACAGATCCCTTACTGGTGCAATTGTAAAAATAATAACGGCTTGCATTAGCTAAGAGAGTATCCTGGTGACCAAGAACCCTATAGCTTATGAACATAGGATTGTCTCCTGTTACTGTCAGTGCTACAACTTGTCTATCTTTAAAAAAAAAAAATTGGGAGAATATAAGAGTGGAAGGCGTAAACATGCCATAGGGCTTGAAGGGAATTGGAACTTAAAACTAATTCATAATTAGATAATCAGGGCAGGGCACTTTCACATTCCACTCAAGCAGGATGGAGACATGCTTTATTACCCTTACGAAGAAATAGTTTCTTGTAGGTAGTTCAAATGGGGAATATGAACCTCATCATGATTTTATCTATCCTTTGCTTCATAATAAATGCACATTCCATGGTCAAGTAAATTCCTTCATTTTGAAAGTCATAAATATTGATAATAATATGCCTTTATGCAACTGTGCATTATAAGAACACTGTAGAATACCCGTCTCTCCAACCTTTTCGATAGGTTTAGTCAATATCAAAAGCTTACTAGAATCTAAATTTTAGTGTAGTTTTATTTTAGGTGACCATACATTCTAAGGAATGTCTAGTTCTTATCAACGGTTATTTATCATCAAAAGTATGTAAATACTTGAACCCTTAATGGCGACGGTGACAGCTTTGGAGTTACTGATCATAAACCAGAGGAAAGATTAGTTTCAACTGCTAAAAAGACTAGTGCAGGCTCTATCCAAAATTGTGAAAATGAGCCTACATTAGAGGAAAGATCAGTTTCAGAAGCTGGAAATACTAGTACAAGCTTTATCCAAAATTTTAAAAATGAGTCTACATTAAATGCAACCGATAGAAGTACAAGTACTAGTTTTCAAGATCCCGAGAATGTAGAAATTGCTAGAGATTCTAATTCCATTTCTGGAAAGCTAGAATGCATGGAGAATCTAATGGCTCAGATGTTGGAGAAAACAGTATAATTTCAAACATATTGTCTTTGAATTTTGATTCAGATGCTATTGTATTAAAAATTCCTCACAATTTAGCATATTTGCTCCTTGTTGAGACTGATGAATGCAATGGGTTGTCAAAGGAAATATCAAGTTCATGGAAGTCTCAGAATAGCAAGTGGTCAATATTTTTATTTGCAAGGTCGTAAGGTTCTATAGAAAGATCAAGCCATTATTCCACTCCCAATTTGGCATCATCTAGGCAATTGCAGAGGGAGTGGGAAAATGGACAAGATGTTTTCGAAAGCACAAATGGACATGAACTATTGAATATTAATGGACTATCTAATAATGTTGCTGGCCCAAAGGTGCAAGGATTTCAGAGTAGTTCAGAGGGAAGCACATTTTTGGTTCCTTCAGATGCCAAGGGTGAGTTTTGTCTTCTTTTGTTGTTGGATATTAGTAATTTTATTTTAATAATTGTGTTTTACCTCTTGCTAATATGGCATTTACAGCTTTTGTTTACTTTTATCCAACCATTTTAAGCCTTTGTATTTTTCCAAGTTTTTTATCTATGGATATAGAGTTATTTTTATGGATCTAAATACAAGATATAACCATTTTCAGATGAGCCTATCTTTTAAGATCTAACACTGCACAGGGGATGTCCCTAAGTTGCACCGGGAGATTACCAATGTCATGTAGAATTGTCAGATATCCCTTGTCCATCTTAGGTACTTCTTAGCATCACTTTCAAAAATCGGTTCCTAAGAGAAAAGAAATATAAGGCCTTAGCACTACACTCACTTACCAACACATTACCCCTTACTAAGAAACTATTCAATCTGTAATTCAGCCAAGATTTAGATTTTTTTTCTTTATATTAGCTAGAGTATGAACTTGCAATAGTACATTAGGCAAATTATAATTTATTAGAAGTTGGGAGATATTTCCCTATGTGTCCTCCAATATCTAATGGGATTGTCTTGTGCTATAGGTAAACTATCCTTCCTGACCTCTGATTTGCTAAAAGTGACATATGAGCTTTGAAAATAATAACTGTTCTTGAAGTACCCTGCTGTATTCAACAATGAAGATATTTGAAATGGCACTGCCTGAGCCCGCTTGTGACACACACACACATTATTTTTCATTTAGTGCATATGCTACTATGTGCCAACCCTCTATTGGAGGTATTGGTGGCTTTACTGAGCCTAGATATAGGTAATTAAACCATCTTATTGTATTGATCTATTTTTTACTAGGTTGGTGTAGTCACTTTTTGAAGCTAGTCCCCTAAACCCTAATAGAGGTCTAGGTGTTACAATTCTCCTGATTTGCAAATCATTCACTCGAAAGACCAAGGGAAATCTTACCTATAGAATTAATCTCTTGAGTACTTGTGTTTGGATAATGATCTTCTCTCTTTTGAGTAGGACTTCACTTTCAAGCTATGTTGCATGAGTTTTCGGAACGAAGAAACGTTGGGAACGTGGGTACGAGTGTTTGATATGGCTAAAGGTTTATGTTAAATTTATAGGAGACAACAATAATATATTAAAAAAATATAAAGATTAATATAATTAAAAATTAGAAAACAAAATTAATCTTGAAATTTGTTTGACCAATGGCAATAAAAAGTTTAATGATTCCTTTCTAATGTACTTTTTCGTAATTTACACCTTCGGAGATTTAATTTTTAATCTCTGTGCTTGACTTTGAGAGATCTGAATTTATGCTGGTCTCTCTATATAGTATTGACAAGAATAGGAAGAATAAGAAATTGAACTTAGATCCTTCCTCTTTTCCTCATGCTGCTGCTCTACTATTGATCTGCATGCCATCAGTCAATCAATATTTTATTGTTGAATGACAGAGCAAAGATATCATGTGCAGCCTCCACGCAAACGAAATAACAACCCTGGGATCAAAATAAGGCTATAGGGTCTGCACATAAAGAAACAATACTATAATAAGTTAAAAACTAATTATTTAACCCAACACAACATACTCAAGTGAGTGTATTCCAGCAAAAATTGAATTGTTGGAAATTGCAGTATTATTTTAGAATGTTGTGTTGCGAGAAATTGAATTGTGTTTATTGTATGTTTCTATAGTGATTTCCAGCAGTATGTGTAGTAGCATTATTTGTATTTAAGTTCCAGCAGTATGTGTATCAGTATTTGTATTTAAGTTCCAACACTATGTGTAGCAGTATTTGAATCTAGGTTAGGTTAAATATTTAATGTTCCCCCACCCCAAAGAGCAGTTTAGAAGAGTAAATAATGGAAAATTAAAATAGAGGAAATTGGCATGTAGAGGTAACTAATGGTTTGGTTTAAAATCTATCAAATTCTATGTTTAATTTCCTCATTTTCCTTAATATTTTCCCAAACTGTCTCGATCCTAGTGTTCCCATCTTTTCTATATTGTTGCAGCAGCCAAACATCTAGATGAATGGATGCATTCCCGATACTTATATTAAATGCTGGGAACATGATCAAAATTAGGATAGGAACTATGAGAAAGCTTCAAAAAATGTTAATTTTGATCAATCTTAACATAAAACAATTTTGGTGGGGATTATTCTAGTAAAGGCATTCCTAATACTTGATCATAATTGGTATGTTGTATCTATTGGGTATTCCTTGAAAAGGAACAATTCTTGGACTTGACTGAATGAGACAACTTGTGTTCTTGTTGCAAGTTGCTTCTTAGTATGGAACATTTTTAAAATATTGCTTCCACTCTTAGACATGAATGAGATTGTACATTCGACAAGGAACCTGTTTTTGCATGAAACCTATCTGAGATCAAATCTCATTCTTTATCGGTCTAGTAGCCAAGAGGCTGATAGCCCGAAACTGTGTTGATGGGTCAACATCCCACCATCGTTAGGACCCTAAAAGTTTGAAAAAATTATGCAATTTGATCTCTAAGTAATTTGGAAAGAAATCAATCCATAGTAATGAATTCAATAAGGAAAAGGCCTTTCCGCAAGAGGAAAGTACTGAACTCAGTTCAGGTCAAGGCTTTGCTTACCTTGGAAAAATGAAAATAAAGCCAACAAGTTAAGGAGTTGGGGCAGTCTTGTTATACATGCAGAGCCTGATGGTTGTGGATTCCTAGTGTTAATATCAGTTCCCACACTTACTTACTGGAATGCATATGGATATCCAAGCATTTACATGCATATCTGGCATTTTTCTCATGAGTTAGGGTTTGGAATGCTTGATTGTGCATACCATAAAATGAAGTGATTTTATGTTGTTGATGGCCAAAGTGTGACCAAGCTTATGAGTATACCAATGTCATGAGAGAAATCACCCCATTCGCAACTAATAAATGGATGGTCAGACCCATTAATTCGATACTTGACAAAAGAAAATCTTGTTGGTTCGGTTAGCTTAGAAAGACCCTAAGTTGTTATAGCTCCAAACCAAGACAGGGGATGTAAGACACAATGCTTGTATATATATTTTACACTGTGAAATATGAAATCCATAGATCCCTTACTGGTGCAATTGTAAAAATAATAACGGCTTGCATTAGCTAAGAGAGTATCCTGGTGACCAAAAACCCCATAGCTTATGAACATAGGATTGTCTCCTGTTACTGTCAGTGCTACAACTTGTCTATCTTTAAAAAAAAAACAATTGGGAGAATATAAGAGTGGAAGGCGTAAACATGCCATAGGGCCTGAAGGGAATTGGAACTTAAAACTAATTCATAATTAGATAATCAGGGCAGGGCACTTTCACATTCCACTCAAGCATGATGGAGACATGCTTTATTACCCTTACGAAGAAATAGTTTCTTGTAGGTAGTTCAAATGGGGAATATGAACCTCATCATGATTTTATCTATCCTTTGCTTCATAATAAATTCACATTTCATGGTCAAGTAAATTCCTTCATTTTGAAAGTCATAAATCTTGATAATAATATGCCTTTATGCAACTGTGCATTATAAGAACACTGTAGAATACCCGTCTCTCCAACCTTTTCGATAGGTTTAGTCAATATCAAAAGCTTACTAGAATCTAAATTTTAGTGTAGTCTTATTTTAGGTGACTATACATTCTAAGGAAAGTCTAGTTCTTATCAACAGTTATTTCTCTTTGTGAACTATTGTCCAGTCATCATGGAAGCTGTTTCAGATCCTGTACATCTCGACACAAAGCTGATATATATTTTGTTATACCTAATAGTTTGCAATTTTTTCAAGTTTAATTCATGCTTAACTAGTTGTCCTGCCTTTCAAATAACTGGTATCATCATCTAGAAGCCAAATATACAACCCTTTAAAGGTTTCTCTAAAGACACAATGTTGTAGGAGCAGGGTATTTCTCTTTATATTTGCAACATGACTCTTTAATTATTGAATGCACTATTAGGTGCCCTTATAGCCAAGGAATAATGATTCACAAAGCATAAATCCTCCATACAAAATGGTACCTTTGAAACAATAAATGATTCAATGCTAAATACTTGCAATACTTGCAATTCCCCAAGTCAAAATACTTGCAATTCTTTGATTTCTAGGTCTAGAGATCATTTTTGCAAGACATTACGGTGCATAGGGAGTCAAGTCTCTAATTTTGCAAATGATAATCATCGATTATCCAATAGAAATAAGTTTCTGAATCTTCCTGGCTCTTAGAATGTTTATCACTTGATTTAAAGATAAAATAGGCTTCACAATAAGAGAAGAAACATTATTATGGAACCTTCTCAAAGAAAAGGTGAATATACTTTGCATAATTTTAAGTTTATTAATTATCAAAGCAACAGGTTGTGTTATAATTTTGATAGCCCATGATGAGGAACATGTGAAACACCTTGAAGCTCATGGATTCTTAATATTGCAGTAGACAAGAGGGAAAGTTTTGTTTCTGACTCTTTGTTTTTGATGCAGTGATGGAATTGGGATTTGAAATCCTTTCAAAAAGGACTCTTCTTTGGACTATGAGAATGATAGTGATGAAGAATGGGAAGAGGTACTCACCACTAAATCCCTTTGGTAAGAGTATTTGTAGTATTTTTATTATCTTTAGTTACA
>LPNX010259732.1:64833-75358 GCA_001517045.1 Pseudotsuga menziesii | reverse complement strand
ATGATGGCAATTAATGCTCCACTGATGTCAATTAAACTTAGGATAGTGGTTTAACTAGGACAATTTGACCAAAAGAGTGTGTATGATGGTAAATGTCTCCAACATTATGTCTATGTCTTATTGGAAGGATTTAGGTTCCTCGGATCTAGTTCCATCAAACACTTTAATTAATAATTTCGATGGAAGGTCTTTCTGTCTGCATGGTATCCTACCATCTTTTGAGATTAAGTTGGTAGGGAAAGCAACGCTTGTTGAATTAGAGGTGATTGATGCTCCTTTGGAGTATAACTTTCTTTTAGGGAGAAGCTGGAATTACACCATGTGTACGATTTCCTCAATCATTGTTTGAGTGGTAGTGTTTCCACACGAAGGGAAGTTGGTTACTGTTGACCAACTTAGTTTCACTTAGAAGGGTCGTTTGGAGATTAATGAGTCCACTGTACCTTTTATTGATTAGACTAAACTAGCTAATGAGAGTTTGGGGGTTTCAATGTTTTCATCTTTAATGAGAACATTTGATATCCCAACCTGTTATATCCTAAAATAACCCCATCAAAATTTCATTATTTTAGGAGATAGAATAGAGTCAAAAAATTTTAAAAGGAATTTTTTGGAGTTCATTAAGAGGTCTAATTTTGATGTGCATAGTTGAAATTTTCATTCATCTAAGTCTTAGTCTTCAAAATGCAAAATTTCAGCTTTCGGCAACTAAGATTTTCTGTGAAAAGTTAGTTAACTACCGAAACAGGTCGTTTTCAGCAGCTAAAGCACGAAACAGATAGAAGGCTTAACTGCCGAAACCTGTAGAATTTCCAGAAAAAACTACCTTTGGGAAAAATCAATTTTCTTAGCCGTGAAATGTCCGTTTTGCATGTTCTAATAGTCGATTGACATCTACAGATCATAAGCTATCCACTGGTGCTTTCAGATTTGGTTTTAGAGCTCGGGAAGTCAGCCAAAATTTCCCCGAAATATCATGTGTCAGAAATTCCTGAGCAAACCTGTTACAGGGCAGCAGCTAGTGTTTT
Source organism: Pseudotsuga menziesii (assembly GCA_001517045.1). NCBI lineage: Eukaryota > Viridiplantae > Streptophyta > Pinopsida > Pinales > Pinaceae > Pseudotsuga > Pseudotsuga menziesii. The sequence continues at coordinate 74,330 of LPNX010259732.1, read as the reverse complement.
TGCCCATATTTGACTTTTCTCAACCAAATCTCTCAAGGTTGGTTTCTAATGATGTATAATAATTAAATACATCAAGTTTAAGAGTTTATCTTGATGTATTTGATGGTTAAGAAGGTTGAAAAGTGAAAATGGTGGACAGTTTTCAGCTTTCGACAACTTGGGCGAGCCTCGTAGAGCTCATTAGCTGCCGAAAGGGCTGACTTTTGGCAGCTAAGGCACGAAATCGGCAGAAGAGTTAGCTGCCGAAATCCTGTTTTCACAGTTTCCTTTAATTTTCACCCAGATATCGGATGTGTTAGATGAAATGGCAAGAGGCCGATCAAAACAAATGGATTATGAATTGTCCTATCAGTATCCAAAGGGATTTTAAACGAGATCTAAGTCAAGTGGGCGTTTTTGCTAATTTTAAGCATCTTTTTGAGGAAACAACTCTAAGTTCAAGTGCCACATGATCAAGAGCGTTTCTGTTATGTTCCAATCAAAGTCCACCGAGCCTTGGGAGGCTAACTTCACTTGATCAACTATCGAGCACTAGAAAGAAGACCAACTCATTGTCATTTCCTTGATTTTAGGGATCAGTCCCTATCTTTTTGCATTTGCTGTCCAGTTAGTGTTTTAGTTAACTCAACAGATCCATGTTTTTAGGATCTGTAGAATATTTTGTAAAGGCTATAAAGCCTAAGTACTGAGGCTGAGCCAGGGGTTCGATTTTGGATAGAGTAATCTGCTATTGTACTCAGTCTTCTTTATGCTAATACAGATCATAGGTTTCTTTCAGTTTTGATGTCAGCTTTCCATATTCCTTTTCACTATTATCTGTGTTGTCTAGCTTTGAATGGTTGCTTTTCCATTGTTTAGCTCATAGTCTGATATTAGTTTCTTGGATGTCTATTGAACCCTACTCTGTACTGGTTTAGTTACATTATTTTCTTCATCCATCTTTAAAGTTATCTGCTGATTAATCAACCCTTGAGAGCACTGTTTTATTTGTTTACCATTCTGAATGTCTGAATGCCATACTCGGATTGAGTTGTCCCATTGATCCACCTTTACAAAAACACAAAAACATGATTTCTTAAGTTACCAGGCATACCTAGCTTATAACCCTAGGTAGTTTCCTGGAGTGATAAAAAATTGGCGCCGTTGCCGGGGAGCGAGTTGAGAAGCTGATCTTCCTGGGAGACGACATAGATCTACTCTTTGATGATAGACAAGGGGTAGACACTTATTGGTTATAATCATCTATCTGGCGACTCCATGAAGGACGAACTCATTGGCGACTCCATTGTTCAGAATCTGTTGGTGACTGCACTGGTATGACATGAACAGGATCTTAGCCAAGAGGTATGCATTCTGTGATTTTTCAAGCATTGCTGGTTTCCCTAATCAAGTTCCTACTAGAGATGAATGGGAGAACAGTCTTCTTAGATTTCGAGGAGAAGAGTGGGAAGTGCCAGCTGAACATTTGCTGGACTTTCATGACTACATGCATCGGTTGCAGGTAGTGCATGAGGATGTTCAGATCCAGCTCTTCTGTTTTTCATTAGAGGGGATTGCTCTTCACTGGTGCCAGTCTCTTCCAAGAGCAAGTATCAGCTCTTTGGTTGATTTTCATGCTGCGTTCAATTTGTTTTGCAAAACCAAGTTTTCAACTGATCTTCTTTATCCAGAATGTTGTCATGAGTTTAGTTTATTATATAAAGATTTAGACCATCATGAAGAACATGTTGAAGCAGAAGATATTTCTCATCATGATAAGGAGATAAATGATTCACACTATGACAATCTTAGTTATGCTTTTGACATCATATCAAATGCATCTACTGTTGTTAGTTGTCACGAAGATCAGATTTTTATCTCTGAAATTTTTGAAGATGATGAGCAGACTAACAAGACAACAGCTGACAGTTTCAGATCTACAGAGGTTGATGAGGGCAGCTTACAAAGTCCAGATTTGCAAGGACTGTCCAATCTTCAGCTAGAACATGAGAATCATGATCAAGAATGGGTTGATGCTATAGTTGATACTAGTCATGAGTCTCTTGATCCTAATAACAGAGAAGATCTGAATCCTGGGGTTGAATCTGCAGCACATGTTATGATCAGCTCACATTTTTTAAACTTGCGGGAGAAGGTAGATCACAACACATATGAAGAGAGTGATGGTGGCAAGAAACTGAAAAGTCCAGATCAACAGTCCATCTCATATGTTTCTCCAGCAGATCTGAAGCAGTCTACGTTCAGCAATGAGTTTTGTGGAGGAAACGAAGAGCAGCTGCAACATAGTCAATTGGAGCAGCAGCTCCAAGAGGTATTTCATTGTCATTTTGATGATCCGTTTGCTGACTATTTAGAGTCTATGAGCAGTATAGATCTTAAAATTTTTCTACCAGAAGAGGATCATCTTTATCATCTGTTCAAACCTCTTTTATGCATGATATGGTTTCATTGTTTTTCGGGTCAAGATCTAGCATGATGGCATTAAAAAATTTCTTTACATGGCTTCATTGGAAGCATCACTTCATTTGATAAGAGGCAGTATAGTTGGTTAGTGTAGGAGTAGGTAGAGGAATAAGCTTTTCCTATGAGCACGAAGATCATTTTCAGTTTTGTTCAGTTCATGAATAAGCAGAGTAGGCTGCATGAAAGCTACAGGTTTGCAGAGGGAATAGTGGCACAGGCTTAATGACTCCATGGCCAATGCCAAAGGCGGCTTAATGACTCCATGCCCAATGCCAAAGGCAGCTTGAAGACTCCACGCCCAATGCGAAAGGAAACCAGATGACTTCATGCCCAATGAAACACTAGAGTTTAAAGTTCTGTTTGAGCTTTCTCCAGGAAAGGCACTTGGTTCTGGGATTCTTGGAACCTCACTGGGAGGATTCCTTCCCCGAGTAGGAGCCAGATGTTATCCCCTAAAATAACCCCGTCAAAATTTCATTATTTTAGGAGATAGAATAGAGTCAAAAAATTTTGAAAGGAATTTTTTGGAGTTCATTAAGAGGTCTAATTTTGATGTGCATAGTTGAAATTTTCATTCATCTAAGTCTTAGTCTTCAAAATGCAAAATTTCAGCTTTCGGCAGCTAAGCTTGTCTGTGAAAAGTTAGTTAACTGCCGAAACAGGTCGTTTTCGGCAGCTAAAGCACGAAACAGATAGAAGGCTTAACTGCCGAAACCTGTAGAATTTCCAGAAAAAACTGGCTTTGGGAAAAATCAATTTTCGCAGCCGTGGAATGTCCGTTTTGCATGTTCTAATAGTCGATTGACATCTAAAGATCATAAGCTATCCACTGGTGCTTTCAGATTTGGTTTTAGAGCTCGGGAAGTCAGCCAAAATTTCCTTGAAAGATCACGTGTCAGAAATTCCTGAGCAAACTTGTTACAGGGCAGCAGCTAGTGTTTTTGCCCAGATTTGACTTTTCTCAACCAAATATCTCAAGGTTGGTTTATAATGATGTATAATAATTAAATACATCAGGTTTAAGAGTTTATCTTGATGTATTTGATGGTTAAGAAGGTTGAAAAGTGAAAATGGTGGACAGTTTTCAGCTTTTGACAGCTTGGGCGAGCCTCACAGAGCTCATTAGCTGCCGAAAAGGCTGACTTTTGGCATCTAAGGCACGAAATCGGCAGAAGACTTAGCTGTCGAAAGCCTGTTTTCACAGTTTCCTTTAATTTTCACCCAGATATCGGATGTGTTAGATGAAATGGCAAGAGGCCGATCAAAACAAATGGACTATGAATTGTCCTATCAGTATCCAAAGGGATTTTAAACGAGATCTAAGTCAAGTGGGCGTTTTTGCTAATTTTAAGCATCTTTTTGAGGAAACAACTCTAAGTTCAAGTGCCACATGATCAAGAGCATTTCTGTTATGTTCCAATCAAAGTCCACCGAGCCTTGGGAGGCTAACTTCACTTGATCAACCATCGAGCACTAGAAAGAAGACCAACTCATTGTCATTTCCTTGATTTTAGGGATCAGTCCCTATCTTTTTGCATTTGCTGTCCAGTTAGTGTTTTAGTTAACTCAACAGATCCATGTTTTTAGGATCTGTAGAATATTTTGTAAAGGCTATAAAGCCTAAGTACTGAGGCTGAGCCAGGGGTTCGATTTTGGATAGAGTAATCTGCTATTGTACTCAGTCTTCTTTATGCTAATACAGATCATAGGTTTCTTTTAGTTTTGATGTCAGCTTTCCATATTCATTTTCACTATTATCTGTGTTGTCTAGCTTTGAATGGTTGCTTTTCCATTGTTTAGCTCATAGCCTGATATTAGTTTCTTGGATGTCTCTTGAACCCTACTTTGTACTGGTTTAGTTACATTCTTTTCTTCATCCATCTTTAAAGTTATCTGCTGATTAATCAACTCTTGAGAGCACTGTTTTATTTGTTTACCATTCTGAATGTCTGAATGCCATACTCGGATTGAGTTGTCCCATTGATCCACCTTTACAAAAACACAAAAACATGATTTCTTAAGTTACCAGGCATACCTAGCTTATAACCCTAGGTAGTTTCCTGGAGTGATAACACAACCCCTATAAACTATCTAGGTTCTACAACTGTAGGGAATTCTATTGCTGTAGTTATCGATAGAACAGATCCTTGGGTCCTTCCTTCCCTCCATGAACCTCAGGTGCTCTTATCTACAATACAAATGACTTATCAAGTTGTTGTTAACACCGATGCTGATTTTATCATGACTCCTTCTACAGTATCGAAGGAGTTGGAAGCAGCTTATCTGCCCACTTTGACAGAGAACTCTTTATATTTAGATGACTGATTAGACATGGTTTTTCCTTCGGATGAAGCCATTTTGGAAGCTATGAGTGGGTGAGATAATATTTGTGAATATCTTCACCATAGATCCTACTTTCTTCCAGAACTGAGTAGAATTGAAAACCAAGAGTTCCATGTGAGACTGGCGAAAGATGTTGATTTACCAATTAATCATTTTCCAAAGGAGGGAATTTTTACCGAGGGGAATATGGAAAATATTTATGTTACCATTCCTATCAACATCTCTGCAAACCCCTACGTCATCGAAAATGTGCATATCAGTGCAAAATTCTCTCTGGAGGAGATTGTTATATATACTACGCTATTTAAGGAGTTTCACGACGTGTTTGTGTGGTCATATGAGGAGATGTCGAGCATAGATCCATCAATTATAGAGCACGAAATCCAAACCTGTCATGATGCTAAACTGATTTGAAATTTTTTTGACCTATTAATTTGCGTAAAATGGTATCCGTCAAGGCTAAGGTGGAAAGGTTGTTGAAAGGTGGGTTTATCTACCCAATTGCTCTGATGGAATGAGTGTCCAATCATGTTCCTATGGATAACAAATAGGGGACAATATGCGTACGCACTGAATTTCATGACCTAAATAAAGTGTGTCCCAAATAAAACTACCCGAAACCCTTTTGTGGAAATTGAACCCAGTGATAGATTAATTTTACTCACAACAATTAACAATTGATCATGCAAAATCACTCAGAAAAGAGACTGAAATTGGAGCTGAACACTAAACTATATTAACTCAGTGTACAATAGCCAACCCTGTAATAACATAGGCTTCTGAATAAATAGAATACATCAAGGATTCGAATGCATGAGGAGAAAATCAAATCTAGCATAAAGCAGGCTTACTAAAAATAAGCAAATCCCCCATAGGTGTAAAAGGTTGATCCCAAATTTTTCATGGAGCTCACGAATTAGAAAAATGGATTAGGCAAGATAAAGAGTGGTGGAATGGCATCTCATACATTCTTTTTCATGGAGAAAAGAGTGGAGGATGAAGAGGACAAAAAACTAGTTCACCTCACCTAGTCTAGCTTTTCCATTTGCCTTAAAACACTGAAAAAGCAGGGAATAAAGAAGAAAAAGTAGAAAGGCACCTAGGAGGCTAGGAATAAATCAGATCTGATTCCTTGGCATTTCCCATGTGCTACATGAGTCAAATAAGGCAAGTTTGACCACTATGGATAGGTAAAAGACAACTTGCACAAGGTGGGACACATGAACTAGGCTAATAAGACAAAACTAATTAAATTAATGTCTAAGTGGGTAAACTATGGGTTGATTATTCTAACACCCCCCCTTAATCCTGAATTATGAGTAATATATCATAAAATTATAGGGCCTAGCAACAAGGCTTAGTCACCCTTTACATACTGCATGTCCATTTAAACAAGGAAAGAGGCAAAACCAGCTTGGGAAAATCCTCCCTTAAACATGGACTATAAACAAAATTTGGAATCTTGTCTTCACTCATGCTTCTTAGCATGATTAGCAATCCCCAACAGTGATTTGAGATTGCTGAAGGTCTTCTCACAAAATGCTTTGGTGAAGATATCAGCTACTTGTTCTGAAGATGAACAGAAGAGTAGGTGAATGGTGCCATCATGCACAAGTTCTCTGATGTAGTGCATATGGATCTCAATGTGTCTGGTTCTCTGCTTCTGAACTAGATCTTTGCAGATTCAAATGGTACTCTGGTTATCACAATAGATAGTAGTTGAGTACTCTGGTTCGAAGCCACACTCTCCAAGTAAACCCTGCAACCATAAACATTGAGTTGTTGCATTAACAACTCCTCTGTACTCTGCTTCTGTAGATGAGAGTGCAATGGCACTCTGTTTCTTGCTTGACCAGCTGATTGGCCCTTCTGCAAGAATGAACACATATCCTGATGTGGAGTTTCTATCTGTGCGATCACCTGCCCAATCACTGTCAGTAAATCCAATCAAATCAAGATCAGATTTTGCTTTATAGAAGATCCCATGTGTCCTTGTTCCCTGAACAAAGTTAAGGATCCTTTTGGCTGCTTTCCAATGGATCTCATGAGGCTGATCCATGTATCTAGAAGCCACACTTACTGCGTAACAAATATCAGGTCTAGTATGTGTCAGATACAACAAACATCCAATCAATTTCCTATACAGTGTATTGTTTACCATAGGTGAAGAATCAACTTCTTCCAGCTTCACTCCTGAAAGGAAAGGAGTTTTGCTTGCTTTGCAATCCTTCATTATGAATTTTTTCAGCAAGTCCAAGGCATATTTGGACTGTTGCACCTTGATTCCAGCTTTGGTTTGAGCAATCTCAAGCCCCAAAAATTGACTTAAGAGCCCCAAATTTGTCATGGAGAAGGCTTGGTTCATAGCTCCTTTTAAGGAAGCAATCTCATCCTTTGAGCTTCCTGTAATGAGGAGGTCATCAACATATAACAAAATGATCATTAATGAACCATTAACTAACTTCAAATAGACATTTGGATCTGATTTTCACTGAACAAAATTTAGTGATAGCAAGAAGCTATCGATCTTGGCATACCAAGCCCTGGGGGCTTGCTTTAGCCCATACAATGACTTTCTCAACCTGCACACAAGAGAAGGGTTAGTAGCAAAAACTTGAGGCTGCTGCATATATATCTTGTCAGTGAGATCTCCATTCAGGAAGGAACATTTTACATACATGTGATGTACCTCCCATTGCCTTGAGGCTGCAATGGCTAGAGCTAGCCTGATGGAATCCATCTTTGCCACTGGGGAAAAGGTCTCATTGTAATCTATGCCATGAACCTGTGAGTAGCCCTTGGCTACCAATCTGGCCTTGTACTTCAGTGGTGAACCATCAGCAGCAAATTTGGTCTTATAGACCCACTTACACTGGACTAACTTTCTTCCTAGAGGAAGATCCACTAGCTCCCATGTGTTGCTCTTCTGGAGTGAGCTGAACTCCTCCTTCATGGCTGTTTTCCATCTTGGATATCCTCCTGCTTACTCATATGTTTGAGGATTAGAATCCACCATCAAATATCATTTTTCAGCAAACATAGGATCCTTCATGCACAGACCACTCTCAAATTGAGATCTAGTCCTCCTTGGGTCATTGGGATCCCCAGCTAGCTCTCCTGCTGCATGTAGAGTCTTGGATTCCCATTTTGGAATTTTAGGGTGGTTAGGGTCTGCAAGAAACTCATCTCCATCATACAAATCAGAATCAGCATGTTAAACAAACTCTTTACTTACTTCTTGAGGTTTAGGTGGTGAAGAGGCTTCACCCACTTCCACTGTTGCAAGGGGTTCTTCTTCAAACTGAACACACCTTTCAATGAAGGATTTGTTTGTGCTCAAATTTATCAACTTGTACCCTTTTGAATCTTCAAAGTATCCAACAAAAATACACTCTTGTCTTTGGGGCTGCAAAGCCTTCCTCTTCTCTGTTGGAATTCTAGCCCAAGCCCTTGAGCCAAAAATCCTGAAATGGGTCACATCTGGCTTGTGTCCACTCCATGCTTCGAAGGGAGTCATACCATCAAGCTATTTATGAGGCACCCTATTCTGAATATAGGCTGCACATTTGATAGATTTGTCCAAATACTTTGGTGGCAAAGTTTTGGCCTCCATCATGCATGTTGCCATCTCCTTCAGTGATATGTTCTTCCTCTCAGCAACACCATTTTGCTATGGTGTGTAAGGGATAGAATGATGCATCTGAATACCTGCATCTGCACAATAATTAATAAACTAATACTTGACATACTCACCACCATTTTCAGATCTGAGGACCTTGAGTTTCCTCCCAGACTGGTTCTCAACCAAAGCCTTAAAGACTTTGAATAGGCCAAAAACTTCAGACTTGTGTTTCAGGAAGTAAACCCAGCAATACCTAGAAAAGTCATCAATAAAAGTCAATGCATATTTTGCATGACTCATGGACATATGAAGGAATGGGCCAGCAACATCACTGTGGATCAGCTCGAGGGGTACAAAGGTTCTCTCATGACTAGCTCTCTCAAATTTGTGCTCTGGGTGTTTTCCTAGGATACAGCCTTGGCAGACTCCTTTGGAAAATTTTATCTTGGGCAACCCTATGACCATCTCTTTTTCACTAAGATCAGAAATATAATTTTAATTTAGGTGGCCAAATCTTTCATTCCAAATCTTTCTAGCCTCATTAGCATGAATCAGAAGAGCAGAGGGGTTTAAGTAGGGTAGGAAGTGTGAGAACATGTATACCTTTTGAGCATGATTTGCAACTCCTTTTGCAATGACTCTACCACTTGAGATCTCTGTGATCTCAAATTCATCAGGGGAGAATATGAATTTTTTAGGAGACCCAGTGTGGGTCATTCGGTACACTGACAAGAGGTTGGAGGAAAGACCAGGCACATACAAGACATTGCTGAACTGACCATGATCAAGATCAATCCTCCCTTTGCCCAAACTTTCAGTGAGAGAGTCATCTCCCAGTACTATAGATGGTCCTTTCAACTTGTCAAGTGAGGATAAGTCCTCCTTGGTCGAAACCATGTGTCTTGAAGCTCTAGAATCAATGATAAAACTGGGTGAGCTTGATGTGCTAGCAACCAATGCATGAACTCTCTCTCTGTCATCTGAACTTGATCCTCCTTCTCTCTTCTTTGAGCTTTCTGGAAGGGAGATACCATTCTTCTCCAGGAGTTGGGTCAGCATGTCTATTTTC
>LPNX010259732.1:10220-64764 GCA_001517045.1 Pseudotsuga menziesii | reverse complement strand
CAAGAGATTTCAGTGTGATTTCCCTTATTGCAGTATGCACACTTGTTCATTTCACCTTTGTTTTTCTTCTTCTGGTAGTTCTTCTTGGAACCTTGTGGCCCCTCCAGAGACTGTTTCTTGTCTCTCTTTTGCTCAGGTGGATTTTTATCTTTCTTTTTTCTTTTTGAATCCACCTTCGAATCTCCAACAATCAAATCTTGATCTTTGGATGGTTTGATGGTGCCCATCATCACCAGCTTGTCCTGTTCTTGTGTGAGAGATTCCATGAAATCTGCAAGGCTAGGCATATTCCAGGTTCGAGCTGTCATTTTTGTGGCATAGAAGGTCAAAAAAAAAACTAAATAGTTAGGGCATAGCTTCAAGAGGATGGCCAAGATGAGCTAATCATCTTTCTTTTTGATCCCACACTGTTTCAGCTGTAAAACTAGTGCTTTGAACTTGGAGAAATATAGCTGCAGGGATTCAAAGCTATTTGGACTCAGAGAAATCAGCTCATTTTCGATTTGATGTCCCCTCATCTCATCTGTCTTTCCAAAAATATTAGAAAGCTTCTCCCATACTTCATTCGGTGATGTCAATCCATCAAGATGGAAAAGGAGGTCTTTGGAAATACTCAGACACAAGAGGCCATAAGCCTCATCCCTCCTATTGTGCCATTTGATCTTCTCTGTAGCTGCATTGGGCCTTACTTCTATTTCCATATTCACCCTATAGAGGCCTTTCTCTCTCAACAGTATCTCCATCTCTACTTTCCATTCAAATAAATTGAAGGGAGTCAAGATAGTTTTCCGTTATTGATCCATAGCTTAGAAAATCTGTCCCGGCTATCAGTAGAAGGATCCCAGTCACTGATGTCGAAACTGTAAAACAATTTTGGAGGAGAAAAAACAATATACAATGGCTCTGATACCATGTGGAAATTGAACCCAGTGATAGATTAATTTTACTCACAACAATTAACAATTGATCATGCAAAATCACTCACAAAAGAGACTAAAATTGGAGCTGAACACTAAACTATATTAACTCAGTGTAAAATAGCCAACCCTGTAATAACATAGTCTACTGAATAAATAGAATACATCAAGGATTCAAATGCATGAGGAGAAAATCAAATCTAGCATAAAGCAGGCTTACTAAAAATAAGCAAATCCCCCATAGGTGTAAAAAGCTGATCCCAAATCTATCATGGAGCTCACGAATTAGAAAAATGGCTTAGGCAAGCTAAAGAGTGGTGTAATGGTAGCTCATGCATGCTTTTGAATGGAGAAAAGAGTGGAGGATGAAGAGGACAAAAAATTAGTTCACCTCACCTAGTCTAGCTTTTCCATATGCCTTAAAACACTGAAAAAGCAGGGAATAAAGCAGAAAAAGTAGAAGGGCACCTAGGAGGCCAGGAATAAAGAATATTTGATTCCTTGGGCTTTCCCATGCACTACATGAGTCAAATAAGGCAAGTTTGACCACTATGGATAGGTAAAAGACAACTTGCACAAGGTGGGACACATGAACTAGGCTAATAAGACAAAAATAATTAAATTAATGTCTAAGTGGGTAAACTATGGGTTGATTATTCTAACACCTTTATAGATCAAATCATTGACGCTTATGCAGGTAGTGAGGTTTTTTCGTTTATGGATGTTTTTTTTGGATTAATCAAATCCAAATAAATCCGAAAGACCAGCATAAAACATATTTTATGTTTCCATGGGGTACCTTTCCATACAAGAAAATTCCCTTTGGTTTGAAAAATGTTGGGGCTACCTTTCAGCGGGAATTGAACTTTTCCTTCCACGACATTGAGAATATTTTCGAGTCGTATCTTGATGATTTTCCTACCCATTATCATAAGAGGAGCGACAATCCAAATCAACTTCACTTAATTTTTGAATGATGTAGACATTACAAAATACGCTAGAATCCCCACAAGTGTGTTTTCTACATTGAGTCGGGAAGGATACTCAGGTTTATTGTGTCAAATAAATGAATTCAGGTGGATCCTTTAAAAGTTGATGCTATTGTAAATCTGCCTGCTCCTCATTCTATCATGAAGCTTCAAATCATGCAAGAGAAATATAATTTCCTTCGACGTTTTATTGTTAAATATTCCAAGATAACTAAGGGTTTCATGCACTTGATTAAGCAAGACACTCCATTTGTATGGGATGAAACCACACAACTTGGATTCAAGGCATTGAAAAAATCTTTGCCGTCGGCTCCTTTATTACGTCAACTAGATTACTATAAAAAATATATATTGTATCTGGTTGCATTAGAGTCGACCATTGGGGTGGTATTGGTTCAGGAGGATGACAAGCTCTAAGAGCATGTTTTCTATTATCTTATTCATGTGTCATGAACTCAGATACTCCCACATCGAGAAGTTAGCATTAGCAGTTGTTTATGTTGTTCATAGGCTGTGCCACTACATTTTACTGAGGATGACCACTATAGTGGCAGATGGAAATCATTTTCAGTATGTTTTGTCTCGATGCATAATCGAGGGAATATTCAACAAGAGGATAGTCATTCTTTAAGAGTTTGACTTGGATTTCCAGTCCTTAGTTTTTGCAGAACTTATCTTAGAATTTCCTACAGAAGAAACTGTAGTGGTGGAGGATGACTCATTCCTAGATGAGTATATCTTTTTTATTTCTTCCTCTGATCTCTCATACAAAGATATCCTTATATATCTCCAGAATTTGAAGTGTCATGCGTCCTTCTCGAGGGAAGAGCGACGTAAATTGTGTATAAATGTGAAAAACTACCTAATCGTAGGTGATAATTTGTATCGAAGAGGGGTAGATTCCATTTTGAGTCGGTGCCTCACCCATGAGGAGACTCAGTGTGTCCTGAATGATTCCCATAGAAAAGCATGTGGGGGTCATTTATCTAGGTTAGCAACAACCCAAAACATTTTTTTCCAATGATTTTTTACCATGATCTTTAAATATTGTGTGAAGGCTTTGAAGCACTGTCATCCGTGTCTGTTATACACCAAGAAAATGCAGTCAAATCCTGATCCATTGTTTCCCGTCATCGCAGTGGGCCTCTTGACTAAGTGGGGGGTGGATTACATGATGTGCAATCTAGTTTCAGCCGAGGGCACAAATATATCAATGTATTTGTCAATTACTTCACCAAGTGGGAAGAGGAAATGCCTACCTTCAAAGAAGATGGTCAAACGACATCTTTCTTCATGTTTAACCAGATCATTACCCATTTCAAAATTCCAAAGGAGATTGTCACTGACCATGGAACTCACTTTTAGGAATAGTATGATGACCAAGTTGAATACTATGCTAGGGTTCAAGCAAGATCACTCATCTTCCTTTGATTTGTAGGAGAATAGACAAGTAGAGGCAGTCAATAAGACCTTGAAGACCATTCTAAAATGTACCATTAACGCAAGCCAGTTGAATTGGCACATCATGCTATATCCTTCACTTTCGGAAGACCATACAAATTTCAAGTATGCCACAGGTTTTTCACCTTTTCAACTCGTTCACAGGGTGGAAGCAGTTACTCCGGTCGAATGATAAATTCCATCATTTAAGATAGACATTCATGTACTTGATGACACTATGGAACTATACGAACGTTTGATGCACTTAGAAAATTTGGATGAACGACGTAGAGATGCATTGACAAAAAATGAGGCTCATAAAAATAGGGTTAAGAACTATTATGACAAAACTGTCAAGCCAAGGGTTTTTCCTAAAGGGGAACTTGTCTTATTCTGGGATCATGACAAAGAAACCCTAGGGGCAAAAAAATTCAATTCCATGTAGTTAGGTCATTATGTTGTGTCAAAAGTCCTAAAAAAATGAGCATATGAGTTAACTAATTTTGATGAAAATAAGTTGTTTGAGCCTAGAAATGGGCTCTACCCGAAGAAGTACTATGCTTAGGATTGGTGCTTGTTCTTGTATTTTTATTGTATCTATTTTTATCTACAATAGTTAGCTGGTTAGTGTTTCTTATACCATATGTTGATTGTTACAGATGTTAGCTGAGTGGTTCATAGGTTTTGTAGATGGCGCTAGTCATCATACTTGTAACCTAGCTTCAGCTGCATGGCTCATTTATCCACCCTCAAGACAGCTAGTTTCCTCTCGAGGTGCTTGCTTAGGTCCTGCTACTAAGAATGTGGCTGAGTACAGGGCTATTATTGAGTTGCTATGGGATGCTATGTCACATGGAATTAGCCGTTTAGAGGTCATATTTGACTCTCAACTCAAGGTTTCACAACTCAATGGAGATTATCAGGTGGAAAACCCTACTTTTTTACGTCAGTTTTTGTAGGTTAGATTACTTGAAAGAAAATTTGAATATATTTCATTTAATAACATTCCAAGCAATGAAAATACAATAACCGANCTGTGTGTGTGTGTGTGTGTGTGTGTGTATGTGTGTGTGTGTGTTGATTCCTGGAAAATCCTAGGTACCGACAACAGGGATTCTCCCCAATAACCACTCCCAATTAGCTCGTTTATTGTTTGGTATGGGGAATCCATCTGGTTTACAGTCCGACTAATGTAGAGTTAAGTAACAATTTAAATCTATTTTACTGGTTGTGGCACGGTCCACTGTTTATATAATTTGTTATGTTTTATAAATGATATGCAAGTACCTAAATTAAATGCAGCTGATCAGGAAGCCAATGGTTCACAATGTGATGCATAGGTTCTTACCTCCCGTCTTATCTCCTTTGTTCATAAATCATAGAAAGAAAATAACAACTAAGCTAAGCTAATCTAATTCTAACTAACCTATCACCAGGGAGCAAGATGATTATTTGTATGAGTAATGTTTTGTATTTTATGCACACCAAATTTTACATATAGCTGATATAATTCAGAACACATGGAACACAGCAGAAAGATTAACATAGAGATAACTCATTGTTTATTAAAGCATTCATTTCTCATTTGTTGGACTTGATTCAAAACAAGGAAATGAAATCATTCATGACACAGAAATAGTTCTATCTATCCATCCACACAACATGCATTTGAAACTCAATAGCTCCTTCTCCAACATAAAATTCGATCCTCTTTATTACAATAAGAAATATTTCCTCTTACAATAAGTATTTCACATGAGAAAGCAAGAAAATTATGTATTCTCTTTGACTTCACCTATATTTATACATCTCAAAAAACTCTTGGCTTTCCTGCCCCTTGGGCTCCCTTTACATTTGGTTACAAAATATTTGTCTTTTAGTGTATTCACTAATTAAGAGATAAATAGAAAGAATATTACAAATGTATTTCCATGTGTACAAAAAGATAAAACACTTAAATGGGCCGAGTCAACTTAGCAATGAATTGCTTCCATGCCTTAGCATCTGAAGCAATTATCTCAAACTTGGATGGCTCCAGGAATGTGACCATAGATTCATGTTTGCAATCCCAATCCCTTATGTCATACATACTTTCTAGGAGTAGTCAAAACTGATCCTCTAAAAGGAAGTTACTAAATGGAGCTTGAGCAATCACATTTTTAATCACTCTTTCATCTAAGTTCTTTATCAACATTACACCCTCCTAAAATTTAGCATGTAATTGCTGCAAATGTTCTTCATGAGGTGGAAGCTCATCTAGCCTCCTCTTGGATGATGTCTGACATCTGGTATAGGTGGTGAGTACTTTCTTAGAAAACTCTCGTTATTTATCTATTGTCTTCTGGACTACCTCTAGCAATTTTTCACTAGCTCTATTGTTGAAAGCTATCAGTTCATACTCAAGATGCAATATTTATATAGTATTGAATGGTGTGATTTTTAGAGGCTCCTTGGTTGTTTCCAACCATTGCAATTGTCCTTCAATGAATTCTACAATGTCTTGAGTTTTCTCTTTAAACTCTGTAGCTATGGTAGAAATTTCTTGCAATCGATCTTCTACTTGTTTGAATTTGAAAACTTCTCTCGTGATCTGAACCTGCATCTAATAGATCTTATTTCTAAGGAAAAGAGCATGCTTTGTTAGAGGTGTTATATCTGTCCTTTGTTCATTTGATACCTTCAACAACACCTCCAAAGAACTCTTCTGAGCTTCTAATCTCACCACTTGGGATTCATATTGTTCTTCTCACTGATCAGCCGTAGGATTTTTTGTTTCCAACTCTGCAATTTTCATTTCCAATTCCCCTTTCTCATTTCTAAGGTTCATGTTTGACAGCTTCAAAGTATCCCACTCTTCTTCTAGAATTTGATACTCTTGCTGAAGCTTTTCATAGTCTAAAAGAGTGGCTTCATACTTTCTCTTTGATTCTCTGCAGACTCTTTCTTCCTTCCTCGGGACTTCTTTCATCTTAGTCATTTTACCTTTAAACCACTCAAGGATCTCTATGAGATTATCAATATTATGGAATTTGCATATGCATTTGCAATGCCCAGAGAGGCCAATTGCTTTGGATTATCTTCTACATTTTTCACTATTGTTATTTCTATCGCTATGGTGACTGGGAGTTGGTCTCCCATCCTCAAAGTATTCTCTGTTCTCCACACAATTGAGTTATTTTTGGGATTGAAATGTACATATTCTAGGAATGAAACCTCATACTGTTTAGATGGGGTGAATGGCACCAACTCCAACTCAACTAAAGGGAGATGCCCTCTAGAGAGCATGCTACTTGATGTGGATGGAGGGTTTTCTGGTTTATCCTGAATAGGGCTCTGTCCTTGATCTTCACCACCTACATCATCTTGAATTTCCTTGGTTTGTTCTTTTGTGAACCCTTCTTGATATTGTACTTCTTGTTCTGGATTCAAAGATTCTTGAGTTATGGCCCTTTCTAGTTCATCAATATTTTCTTAGATAACATTCTCTTTATTTCTCTTTTCTTCCTATTCTTGTTTCCAGGAAGCTTCTTCCTCTTTTTATTTCTTGGCATCTTCTTCTTCTCTTTCTCACTGCTTTTCTTCAGCTAAGAGCTTTCTCACACCTTCTGTTAGTATTCGTGCAGTCTCTTCTTTTACTTTCCTGGAAGCTTCCTCCTCTTGGATCTTTGGTTCTAGATTGTTGCTTCCACTGTGTTTATCCCCAGCTTTTATGGTGTTCAGTCTCATCTTCTTTTTAAAAGCGGTCAAGTTGTAAACATTCCTATACACTTCTTCATCTTTGTCACATAGTCTACATACTTAAAAATTTACTTTGAGTGCTTCCTTATAGGATGCAACCTTTCCTTGAGAATCATTCTGGTGAAAGTTCTTTTCACCAAAATAGAAACTTTCCAGCTCTTTAACAAACTTAGGGGAATTCTTGACCTTGGTGAGCTTGTGACTACCCACATAGAAGGGTAATGGTGGGAACACAACCTTATTTAGATCGAATAGGTGGCTTCCAAATCCATTCAAGAAAAGTTGTCTAATAGCTTCTTTATGAACTATATAATTTGTTGCATACTTCAGTAGCAATGCAGGTGCTTTCATTCCCCCATACATTCTCAAATATGTTCCTTCTTCTGAGAAAAAGTAATCCCCATATTCTTTAATAGACTCCAAGTCTCCCTCAGACAGGCATGGACATTCTTCTAGAAAAATCATCTTGTATAAAGTCATCATGCATTCCTCACAAATAAGCTTATAGTGATTACAATATTTGTGAGACCCCAACATCTGGTAATCTGTATATATAGGGGATTTCCCTCCCTTCCATGTGCAATTTATCCCTTCAAACTAGTGGCGATAAAGTATCAAGTCCACTAAGAAGGAAGGCATATAAAATTTAGACTTGTTGAGGTGCAAACCTTCTTTGGCTGCTTTGATAGAGGTGGACAATTTTTTTTCTATTATGTCAGCCTAGTTGAAGATTGTTCCTTTCATAGCTATATGGTAGATTAGTGCAATCCACCCAAAATTATTAAGCTTCCCATCATCTCTTCCATAAATCTTGTTCAACAACAGTACTATTAATCTGTATAGGGTCCTTAGATGAGCTATCTCGTACTCCCTTGAATGCTTGTGTCTAAAATTCTTTCCCTCAACCATCATCATCTTAGCTGTGGTAGCATAATCAAGTTTCAAGCTCTTCACTCACTATGTTGTCATGCTAATTTACTTTTTGGGAAAGCTATATGGTGTTGAAAAAAATGTGGGTGTGAAGGATGCAAATCCTTTGTTCTCCGCATCATTCATCAACATCCCTATTGTGTCTATCCTAGGAAGAATCCATCCAATGACTTCTGCACAAGGGAAATTTTTTGGTCTAGTGGTCACCTTGGTTATCCCGGATCTCAGTATGTTATCATACAGGGCCAAGTCTTCCAACCCTTCTTCTAGAACTTTCTTTTCTATGAGCAAGTGATAAATATGACCCCATTTGAACTCGAGCTTAGATCCAGTTACTTCCTTTGTATCCTCATAAATGATCTCTACCATAAGTATGGGTGCAACTTCTACAACCTATGCATTTGATTCATAATTGACAATATTAGCTTTATTTTTACCTCTCTTCATCATACTGTCGAACATTGACTACAAAAACCAAAACATGTATAGCCTTTACATCCTTAAACAAACTTATGCAATAAAATAAAATGGATATGATATTCTAAGAAAAACGTCCAAAAAATCATCAGTATTTTGTATTACCCATCCTTGGCCATTAGGTTAAGACAAATGATGTAGGTCAGTGGTTCAAAGTTTGGAAATAAAACCTGTGAACATGGCGAACCTCAACCCCTGTACTCTTAGGAAAGAAATGTGACCTAACCACTTTGATGCTTTTCCACACTTTGACGCAAAGACTCCAAAGGGTTCAAAGCCCAAAAGGCCATGCTCCGACGCTTAGGGAAAAAATTCCCTATCTTCAAATCTCCAAGGATCAACATCCCATGGCCGAAAGATATAGCATTGAATCCTACTGGGTCTTCTTGAGACGAGAAAACTATAAACCCAAAAAATTCCTGAAGGTAAGCAACCAGTCTATTCCATGCTAGAGGAAAGCTCGGGTGCCTGGATAATCGTCATAAATGGATACACTGTGGGAAAAAATTCTCTACACGAACTAGTGAGGCTCTGAGGGCAGGTAAGGGGGACTGGGAAATTTCGAAACCTAATAGGAAATGACAATTTAAAAATTAAATGGGAAAACACCCTTTTAAACTTACAACCAAACATACCCAACCTTTCTCTGGTGAACCACAAGTGACAGCTCAAAAATTCATTTTTTACTCGTCAAACCAACACAAAAGAATAAAAAGACTACCTGGAAGAGGACAAGCCAGACATGCAGTCAGAGATACTCGGTAAGGACGTGCCACGTGAGCTCCACAGGTGATCTCCACCAATCACACGAACTCTAGGATGGGATAAAATCACAACAAAGCTTTCAATCCCTCAGCGTAAAAAGCGATGGTAAAAACATCGTTCCTCGGGTATAAATAGACATATGCTGGAAAAAAGATTTTAAAATTTGTAGGTAAAACCATTAATTTCACACGCGCATGGCCAAATGTCATTGGCACCAAACATAGCACATTGGCGGAAAATGATAAGTCAATATGAAATCATCCCCGACAACGGTGGCTCTATACCTCCCAACAAAGCCATACGCATCAGCTCAAGGATCAGCGATACGCCCAACTTACATTGGGGCTCCAGCAGTCTAAAGGTGTCAAGCAATAGTCAAGGAAGGCTACCACCATAGCGACTCAAAAAAGAAATTCCTTCCACTGAAGAGGGCTTGGTGAGGTTCGGATGATTGATGAAAACCACCCTCGTCATTGTGGAAGAGTGACAAGAACTCATCCGATGAAGAGCGTGCAAAAAATTGGAAGAAGGTCCAATCCTCAATACAATATCCCACCTGTCGTTGCATCTCATACCCAATAGAACTTCTGATGTAGCAGAAAGAGAGACTAGATAACGCTTGAGGGAAAACCTCTGTGGTAGCGACTCGAGGAAAAGAATTCGCCCGATGTTATGGGAAGGCTCTCAAAAAATTAAGCAAAAGTAAAAGATAAAGGTTAACCATTGTAGCAGTTCGAAAGCTGGTAACCATCCACCGTAGCAGGATAAAATTGATCAAAATCCTTTTTGATATCAAACCAAAGAATCATCTACCGTAGTGGAAAAATAAATCAGAAGGATATCCGATATTGAAATTAAAACTGCACCCGTTGTTGCGGCTTGAACCTGAGAAAACGTCTGCCGTGATGGCATGAAAATGAAAATGTTTCCACCGTAGCGGATCTTGACTTGGAAAAACATCTGCTACAGTGGATCAAAAACCAACTTTCCCTCTTGGTAAAAGACTAAAAAACCTTAATAAAAACCAAATCATAAATGATGGATTCCAAACTCAAAATGCCTAAGAAGCAAAACTAAGATTTTAAAGGGGGATCCTAAAAAATGTAAATTTTTTTTGGGGATAGTTATAGTAGCAACAATTGGCGACTGGATGGTGAACACAGATCTTTGAAAAAATGAGTTTTAACCAAAAACTGCTTTAGGGTATTTTGTTAAAACAAATCTTCCCAAACTTCTCAAGATTTATTTAAAATGTCCAAACCTTTCTAGGAGTGCAAGATTTAGAACTTTAACGTTTATTATGGTCCACTAGGATAAGGTAAACTGGGTTTCCAAAAGTCCTGATAAATCTTCCAAGGCCAATATATGAGGTTCATTTACTTCTTCATTCAGATTTCTTATAGCTCAGACACAACAGGATCGTAACAGAGTGTGGACAGACATATTTGTTTGTTCCTCATTCCCATGCCTTTTGCATTTTTTGATGCTTTTGGACTTTTTTCCTTTTGATTCTTCTTGGATTGCTTCTTCCATTTGAAAATTGGTTTAGGTTCTTCCATCCATAGTGTTCTTTTGTGTGAGAGATAGTTTGCTTTCAACTCATGGACAGAGAAGAACCTCTGAGCAATCTTATCCAATACTGATTTTATTCAGTATGACTTTTGACGTATACTTTCTTTCTAGGAAATTTGACTCTTCTTGGCCTTTTGGATTTTATTTGTGGCATGGGATCATTTAAATATTATACATCTATCCACTATGCTTCCTCTCCATGGGTCCTTTGTTGTTAGCTTCCTAGAAAAGATTTTAATGTGTAGTGAATGGAGCCCCAAAATAGTATACTAGACTCTTCTAACCTTAGTTATTTGATAGGGGTTAAAACATGATTTCAATGTCTTCATAACCTCCCTTCAGATAGTCTACCAACTTAAAGAATCTGAACTATGATATATGTATATTTAATAAGCATCCTTTTAATCAAAATATTTGTAGATTTCCCAAAATTTCATTGTTCCCCAAATGCTAAAGGTTGTGCTAGTTTATTTGAAAATTGGAAATAAGGCAAATAAACAAACTGAAATAAATCAATTCTAAGAAAGCAAATGTAAACAAGGTAAATTATCTACGAAGGAAACAAATAAAAATGAAAGGTTTATTTATGTACAGAAAAGAAAATCAAGAGCATCAAGAAAAATAAGGTTTGAGAACCAAACCATTAACTGGCAGATTCTCTTCCCACCCCTGCAAATATTGTAACTTGTAAGTTAAGGTGCCTAACTTTTCTGCAATATGAAACAGGCCTATCCATAAATGTTGAAACTTAGTGTTCTTTCCCTTTTCATCATGCGGGTGATCACACTTCAAAACAAAATCACCTACTTCAAACTCTTTTTTCCGGGACTTATGTTTTTCAAACCATCTTTTCACAATTTCATGTTGATGCTTAAACCTTTCCTTGGAATTGGCTCTATACTCTTCTAATTTCAGAAGAGTGTTGATTTGGGCTTGTAATACTTCACTATTAGATCCTATAGACTCTTGGGCTAGTTGAGAAGAAGGAAATAAAATGTTTGGGGGCAGGATAACTTCTTTTCTATAGAGTAAGGTGTAGGGTGACACACCTAAGGAGTTTTGGGGTGTGACTCGATCAATCCAAAGTACATTTGGAAGAGCTCTGTGTTAGCTCCTTTGGTTTACTATGACAATATTTTTTAGAAATCTAATGAGATTCTTATTAGTAGACTTAGATAACCCATTACCTTGTGGATAATAGTTAGCAGAATAATGTAATTAAATTCCTTTCTCATTTACAAATGTAGTCAGTCTAATAGACAAAAAAATATGCATTATCGAACACCATGGAAATTGGAACCCCAAACCTGGTCATAATATGGTCTTGCAAAAAATCCATGACTGCATCTTCATTTACTTTCCGTAATGGGATAGATTCCACCCATATGGTGAGGTAGTCTATTGCTGTGAGGATATAATTGTGTTGTAATGAGGAATTTGGATTAATCTCTCAAATAACATCAATCCCCCATTGATGAAATGGTTTAGAAATAATAACTGGTTTTAATGGCTCGGCTGCTTTCGCTTGTCTCCCACCACTCCTTTGGCATGTATCACATTTTCTAACATAAGCGTGAGCATCCTTGAACAACGTTGGCCAATAGTATCCAACTCTTATAATCTTATGAGCTATAGTATCTCCTGAAAAATGACCTCTGGCAGGTCCATCATGCAATTCTTTAACTACTTTGTCTGCATATTCTTGTTATAAACATCTGAGGAAAACACCATTATAATTTTTTCTAAACAACACTCCGTTGATTATTTGGTAAGATCCATACTTTAAGCGCAAGGCCCTTCTTTGCTTGGAGTTCCAATGTTCAGGAAAATAATCGAGTGTTGGACATACTGCACTAAATCCCTATACCAATATTCTAGAGCTCTAAATATGGGACACACATCAAACATGTATAGCTCCATCTCATTCTCCCATTCATTCTCTTCATTGTCTTGGATTTCAACCATTAATTTGCACAGCCCCTATCCTTTGATGATAGTTGTTGGCTTAAACTCCAAGTCATACTCTTGCAAGGTTGTAACCCAATTCCCTATTCTTTCTCCTAACTATTTCAGCACAAAAAATATTATGGATTGCCAGGTAAGGTACAATAAATTTGGTTCTATTCTTTAGTATATATGGCCTAAATTACTTTACCACCTTGAATACTGCATATGCTTGTTTATCAACAGCTGGGTAATTCAACTCAGCACCTTGTAGTCCAGTTCTCATGAATGATATAGGGTACTCATCTCCCCCTCCTTCTTTCTGCATGAGCACTGCTGCTAACGAGTTGTCTAAAGAAAAAGTGTATAAGATGAAATATTTCTTGAAACGTGGACTTTTGAGAGAGGATGCATGAGCTATTGCTACTTTGATATTATTGGATGCACCTTTCTCTAAGTCAGTCCATTTAAACTAAGCACTTTGCTTAATCATTTGTTGCAGAGGTTTGACTATCTGATTTAAATCGGGCACAAAACTTTGCACAAAGTTTATGGTCCCCACAAAAGATTGCATTCCTTTCTTAATGTGGGGAAAAGGGATCTGTGCTATAGCTTTGATCCTCTCTAGGTCTATTGAGATCTGTTTCTTAGAAATTACATGACCCAAAATATTTTCATCTAATACAACAAACACACATTTCTTTGTATTTAAAGAAATATCGTATTTCTAGCAGCGTTTGAAAATTCGTTTTAAATGAAACATGTGTTCTTTTTTTTTGGAATAAAGTGTAACGTCATCCAAATAAACTACAATGCTTTGACCAATCAGCCTGCGGAAAGCTATATCCATGGCCCTATGGAAATTTTCTCCAGCGTTGATAAGTCCAAATGGAATCCTTCTATATGAAAAATCCCCCCACTTAGTTCTGAAAGTAGTCTTCAATCTTTCTTCTTTTGCTACCAACACTTGGTCGTAGCCTGAGAAACCATCTAGCAAAGAAACTAGTTCTGATCTTGAGACCATCTACAATATTTGTTCCATGCATGGGACTAGGTAGTTATCTTTATCAGAGGCACGATTCAAGTTTCTGAAGTCAACACAAAGTATATTCTCACTAGACATTTTCCTTACTGGTACTAAATTCAAAACCCATCCCACATGTATTACTTTAAAAATAATTCTTGCATCAAGTAGCTTCTTCAATTTTCTTTGAATCAAAGGTTCCATCTTCATATGCATCTTTCTTAATGCCTGATGAAAAGGCTTGACTCCTGCTTTAAATGGAACCACAGGCTATATAATGCAGGTGTCATATGTCTTAAGATATTCGCATGTCCAAGCAAAGACATCTTTGTACTGTTTAAACAAGGTAATGAATTTGCGCCTTTCTCTAGGTGAGCAACACTTTCCTAGGTTTACATATTTAGGATCAGCTTCTGATCCCAAATTTACTAGCTCAAATTGCATAGATGAGCTGTTCGTTTTGACATTAGTTGGTCTTCTAAAGTTGTTATTCAGATCGAACACTCCTTCCAAAGTTCTAACTCCTTTGGGTATACAATTTCCACTTTAAAGGCTTGCTTGACATTCTTCGTCATCAATTACAGCTCCTTTGAAATTCTCATCATTTGTCAAAAATTCTAAGATCTACGGGTCATCATCAAACACTCTTAGATTTGTGATGTTATCTGGTACTATAAGTCTGAAAATCAATTCAATAGAACATAAATTATTAGTTGGAACAAGCCCGGAAGCTGATGTAGCTAATAAATCAGCTGCTGCATTTTTTAGCCTAGGAATCGAAACTATATTAAATGCATCGAAATTCATTAGCAAATACCATAATTTGCTTTGGTAACCCTTTATACATGGAGATAAACAATGAATTGTACTTTGAACTTGATTGACAATAATTTCAGAATCTCCATAGACTTTTAAATTCTTAACCTTCAATTCAATTTCCTTCTTTAATCCTTGTATTAATGCTTCATATTCAGCTGTATTATTTCTGTATTCAAATTCTAATCTACAAGAAAGAAAATGTTTATTTTTTTCTTGATCCATTAGGATAAAGCCAGCTCCTGATCCTTCCTATGTTTTTGAAATGTCAAGGTACAAAACTCAAAATGTATCTGCTAATTCTACTGAACTATTGTTACTTTCTACATCTAAAACTAAACTAACTATGTTATAGTCAACTTTATCATCCCGTGAAAACTGAAGGAGATCGGAATCTGTATCTGATCCAATATCGGCTTCTTAAGCTTGGTAATTTCCCAGTTCTAGCTCAATGAAATAATTCCCCAACAATGGGTGTGAAAAATTTACCGGCTCATTCTTCCCTTCTAATTGTGTTTCATAACAACACACGGTTGATCACATGTTTACGGCCTTCCCTATCTATGGGTTAAATATTCATTAAAATGCACATTATTGGACAGGAAAAGATATTTCTATTAATCAAATCAGATATTACACAAGTGACAACCTCTGTCGGCACATCTGTGAACCAAAGAAATTGAGTCCTCCACTTGGGACTCCACCACCTCAATCCTCCGTCTTTCGATAGAAAGCTCACAATCAAAGGAAAGCTTGGGAAGAACACAAGGTGCTCCAAAGGGACAAAGAGATGCAGACTCAAGTATATGCAAGCTATGGAAACAATGGACTATAGTTTCATTGCTCTTGAATTCCTCCTCCTCAATCTATCCAAGGGGTTACTTATATAACACTCCAAAGGGGTAATGGAGGGTCGAATACGAGCAATCTCAAGGCATATGGAAGGCCAAGAGTTATGTGGTTCAGAAACACATGAAGGAAAACTCCAAAAATATTTGGATTTTTTCACACATCCCAATGTACATGGGTTTAAGGTCAAAAGTCATGTGTACACGTGAGTATGGGATTAAAAGTCATGTACATCAATAAACAGGTGTTTTTAGGGATGAACTTGGAAACATACAATTATAATATTAGTCCATGGGGTCTAAAGAGTTTGTAGAGGGACAAGGAAGGCCATAAACATGTGATCAACCATGTGTGGTAAAATTAGCTATAACAGATGCCCCATAATGTGTGAGGTCAGAGGGGTAACATGATGGCCGAAATACATTATAAAATCCATCCCCACGGATATTCCAGAAGAAGGGGCTACATAAGGTTAGTAAGCTCAAGTCATTTATGTCAAGTTAATTAGCATTACTACGTGATAAAGATGCCATTGTAGAACTACAAACACTGATAGAAGGAACAACAGTAGATCCACAACATAAAAAGAAAGTTAACCATGTTAAAAATAAGTTCAAAACAAGGTGCGAGTTGAGAATGAATTAAAAAATAGGTGACTACGACATGGATTACATCATTTTAGATCTGGGATCGGACTTCAATATTTTGATGTGACAAACTTGGGAAAGTATGGGAAAGTCATGCTTGGACTGGTCTCTTTTCCATTTGAGGCTTACAAATCAGGTGAAGATCCTACCGATTGATAGGTTGAGTCAAGTGCCTGTTAAAATTGAAGGGTTGCACACATTTGCAGACTTTGAAGTCCCTAACATTGTCGATGACACTAATCCATATCCTGTGCTTTTGGGGATATATTGGGCCATAGATAATCAGATCATTATCAATTTCAAGAAAATGATACTCTCATTCGAGGATAAGGAGATGAGGGTAGTGTCTCCCATTGATCGATTGGAGGGACAAAGATACGTCGATCCTATATACAATGAGGGATAGGGTGATTATCTCGAACTAATATACAAAGTCACTTCCTTACAATAATATTACATAGACCCAACAGTGGATGGAAAACAGAGTGGGAGGAGTGCTATTTCCTGCACGTCAGACTCAAAAGAGGCCTTAGAGAAATAGCAAAACTGGCTACATGAGGTCTCTATGAGTAGGTGCACCAAAATTACAAGGTCTATGCAACGGATGGAGAATGAGTTAAGAGAGATTCCCACCTATGTGGGTTTACCTAACCTTGCGGCCTTCCTAGGTGAGTTTGAAGGACTCGTAATAGAATCGCATCACTTGTTTGTGTTAGACCATGTACTAAAGGCTATGCACACTAGATGGTGGGGTACACACAAGCAATCCATATCAGAATGGCCACAGTGCATAAGGTTGTTGGAAGTCAGATTTGGTGAAGAAGTCACCACCGTGACTCACAAGTACATAGGATTGTCGAACCCGAGCACATAAATTAGTGTCGCACTGCATTTGCAGAATACCCGTAATAGGAATGGGTCCATCATTTCCTTCACACATTGGAAATGACACCTCAAAGCTAGTATACATCTATGGAATTGCGACAAGGAACTCAGGATTGGGAAGAGGTAGGTAAACACTTTGCGCACACATTTGAGTTTGTTGATGAGCAAACTACAGTTAATGTTGTGCTTCAGATAATAAAGAAGAATATAATTGCTGAAATCCCTATCGAAGAGGAAATTTTCCACCAATGCAGCATGACCATCCAACAATGGATGTCTTGTTACAACTTGAATGGAGATCTAGATGATGACTTGACTAACATAAACATACCAGAATCAGAGAGTGCATGCGCAGTCGAAGGAAGTGTAATTTCTAGTGACCAGTTCCTAAAGCTGCTTAAAATCAAGAAAGTAAACATTAGGTCACGAAAGAACCCAAAGTTCACGAATATAGGAGATTATTGGGATGAAGAGACAGTCGCGAAGATCATAGACTTGGTGCATGAATTTTAGGATCTATTCCCTACCAAATTTTCAGAGATGAAGGGGGTAGTAGGAGATCTGGGGGAGATGAAAATACCCCTGAGACCAGATGCTAAACCCATTAAGAAGCGACCCTATAGGTTGAATCCAAGGTATAAGGAGAAGGTAAAACCTGAATTGGATAAAATTCTTGATGCAGGAATCATTGAACCTATTGAGGAATCAGTGTGGATCAGCCCTATAGTAATCTGGGATAAGGAGGCAATAGGTGAAGTCATGATCTGTGTCGAACTAAGGAAACTGAATGATCCATGCCTTCATGATCCATTCCCAACATGATTTACAGATGAATTACTATAAAGTGTTGGAGGGCAAGATATGTATTCATTTACTGATGGTTTATTTGGCTATCATCAAGTCAGAATCGTGAAGGAGTATCACCACAAAATGACCTTCGTCTTAAAATGGGGATGCTACTAGTATATGCTAATGCCCTTTGGACTCAAGAATGCACATGTTGTTTTTTCTAGAATAGTAGTTTCCACTTTTAAAGATTTCATAGATAAATTTCTTGAGGTCTAATTTGATGATTGGACTGTGTTTGGTCTAGTAAGAGACCATACTGAGAGTTTGCGCATGATGATGGGCCACTATCTCCAGTATTAGATCATGCTTAATTCAAAGAAATGTATTTTTTGGGAACCATTTCATGTGTTGTTGGGTCATGTTGTATGTTGTAATGGAATTTTGGTCGACCCAACAAAAGTTGTGATTATTCTTGACTTGATGCCACCTACATTAGTCACGCAACTTAGATCAATGTTAGGACACATGGGCTATTGCAGAAAATTCATCAGAGGTTATGGAGAGATCGTTGCACCTATGGAGACATTGTTGAAGAAAGATGCAAAGTTCGAGTGGACAACAAATTTCCAGGAAATCTTGGACAAATTGAATAACAGGATAGCCACTATGCCAATACTGGTATTTCCAGACTGGAAGAAAGAGTTCCATGTTCATGTCGACGTGTCCTCTAAAACGCTCGGCATAAACTTGATGCACCCAGGAGAGGGTGTACTTGACCACCCTATTTATTTTGCTAGCAAGAAAATATCGATGACAAAAAATAATTACATGACAACAGAAATAGAAGGACTCACCATGGTCTATGCATTGCAAAAGTTTCGACACTACTTATTGGGTGGACATTTTCAAATGTACACTAATCATTTGACATGAAAATACCTAGTCAACAAGCCAATGTTGGGGGGGAATATCTGTCGATGGCTCCTCCTGTTTCATGAATTTGACTTTGAGGTCATTGTTAAACCTGGTCGACTGAATGTCAGGTCAGATCACCTATCACAGATAGAAAGTGGTGAAGAACCAACCAACCTGGAAGATAACTTGTCTGGCGCATAAATATTTGTGGTCACTATGATGGAGGATCAGAATAAGGAGTTTAACACAATTATCCAGTTTTTTAGTATGGGCTATGCACCTCACAGGTTCACCACCATCCAGAAGAAACACTTGGTCATTAGAGCTGCTGAATTTAGCCTGATAGCAGGTGAACTCTACAAGTTGGACCCTAATGAAATACTGTGTTCATGTGTTTTTTTACAATGACCGACCTTGGATCATGAGTGAAGCACATGCTAGTGTCATAGGAGGAAACTACATTGGGAAGGAAACTATGCGCAATATACTACAAGCAGGACTATGATGGAATACCATACATATGGATACTAAAATCTTCTATCCGCGCTATGATATCTTCCAGAGAACAGGAAAACCATAATGTCGATATGAGATGCCTCTTGCGCCATAGATGACCCTCCAAGATTTTGATAAGGGGATGCTGATTTCATTGGACCATTCAGTCCACTAGGGAAAATGATTGGTGCGCATTGAATTATCACCATAATAGACTATTTAACCAGATGGGATGAAGCCGCGCCTGTTAAATATTGCACCACTGTGACTGCAGAGAATTTTCTATTTGAAAATGTTGTGACCATATTTGGCTGTCCGAAAATTATTCTAAGTGACCAAGGTACGCATTTTGTTAAAAAAATGATTGTTGAGCTTATTGCAGAGTTCCAAATCCTACATAAGAAGATGAAACCTTATCATTCTCAAGAAAATGGAACTGTTGAAGCATTCAACAAGATTCCAGAGAACACATTAACCAAAGTATGCAATGTGCACCGCGGTGATTGGGATCATAAAGTTTTAGCTGTGATATGGGAATATTGCACAACTTGCAAGAAACTGACAAGGGACACCCCATTCAAACTGGTGTATGGACATGAAGCTACTGTGCCAATGGAGTACATTGTGCTGACCCTATGGATTGTCACGTTGATGAAAATGACCAACGGAGATGTTGTTGACCAAAGGTTGTCACATCTTGTTCAAATGGAAGAGGAATGCTTCGTCACAGGATTCCATCAAAACTTAGAGAAGCAAAGTAAGAAAGCATGGCATGTTCACCATATCTGTATTAAGCCATTCAAAGTCGAAGGACATTTTTTGCTGTATGATAGCAAATTTTTCAAACATCCAGGAAAATTAAAAACACATTGGCTAGGGTAATATTTGATCGCGCACATCACTGATGTGAGCACAGTAAAACTGCATAAAATAGATGGAACATATTCGTGGAAATAGTAAATGGCAGTCACCTGAAACCTTAATATGATGGCCATGAAATTCCTGGCTAAGGTCGCGTTGTACAAAAAAAAAGGAACTCTTCTGTCACGCAGCGGTGACATAAGCATGCTAATTTCTGCAAAAGTGGGAATGACTGAGTAGACAAGATTGAAGTGTGAACATCCAAAAAATATTGAGGTGGTTATGACATCAAGGCATCATTAATTCGATGAGTTCGAGGAAAATGATGGCATAATTTATTGTCCCATCATTCATTTCCACCATAACTACCATAATTGTCCTGACATGTGCAGCTCAGAAATCGAGTAGATGAATTGATGAGAAATACATCAAATAAGAATCCCACATGATGGAGAAAACCTCGACCTCCCATTGAGTGATGATTGCAGGATGCGCATGTGCCTATAAATATGAGCTTATTTGTCAAGTTTTAGTTTACTTGCACCCAATGAAGAAGAGAGAACAAGAGTTAATAGTTAACAGAGACAAAAACCAAGGTCATAGAGATTTCCAGTGCCAGTGAGCTATAATACATGACTATCTCCTCTCCCTGTCCAATCAAAGAAGAAATTACATCACTAGAAGTACAAAAACTAGAACAAGAACTAGAAGCAATAGTGCAACTAAGGAAGAAACCATTTCCTATAGTCTATTTGGCCCCTGTTCCACCCTTTGGTTCGGGGGGCCCTATGCCGAACCCTATTCATAGCCCACCAGTTTCGGGTCCACAAATGGGTGTTCCATCGAGAGAGGCTCCAAAATCATCCATGCCTAAGATATCAAAGAAACGCAAGGCTAAGACCGTTTTGGATATGCCTATTGAGGACATGCCGGAGGAGGATGCACCAGAATCACCACCGTGCAAAGACACTGGTGCCACCATGTAAGAGAAAAACCTATTACCACATTATGTTCAGCCAAAGAGAGCCAATGTGTAGGACATGACGCTTCCAAAAAAAGCACGCTCCTCCTTGGTGACACCCCAGATACCTACTGGTGTACCCCTATTGATGGATATACTACCAAATCTGGCCAAGCTGCAATTTGAGGATGTTGACACCCATAAGCAGGTGGGATCATAAAGGAAAAATTACATGGTTACACTTTCAGACATGTCACCTAAGCCCCAATTCCTAGCACCAATGGAGTGGGATAGCGGTGTCGATAACGTGGGCTTGATAAACTTGATGTTCATGCCGCACTTTGGTCGGAGTGCACAAGTAACTACATATGTGAGACAACTCCTTGTATATTTTCACAAAGGATATTTATGGCTCTATCAACCCTACCCGATTAATGACAATATCATCTCGTCGATAACGGGTCTTCCGAAGGTAGGAGACGACCCTGTGCCATACCTGCACCCAAATAGAGATACGACCAAGATGAAGCAGAAATATGATCTTCAACATGTAGGTAGGGGATTCCTCATTTCCCTTATAGAGGACAACATGGTGAGGTTCACAACAAAAATCTTGTCTTGCAAGCTGTTGTGCAAGATGCGGCCCATTGATTGCACCACCGGGTCAATAAAAGTCACAGATAAGTGCACAACGGACGTAATCTTCAATGGGTCATAGTTCCTATTAAATCAACTCATAGATGATTCTGAGCAGGTGCAGGAGGACCCTAAGGATAAATTATACTACTCTTGGATGCTCATTCATATTTCCTTTATTCTTTGGTCTAACCCACCGGACTACCTAGCACTGGATATCCCAGTGCTTTTCCTTGGTGCAAAGTATCAAAACCTATGACAGGATAAGGAGGACATGAATCAGCAGACAGACAATAAAATTGATGTCCTTCTACACTGTGAGGAACTGCGTGATCTAATCAAGAAGAAACATAGAGTATAGGTTGCGATGGTGCATAAATACTCAACATTCATGAACTTCTAGGTTGGTGTCAACAATGTTATCTTAGAGACATGGCAGGACCTGACCAAACAAGTACACCAGGAAGGGTTTATGATCATTAATGTGGATGTAGACACAGTCAAACAAGTTTGGCATGTGGAATGGTGCATACTGAGCACTGTGAAGATGGACCAAGGAGGGAACCAGGAAGGAAATTTCCAAGGAAATGGCTAAGGGAATGGTAAAGGAAATGAAAAAGAGGATGGAGAAGGCAATGATGGTGGTGAAAAGAAAGAAAACCAGTCACTAAGTTTTGATGATGATGAAAATCATCACAAATCTGGAAATGATGACTCTGAAGACACACCTACTGATGAGGATGTCGAGAAGGCCCAGGAAGCGGCACAAAACATAGAGCAACATCAACTGCAACATAATAAGAGAAAAGAAAATAAATTGGCTAACATGATCAACTTAGCCGAGGAGGACATAAGTATGTTGTCCGATGCCATTGTAGAGGTCGCATAGTCTAGTCTAAAGAGCCTAACTAAGAAAAAGTTGCGACTAACTAACAAACTGGCCAAACATATCAATAAGTTGATAGAGGCCACCAACGAAGTCAAAACCACTATTGAAGATGAATCTTATGGCGTGGGTCCTAATACCCCATTAGTAACACTAGAGCTGGTGTCATCGATAAAAGTAGACATCGAGGCATGAGCAATGAATACATGGATGCAGGAATTTGATAATGTTGTCCACGGGTTTGAGATGCTATACATGGAATTCTCTAAACTCACGCTAGATGAATTCTATGATGTGCAGGATGAGGCTATGACCAAGATACAGATTTAGGAGAATGCTCTTGCATAATAGGAAACCAAGCAAAAAATGAAAGAGAAAGAGCAAAAGACCCTCCTTAGAGAAAAAGAGCAGGAAATTGAGGCCGGAGAACAGAGACGGCTTACACTTGCTGAAACCATCAAGGATGTAATCATAGAGTTTCCTTTAGAATAAGGCCAAGAATATGGAGATATGACCGCAAAGGTAGAACACCTATCCCAGATTGATACATACCTAATAAAATAGGTTGAGGAGTTACAAGCACGGCAGACACCAAGCACACCTCCTGAGGTGCTTGAAGAGCATAGAAAAGTAGTTTTTGAGGCTGCCAAAAGGACACGACAAGGAGAAACAATCTGCACTAAGGCAGTTGAAGTCATTTCCGTGATGTGGGATGGAATTTTGGAAGATGAGGCCATGGAAAATATCAAGGAAGATGCGTAGCAAGCTGATATGAAAATCACCACTGTGAAGGAATACATGAAAACACTTCCAATCAAAGAAAGGAGAGAAAAAGTCACAGAGCTGAAGCAGCTACAACAGGATGTGAAAACTCTCTGTGACCAAGAGCAGAAAAGAAATGTTGAGATGATAGAACATCAATCAGAGGAAGAATGAATTACATGGCTTATTCATCCTATACATCAGAAGAAACAACATATAACTTAGTCATTGGAAGAGGGACCGTTGGAACATATTAGTTTGGATTGAGTGGAACAGTTGGCCAAACAGGTGGAGGAAGTAACAGGGGAAGCTCCCAGGGTGCAACCAATTTTGAAGGAATTTCAGGACAAGGCTGGTTGTCACATCCCCTCCCATCCACCAAAGAGGGAACACGATCATTACTGCTATATATTCGATGTAGGAACATCCATATTGAAGTTCAATCTATTCAACTCTGAGTAAATTCTCTTACTTCCCAATAGTAAAGAAACTGATTATGTCAATGCTCAATCCAACGATCTACGAAGAAAAATTTCATAGAAGATCGAACGACAGAGAAAATCATGATGAAAGTCAATGGTCACAATATGTCCCACATCTAGGAACATA
The DNA here is from genome assembly GCA_001517045.1 of Pseudotsuga menziesii. Lineage (NCBI taxonomy): Eukaryota > Viridiplantae > Streptophyta > Pinopsida > Pinales > Pinaceae > Pseudotsuga > Pseudotsuga menziesii. The sequence goes on along the minus strand of LPNX010259732.1, from coordinate 40,857 downwards.
TCAATGGCTAAGAACCCACAAGAATCAATGGTGTGGAAATCTTGAGTCTACAGGTTCAGGGAAATATGGAAATTGTTGTCCCACATCCTGCATGCGGAATAGACTATTGTAGAAATAATTAGCTCCAAAAGTAGATATCATGAAGCCACATCCCACATCCCACATTCCCACATCCCCCATGTGAAAGGATAGTTGCGGAAGGAAAATCTACTGGGAATAGACTTACAGAAGGTCATTTTCGCATCCCACATTCGGCAAGTTGCACAAATAAATTTAACCCATTAACAAAAGTCTTGGGTGGAATTGATCATTCAGGACATCACCAATCTAGCCATCTAGGCCCCATAATGTAAATTAGAAATGCATTGAAAGAAACATACACATATGCATACAATTGCAATTAGATAGTGGAAGAAATTCATCAATTCAACACATAGGCATGTTCATCATATTTCATTAAATAAATACAATTATAGAGATTAACATAGTGGTACTTATATTTCAAAGAAGTTTATTCCAAAACCACCTACATCGCTTCAACATTCCACCCAATCCACTCATCAAACTCTCAGCAACATTGCCACCCCCGAGCTGGGCATGATTCCCACAAGGAATAAGGAACATGTTGGTCCAGGAAAAGGGGCATAATATGGAACTCCTCCCATGCAGCCAAGGAAAACATGTTGCGCACACGATATAAGTGAAGGAAGAGCATGAAGGATGAAGACGGCCCGGAAAGGAAGAGTAGAGAAGTGCATGGAAAAGGGAAAACAAGCACAGAATCACACACAGGGGGAACGGCCGAAAAATGACAGGGCGGTCGTGGGTGCAAAGTCGACCTAGTGTGGTCATGTAAAACATTATAAATAGGAGAGATATAATAGTTAGAAGGTTGGATTTTTGTTAGTCGTAATTACAGAATGAACTTAATAGACGAGAGTTGTATACAGTTGCGGAGAGCAGATCTAAGAGAAAGGTAATTAGAATAGTGGAAGGAGAAAGATCTGCTAGAGCGGCATAGATACTAGGAGAGTTGATCGAGGATGTGTGTGGATATGTAGGTAGTATTAGTATATTAGGGGAAATAAGACAGAGAGCATGAGAACTATGAGTATGAACTTAAAGACATATCTCAAGATCAGTATGCATCTCACAGATTGCAAGGTGTTATATCCTTTCTCATGCCAGATGAAGAGCACCTTGGTGGTTTTTCCTAGATGGGTTTCCACGTTATTTCTTATGTCAAAATGAATACTTGATATGGTTAATGTTTATGTGATTGATTAATAGATGCTTCCATATAATGTTAAATGTGGTTCAGTTTCTATTAGTTTCTTGCAATTGGTAAATGGATGAACATAATGCCTTGCTGAATTGAACTTGTATAATTGTATATCATTATATGTAATTCCTGTTATGAACCTCAATACAATTCATAGAGCCAATTGATGTGAGTCAGCTGTGCCACACGATTTGCGCTAGCTGCAAGAGAGAAAGGAAATTCAGGTCGTGCGTGATGACATACAGTTGTGATCATTCGTGCAGAACCGACTAATCCGTCCAGCCGCCCTGCTACCTTCGTTGAGCTCATTGGCTATGAGCCAAGGGACTATACTTCCCTAAAAATCACAAAAACATGGTTCTAATGGTTACCCATCTATGAGATATCTTAGGTGAGACTGTGCCTACTTCGCAGGTGTTATCGATGGGGCTTTCTCTGTCTGGTTGGTATCTCAGGTAGTTGTTGGATTGGTGGGTTGCGCAGAACATGGTTCACGCAAGTGGGGAAAAGTGGCCAACAAATGGTTCCATTGCCAATACCCTCTTGATTAAATCAAGGAAATGTTATGGCCCTTAATGTAGGAGGAGATAGAAGATCGGTTGGATGCTAAAATGACGATGTTCGCGTGAGAAGAAGCCGATGAAAGATAGGCAAATGCAAGAAATTGGATAGGGGAACTGTCATAGGAATTAGTCACCCAGTCTACGGAGAGGATATGTTGTGTAAGAGATAGAAGTAATATGGAGGGTAGTAAGAAGAGATGTTCCTGGGAAGTTCTGAGGATGAGTTGGGCACTAGATTCTTGAGAAGCGGAAGAAGGTTTCGGTCGAGAAAGAGGAGAAAGGTAACAGGAGGAAGGAGGGACTATAGCTTACCAAGGGAGGGTGAATATGGATGTGAGTCATACCTAGATGAAGGATCCTATGAAAAATAGGAAGAGTATAGCTTGGTTTCTAAGAGAGTAGAATCGGGAGGGTCTACAGAATCACCAAGAATAGGACATGACTACAGCATTCCAGAGAGATCACCCAAAGTGAGACCTGGAAGTCCATCAGTTGAATCCCTTATGGAAATTAGTAGTCCTAGTGTCAGGACTGGTGAGAAGGAGATCCCATCAGTGATCCCAGTAAATCCTATAAACTCAGGAGGTCCAACGGACAATCCCAGTGCCACCCTAATGTCGAGGATAGATATTAGATTACTTTAATGGGAATGGAACAGAAGACCCAGAACAACATTTGTTTCTTTGTGAAGCTTTCTGGATGGTACGCTTATTACACAATGTCGATATAAATAAGGGACATATGATCATGACTCTAAGGGGTTGTGCCCTAGATTGGTTCATGAAATTTTTTGTTGCACCAGTAGGAACCCCATAGAAGACTCTTGAGGAGATTCGGTGGGCAATGATTTCAGAATTCTGAAAGCCCCAATCGGAGTCCCAATGTATTATCGAAATCAAGGAAATTAAGTAGGCTCTAGGAAAAATAGTATGGGACTTCGACCAATGGTTTAAAACACTGATGGCTAAGGTTAGCTTCCATATTTTGGATGTACAACATAAAGAGTGTTTTATTACTGTGCTGCTACCACATTTAAGAGGGCTGCTCATGCAGCAGAAGATTGCAACATAGATAGAGGCATTGGAGTTAGCAATGAAGCTAGAGGCTTCACCCATAGGGGATGGTGCCAAGGGATGATACATATTCAGTCTTAGTTGGCTAATCTAACTATTCAACTCCAAGATATGAAAAGGGGAAAAGAAGCACATGAATACCTCGGGTGTACCCGATGCCAGACCAATGGACATACCAAAGATGAATGCCCTGCATATATGAACTATGTCTCATTCAGTGGGCCAAGTCCATTGAATATCCAAGGACTACCTTGGTGTAATATATTCCAAACAAGAGGACACCACGACATTGATTTCCTATTTATGCACAATACGATATGTACACCCATCGGTCTATATTGTAAATTTTGTAAATATGTAGGCCATGATGAAAAATATTGTAGGGCCTACCAACTCATGAGGGAGAAAATAGTAGATGCATATTTGATGAAGATTAAAGACCAAGTAAATATTGAACAACCCCCCCCTCATTTCTAGGCTCCTCCTTAGTTTCAGGTTGCACCGCAGTTCCCATCTCCGCAGTAGTTCCAGATGGCACATCAATTTTAGAATACGGCATCGTATAACTTGTACCAATAGTAGTACTAGCAACCACAATACCTATTACAACCACCTCAAAGGGGGGGGGTGGCAGTTTTAGGGGCCAGGGAGGAGGAGGATTCGACCGGGGAAGAGGGCCAGTTGTATGCTACAATTATGGAGTACCGAGGCATTATGCTAGGGACTGCCTAGAACCTACAAGGACTTTCTCATACTACAGACATGATCACAAAGTGGAGCAATTCCCACAACTCATTGCTCAATGGAAATCCTAGATGCTTGGACCGGCCAACCCGGTACCAAACCGTGTACCAAAACCTGCACCAAACCCTGCACCAAATCCTGCACTGAATGCTCCAAATCTGAATTTCAATATCAATATACAAATGATAGTCACTGAACCACAATAACCTAATGTGGCATTGGGAATGAGGGTAGGTGCTACGACAGGTGCAGACAAAGCCACGTAGATAGATCCTGTGACGCACGCACAACCCCAGGTACCACCTGCCACAAAGAAGAAAGCACCAATTGACATTCAAGAACAAAAGTGCATATTCATGGATGTCTGTCCATATTTCATCGGCGCAGAACAACCATCTAGCTCAAGCCAAGTGAAATATATTCCTGAAATATTCTAGAAGATATTTGAACAATGAAGTACAGACAAAACTACAGATAAGGTTAGTAAACTTAAACCTTTCTTGTCAAGTTGTTTAGCACTAATCAAGGATAAGGAAGCAATTGCAAAACTGGAAGCACTGATCGAGACACTTCCAGAGGGAGAGCCTCGACCAAACAAGGTTAACAGTATCAAGGCCAAGCTCAAGACAGGACATGAACTCAAGATGACCACGAAAATTGGTGATTATGATATGGAATATATCATCCTCGACCTGGGATCCGATGTCAACATTTTAACGTGCCAAACATGGGAAATCATGGGAAATCCACCCTTAGAATGGTCTCCCATTCAATTAAGAATTGCAAATCAAGCAAAGGTCATCCCTATTGGTAAGTTGGGTCAAGTTCAAGTGCACATTGAAGGATTATGCACTTTTGCAGACTTCAAAGTCATAGACATAGTAGACGATACCACCCCATACCCTGCGCTGCTTGGGATTGACCGAGGCAATGGAAAACCAAACGATCATAAATTTCAAAAGAAGAATCCCATCATTTGAAGATGATGAGATGTGGGTCATTGCACCCCTTGGCCCACTAGAAGGACCGAGGTATTTTGAACCGGTATTCAACGAAGGCCATGGTGACCACTTGGACACGATCTACAATATAACAACCCTTTGGGAAGACTATATTAATCCTATTGCAGATGGTAACCTAAGTTGGAAATGTGAGAGTTCATGTACATCAGATTCAGGAAAGGCACTGGAGAAGTGGCAGAACCGATTGCAAGAAGTCTCATCAAGAAAATGTGCCAAGATAACTAAGTCTGTCAGATGAGTAGGAACTCAGTCATGACCACTACCCACATATGAAGGATTTCCTAACTCCGCAGCGTTCTTGACTAAATTTGAAGAACTTGTAACAGAGCCACAATGACTGTCTGCACTAGACTTTGCATTAAAAGCTACACCCACACGATGGTGGGGTATGCTTAAGAGCACCATAACTGAATGGCCACAATGTAGAAGGATACTAGAAGTAAGGTTCACAGAAGAAATTACAACTTTAACCCGAAGATATACAAGGTTATCCAATCATGTTGAACATTTGGAACACTATTCAACAACATTCTCAAACTACCCTGGCTAGGAGTGGGTTCATCATTTCATCCATACTCTTCAGACGACACCATGAGGTTGGTATACATCTATTGAGCTGTGCCAGGAGACAAGGGAATGGGAAGAAGTTGCACAGAAATTCACTTACACATTCCATTTTTTGGATGAACAACCTACAGTTGATATTGCACTAAAAACTATTAAGGAAAAAATATTCGTCGAGATCCCACTGGAGATTGTGTATTCTCAACCTTGTGCTTCACATTCCCACCAATGTTGTGAGACAATCCAACATTGGATGATGTGCTATAATCTCTTTGGGGACCCAGACAATGATCTGACCAACATCAATATTCCCGAATCGGAAGGATCAAGCGAGGTAGAAGGAAGTGACATTTCCGGTGAACAGTTCATTAAGTCGCTAAAGATTAAAAGGGTTAACATTGGATCAAAGGACAACTCAAAATTTGCCAACATTAGAGACTAATAGGATGAAGAAATAGTAGCCAAAATCACCAATCTATTACATGAATTTTAGGACCTATTCCCAACAAATTTTAGGGAGATGAAGGGAATAGTAGGAGATTTGGGTGAAATGAAATTTCCACTCAAACGAGATGCAAGGCCAGTGAAACAATGACCATACAGATTAAACCCATGCTATAAGAATAAATTAAAAGTAGAACTGGATCACATGTTGGAGGAAGGAATTATTGAGCTAGTTGAAGAATCGGAATGGATAAGCCCCATAGTCATCTAGGACAAAAAGAAAATAGGTGAAGTCAGAATCTGTGTCGACCTGAGAAAACTAAATGATGCCTTCTTGCATGATCCATTTCCTACACTCTTCATGGATGAGCTTTTGGAAAGTGTTGGTGGACAAGAAATGTACTCATTCATAGATGGGTTCTTAGGATAACATCAGGTCCGAATTGGGAAAGAAGATCGACACAAGACAACCGTTGTAATAGAATGGGGATGCTACCAATACACGGTAATGCCCTTTGGCCTTAAAAATGCCCCTGCAATTTTTTCTAGAATAGTAGTATCTACTTTTAAATATTTCATTCATAAGTTTCTTGAAGTATAGTTTGATGACTGGACGGTCTTTGGTTTGGTAAAAGACCATATTGAAAATTTGTGCATGATGCTGGAGAGGTGTTGCCAGTATCAAATTGCGCTGAACTTGAGAAAATGTATCTTCTGTGCACCTTTCGGTGTACTACTGGGCCATGTAGTATGCCACGATGGAATATTGGTCGACCCTGCGAAGGTAGCAATTATCCTGGACTTTCCTCCTCCCACATTAGTCATGCAACTCAAGTCTACATTGGGACACACTAGGTATTATTGGAAATTCATAAGAGGGTATGCAGAGATAACTGCCCCAATGGAGAAACTATTAAAAAAAGATGCCAAGTTCAAATGGAATGAAATATGCCCAAAGTGTCTAGATAAACTTGTAGAAATAATAGATCAATGCTATGTGAATTGATGCTAAGAATAAGCACAAGAAATAGATCTTGCTACTAAGAATTCTCACAAGCATACACAGGAACAATAGAGAAAAGAAAAGAGATTGAATCACATGAATGAAGAGATTAATATTGGTGTGTTTCCTTCCATTGAATAATTATTAATAGTATTGCACATAAATAGTACATCCCTCATAGGAAAATTGAATTGTATGGAAACAACTCATAAATATCAAAAAGGCTGACTTACCAAAATATAGAAAACCCCCATAGGTGGCTAAAGCACTTACCAAATCTATCAAGGACCTCATGAGTTGGCAAAATCATGAGTGATTTGTCAAGGAGATGGAAAAAAAATGCTAGTCCTAGAAAATGGAGAAAAACTAATGGAGGATCGGTTGGAAACAAAAGCTCCCAGTTTCCTAGTTGACTAGCTTTTATCTTATCCATAGAAAAGCAGGAAAAGCAGGAAAAGCAGAATAAAGCAGAATCTGCTGTAAAGTCCTATATACTAATTCTAGATGGTCAAAAGGTGGTCAAGATCAACTCAGAATTGGAAATAAATCATTCCTAGGATATAGATGGCATGTATTGACTTTAAGGTGCAAGTGGATGCCAACTAATTAAGCTAGTGGGTGAATAATTAATCAAATAATGATTAATTATTTTATCCTAAGTTGTGAGTGGGTTTGATATATTCCTACACCCCCCTATAAGTTTGACTTTATGATGGTATGACAAAAAATATGGATGCATATGATAGGGCCCAGTAACAAGGCTATGGTCACCCTTTAACAATTATTATGTCCAGAAAAGTGAGGAAAGAGGCAAAACCACATGGGGAAAATCCTCCCTCAAGATAGGACAAGGCACAAAATTTGAAATATGTCTTCAACATATCTTCATCTTCACTTAAATGAGCTGACTGAACTACTTCTGGATGAAGGACTTTTTGAAGAAATCATGAACTCCATGATCATGCGCTGGAGTGTAGAACCTGCAAGAAGGAAGAGGAGAGACTCCTTGTATCTCATCAACTGATGAAGTAGGAGAATTATTTGAATGCTTCTTTCTGCTGTCAAACTCTTATCTATAAACATAATCTGAAATGGAAAAGAGATCTATGCATACTCCTTTCCAAAGAGTACAAAAAATAAGGCAATTTATTTCACACCCAATTCCCTGAATAGCTGCAAAGTTGTGATGTGAATCACATGTCAATATTCCAATATGATGTAGCACCTGTATAGATCTGATATGAGGCTGATAAAACTCTGATATATCACAAATAGTAGTATATGGAACAGAAAGGACAAAGGCTTCAATGGCTCCATGAGGATATAGGGCTAGACTAGGAAAATTATGAGCAACTGGGGAAAACTGATAGGTGTAAAAATCTGAATTATTGATGGGAATAAGATCTGAACCATAAGTGTTTAGAACAGATCCAAATTTTTTTAATATTAGTCCATATATGACTAAGGTCATGGATAACCAGCCACTGAAAGTTAGGAAAGACTTCAAATCATGTAAGATAAATATCACTGCATAAGAGACCAATGAGGAATCAACTAGTGAACTAGGGATTTGTAGAGTCTTAGGATTATTCAGAGCTATGGTAGATGGTATGGATAGTGGTATGATATGTGTATAAACCTGAAAATATGCTTCTAAATCAGAATCCAAAGGATCACATAGAAGCATATCAATAGACTCATGGAAATACACTGGTAATGAATCCTCTGTATGAGAGGAAATAATGAAATGTTCAGAATCTTCAAGAAGGATCTGAGTATTGATGCCAAGAACAAAGGAGGATATGTTGAAGCACATGAGATCATGTAAGGTAAGTGGTATGACACAAAGAAGGCTTGATGTGGCTAAGCAAACATCCTAGAAGTCACTGGGTTGCACACCATCAATGAGAGAGGCATGCACAAGGTGTGAAGAATATGGCACATAGATCTCAGAATCTAAGATAGGAGATTTAGAGAACAATGAATGGGTTATAGGATAATAATCAATACCAGCAGAAGCTCCATATGTTACTTCTTTTTCATCAATAGTATCACAAGAAGAAAAATCACCTTCAAGAGACACAGAAAAGATGGCTCTTCAATATTTGCTTCTTCATTGAAGGAGGAAGAATTCGAGTCAATGAGTGTAGCAGAAAAATGAACTGTAGGAGAAACTTCTTCATCATGATCAACTTCATCAGAGAATGTAGAGGCCAAGAAATCTTGAGAGAGAGAACAAGAGGAGATGCTAGGTTCGCTCCTTGCTTCATCTTCAATTTCCTGCAAACCAAAAGCTTTGTCGAAAATTTTCCAAAGCTAAAATGAAAACTCAGCAGAATATATGAGATGATATATATTTGGAGACATTCCCAAACACATAATTCCATAACCTCTATCACAATTAGTAATCCAATAAATCTTCTCTTCATAAGACTCAGGTTCACTCAATGCACCAATGGAGACATCAAAGAGACATTGCCTCTTCAAGTATGCATTCATATTTGGCTTCCAATCAGCATAGTTGAAAGGAGATAGTAGAGGAAATTTTGAATCCATATTTAAGTTGTTGATATGCTCTAAGAGATACTCTCTGCAACCTACAAAACAAACTAGGAGAAAATCTTGTAAGCTAGACAAGCTCTTCTTCAGAGAGGGATAAGAGACTGGAAGCACTCCTCAAATATGTAGAACTTGATCAACCTTGTAGCTCTGATACCATGTAGAAATAATAGATCAATTCTATGTGCAATGATGCTAAGAATAAGCACAAGAAATAGATCTTGCTACTAAGAATTCTCGCAAGCATACACAGGAACAATAGAGAGAAGAAAAGAGATTGAATCACACGAATGAAGAGATGAATATTGGTGTGTATCCTTCCATTGAATAATTATGAATAATATTGTACATAAATAGTACATCCCTCATAGGAAAATTGAATTGTATGGAAACAACTCATAAAGCTCAAAAAGGCTGACTTACCAAAATATAGAAAACCCCCATAGGTGGCTTAAGCACTTACCAAATATCTCAAGGACCTCATGAGTTGGAAAAAGCATGAGTGAGTTGTCAAGGCGATGGAAAAAAAATGATAATCCTAGAAACTAGAGAAAAACTAATGGAGGATGGGTTGGAAACAAAAGCTCCCAGTTTCCTAGTTGACTAGCTTTTATCTTATCCATCGAAAAGCAGGAAAAGTAGAAAAAGAAGAATTTGCTGTAAAGTCTTGTATACTAATTCTAGATGGTCAAAAGGTGGTAAATATCAACCTAGAATTGGAAATAAATCATTCCTAGGATATAGATGGCATGTATTGACATTAAGGTGCAAGTGGATGCCAACTAATTAAGCTAGTGGGTGAATAATTAATCAAATAATGATTACTTTTTTTATCCTAAGTTGTGAGTGGGTTTAATATATTCCTACAAAACTAAAGGGAAAAATGGCTACTGCACCAATATTAATATTTTTAGATTGGAAAAAATAATTCCACATACATGTTGATGCCTCACCGATTGCGCTTGTCATAGTGTTAACCCAACAAGGAGATGTCCGAATTGACCACCTGATCGCATTTGCTAGTAGGAAACTATCAACGACAGAGGAAAATTATACCACAACCGAAAGAGAAGGGCTTGCAATGGTCTATGCACTACAAAAATTCAGACATTATCTACTAGGTGGACACTTCAAAATGTTCATTGATCATTCTGTGCTAAAATACCTGGTCAATAAGCTACCAGTGGCTCCTCCTATTTCAAGAATTTGAATTTGACGTTATTGTGAAGCTAGGACAACTAAATGTTGGGCCTGACCACTTATCATGAAATGAAAGTGGGGAGTAACCCATAGCCTAGAGGACAATTTACCAGATGCGCAGCTATTTTCTATAGATATCGTTGATAAAGAATTTGATGCGATTATACACTTACTTAATATAGGGTATGCACCTGAAGATTTCAATATGGAGAAAGAAACAGCTAGTTGTTAAGGCCTCAAACTACATGATAATAGTTGGACATCTCTATAAGCTGGGACCAGATGAAATACTACGAAGATGTGTCTTTGAGCATGAAAGACAATGGGTAATGGTGGAAGGACATGTGGGTGTCTCAGGAGGACACTATGCCGGGAAAGAAACAGTGCACAAGATTTTACAAGCCAGACTTTGGTGGCCAATGGTACATATGGATACAAGAAAATATTGTCCTATTTGCAATAAGTGTTAAAGAACGGGGAAACCATTGCGACGTGACAAAATGCCACTTGCACCACAAATTACACCGCAAGCCTTTGACAAATGGGCAGTGGATTTTGTTGGCCCTATCAGTCCACCGAGAAAATGAACTAGTGCACGTTATATCATCATTGCTACTAATTACTTGACAAGATGGGAAGAGGCCACACCTGTAAAATATTGCACTACTACAACTACAGCCCATTTCCTTTTTGAGAATCTCATCATAAGATTTGGTGTCCCAAAATCCTAATCAATAGCCAAGGTGCACATTTTGTAAAGAATCTAATTGTTGAACTGACAGTAGAATTTGAAATCCAACACAAGAAAAAAAAACCCTACCATCCTCAAGCAAATGGAACTATCGAGGCATTCAACAAGGTACTTGAGAATGCATTGACCAAAGTATGCAATGTGCGCAGAGATGATTGGGACCAAAAAGTATCAGCAATATTATGGGCCTATAGAACAACATGCAAATGACTAACGGGATACACCCCTTTCCGTTTAGTCTATGGAAAAGAAGCAGTCATTCCCATGGAATATATTGTCCCGATCCTATGAATTTCTGCAATAACGGAGATGATAGATACCGACGCTGTAGAATAAAGGCTGGCACAACTGGTTCAAATGGAAGAATACCATTTTATTGCAGGCTTCCATCAGAATGCAGAAAAGCAGCGACAGAAAGCATGGCATGACCGCCACATCACAACAAAGCAATTCAAGGTTGGTGGACTTGTTATGATGAATGATAGTAAGTTTCTCAAGCATCTGAGTAAGCTCAAAACACATTGGTTATGTCCATACATAGTTGCGCATATTACTGAGGCAGGCGTAGTAAAACTACATAAGCTAGATGGAGTGGCATATTTTTTCACAAGACAGCTGGCCAAAACTGACAAATAGCTAGCAGGCACTGACAGCCGGTAAGGGCAGGGGTAATTTGAAAAAGATCTGGCACCGCTAAACATTCAAGTAGCGTTAAAGCAATAGGCCCAAGGAAAAAGGTGGTAGATGTTTTGGTCCCATCTTGTAGAGTGCCTTCACTGCCCTGACAAATTCATAATGGAGCTTAAGCGTGAAAAGGACGAGCCCATGTGATCTTCCAGAGGGTCCTTCACTCTATCCAGTCAGCTTAAAGACTTGATGCCTATAAGCCGTCCTTATCTTTCACCGTAAAAATTCTACACTCTTTTAATGAACTGACAATACAAAGAGCGAAGGCCGCTGTACAGATCAAGCCATCCTTCAAAGCCAAATACCTACTCCGTAAAATATTACAGTCGTAGTGAGCACTCTAGTAAGGACACCTTGACCTGGTTTGGCCACCCAAGAAGATGAAGAAGACTTAGGAAAAATCGAAGGTAGTCCCAAAGCTAAGGATAATAAAAAATCCACTACAGAGTCTTCCGCATCCATCACAAGTAGGAAGTCAGCTCACAGAGGTAACCACCTCTCGATCGTTAGTGCAACCAGCGGGAGCACAAGTGGTTCTCCATATGCAATCCTTGAATACTAACCCCCCAAGTTCCTCTAGACCTGGGGAAAAAATACCTAAATATCATAGACCCGACCGAGTTCATCCATCATCACCAGAAGCAGAACTTACTGAAGAGCAGAAGAAGTTACTTCTGCCCTATGTACCACCCATAAATCCTGGTGCTGAAGCAGTAAAGGCGAGCATTCCCAATTTGCTAGAAGAACCCACTATTTTAGACTGCATCACAAAACCCCAAGATGACCCAAAACCTAGGATCCCATCTTGCCCAAGCTCCAGGTATTAAAGTTTGAACATTACGATACTCGAAAGCTAGATATCTCCAGAGATCAATTCATAGAAGTAAAAGCTGGCCAGCCACTGGAGGAAAATGTTGTCTCTGCACTAGAGTATGCACGTGGATTGGAGCAGTATGGTATATTAAACCTGCTCCTTATGCCCCACTTTGGATTTTTTGGACCAGTTAGCATGTATGTTAAGCAATTGCTTGTGTGCTTCCATGGTGGCTACTTTGGCTGAACAAACCATATGAGGTGATGGTGGACTTGATTTTAGAAATTATCGGTCTGTCATAGAAGGGAATAGACCCAGCCCTATACTTGTCTAATGAGGGGGAAAAGACAGAAAAGAACGATATGAAAACTAAATATCAGCTCATACATGGCGGAAAGGGTTTTCTCATCATCTCCATTGAGGATAGTGCAGTACAAGCAACAACAAAGATCTTGTGTAGCAAGGTCCTACGCAAAATGAGGTTGGCTGAATGCATGGCTGCAAAAGTAGAACTCACAGAAAAATGTGCATAGAGGGTGCACATTAACTGGTCCCAGTTCCTCTTGAATGAACTATTGGATGATGCATGAGAAACCCAGGAACAACCCATATCTAAGTTTCACTTCTCCTAGCTTTTAATTTTAATTTCTTTTACAGTATAGGCTCCACCACTAGCCTATCAGCCCATGGATACCCCCCTACATATTCTTGGAAGGCCTTAACAGAACCTCTGGGACCATAAGGACAGCAAGTGCAAGAATGATGCTAGAATTTTATTTTTCCTCCAGGGAGAAAGGATCCATCAAATAGTGTGTGTGGAGTACCAATTGACTTCTGCAACGATTTCCAAGTATCCATTCATTCAATTCCATGCAACACACCACAACATTATCTTGCAACCACGAGGGGACCCCAATAAGGAAGCCCTTCCAACATTATTCATCCTTAGGGATGCAAACATTGAGCGAGAAATCAAAGAGTGGCCTCAGGAATGGCTTACCTATCAAGAGAAGGTACCTACATGACAGCAAGTCCCGCAGGAGAATCCACCAAATAACCCACACCAACATGGCACCAGTACCAATATGCAGGAGCCCCAGGATGAATCCTAAGAATATGAAATAGAAGATAAGCATGATCTACCCAATGACAACCTAGAATACCCCACTATAAGTGAATATTTGAGCGTCAAGCAAGCCCAAAAAAAGAGGGTCAAGAAGCCCATGCAAGAGGAGGAAGACGAAGACACGCTGAGCTTCCCATATAGCAAGATGTAGAAGGTTAACTGGCCCTATGTTAGAGACATACCAGACATGGACCTGACCCTTCTGCATGACGCTGTCACTGAAGTCCCAGAGAAAATTTTGGGACTGCTCACAACAAGGAAAACCAATTGGACATCCGCCATCACCACCAAGGTTAACCAGCTCGTGTGAACTATCACTGAAGTGCGAGAGGCCATGCAAGCTAGAACTGGTGGTGTCCCCCAATTAGACACCTTATCGACGCCAATCATGATCCCACCCATTACAATAGAATTGCTTGCAGAGGCATTATCTAAGAAAGGAGAAGAGAATGAAGCAAGTCTCCATAACATGGACAAATTGATTTAAAATTTTTCAAAGTTAACGTTGATGTAGATATACTCTATTCAATAGGCCACTGCAATAGAAATTAGAATTTATGAAATTGCAGCTACCTCTCAGGAAGCTAAGGAAACCAGGAAAGCAAGGGAGCAAGAGCAAGTTATCAACTGCCAGCACGCAGATCTGGCAGCCCAAGCCCAGAGGTAGGCTTCACTAGAAAAAATAAGTAAAGGAAGCAACATCACAACTCTTTGACGAGGTAGAAGAGTCTGAGATCGAACTGATGGATCAATTAAGATGTCTCTCCAAGATGGCCGTAGACCTCTAAAAAGAGATCCGGGAGATGAAAACCCATCTTCCACCTTACACACCCCCAGAAGTGTTGTAGCAAAGGAAACAATACGCAACTCAAGCGGTTTCCTGGCTGAGGGAAGGAAAACACGTCTGTGAAAAGTAGTTGAGACAATTGCTATAGCATGGGAGTAGCTCATTGATGATGCAGTGGTAGAGCAACTTGTTGAGTAGGCATGGCTAGCAGATTTACAAATATTGGCACTAAAAGTAGAGATTAAGAAGTTACCAATGAAAGAGAAAATCGCCCAGAGCACTGAGCTTAAGGATCTTGTCAATAAGGCCAGAACCCTACACGACCAAGAAAGCATGCGCAACAAGGAAATGGCTGAACAAAAAGATAAAGCTGAAAGCATTACAAATTGAATTTATCCGGTTCAATAGTGCATCCAAAAGTTCACTCACGCATTGGCAAGTACCTCATCAGAACACCCAAGTGGCAGCATAGTGAAAGAACTTGAGTAGTAGGTAGAAGAAGATTTCTAGGAGATCGAAGGAATTACACCTATTCTGGCCCAGTTCCAGGAAAACATTGGCAATACAAACCAGCTTCTAAGGAAATATATAGCTGCAATGGAGACCGTGGAAGAGCTCTGAGAAGAAACAAGAGAAGAAGAATGCAATGCAAATAAGGGCACACAGGAACATGACGCAGAACAGTATAAGTGCCATAAAAAAGGCCCAGCTAGATGCAGAGTAAGCTATGGGCATAGACTTATTAGAACAGACAGAAGAGGAAGTCATATAAGCCCAAGTAAAAAAAAAGAGTAAGGAGAGGACTGTACAAGATAAGATGCAACCGAAGCTATAAAAAAAAACCTATCTATATTTTCCAAAAGAAACCGCATAGATCGGGCCGCTCATATGTCCCTTGCTTAGTGGCTCGAGACGATCCATAGGTGAGTGTTGGGGGCCTGTTGGATTAGGGAAAGGGGCATAAGAAGGAAATTCACATGCACATCCAAGAAAAATGTGATGTGCACATGATATAAGAAAAGGAAGAGCGCAAAGGACAGAGACGGCTTGCGAAGGAAGAACAGAGAAGTGCACGGTAAAGGAAAGGCAAGCGCAGAAGTGTACATGGGGGGGAAATCCAGAAAATGATAGGGCGTTCATGGGTGAAAAATCTAGATTAAGTTGGTGAATTCCACATGAGTGAAAGCACATTGTAAGTAAGGCCATTAGTGCCTCGTGTCGAGTCATGATCACCACAGTTATAGCCTATGGGGTGACTGATGGTGACAGTTAACAGACTGCCTGTAAGCAGTCAACCCAGTGTGGTCATGTAAAATGTTATAAATAGGAGAGATGTAATAGTTAGAAGGTTTGATTTTTGTTAGTCATAATTACAAAATGGACTTGATAGACGAGAGCTGTATATAGTTGCAGAGAGAATATCTAAGAGAAAGGTAATTAGAATAGTGGAAGGAGAAAGCTCTGCTAGAGCGGTGCAGATGCTAGGAGAGTTGATCCAGGCTATGTGTGGATCTG
Source organism: Pseudotsuga menziesii (assembly GCA_001517045.1). Lineage (NCBI taxonomy): Eukaryota > Viridiplantae > Streptophyta > Pinopsida > Pinales > Pinaceae > Pseudotsuga > Pseudotsuga menziesii. The sequence goes on along the minus strand of LPNX010259732.1, from coordinate 24,723 downwards.
TAGGTAGTAGTAGTAGCTTAGGGGAAATATGACAAAGAGCATGATAACTATGATTCTGAACTTAAAGACATATCTCAAGATTAGTCTACATCTCGCAGACTGCAAGGTACTATATCCTTTCTCATGCCAGATGAAGAGCACCTTAGTGGTTTTTCCTAGATGGGTTTACTCATTATTTATTATGTACAAATGAATACTTGATATGGTGAATGTTTATGTGATTGATTATTAGATGCTTCCGTATAATGTTAAATGTGGTTCAGTTTCTATTAGTTTCTTGCAATTGGTAAATGGACGAACAGAATGCCTTGCTGAATTGAACTTGTATAATTGTATATCATTCTATATAATTCCTGTTATGAACCCTGGCTTAAGTCATAGAACCAATTGACATGAGTCAGTTGTGCCGCATAAGTTTTTCTAGCTGCAAGGGAGAAAGGAAAGTCAGGTCATGCACGATGACATATAGTTGTGCTCATTCATGCAAAATTGACTCCTTCATCCAACCGCCCTGCTACCTTCGTTGAGCTCCTTGGTTGTGAGCCAAGGGACTATAATTCCCTGACAATTGCAGAAACATGGTTCCGGTGGTTACCCATTTATGAGATATCTCGGGTGAGACTGCACCTGCTTCGCAGGTGTTGCCAATGGGGCTTGCTCTATTGGGCCGATATCTTGGGTAGTTGTTGGAACAGGAGTTGCGTAGAACCTAGGTCATGCAAGTGGGGAAAAGTGGCCAACAAAACACTAGGAGGGTCACACATAGCCAAGAATACAACAAAACTCATCTAAGGCAACATAGTTGGGTTTATCAGGATGAAAACAAACAAGTTAATATATTGCTAGGTTTATCAGACTGCTGTCAACTAATCGAACATTCACATTAAGGACCATCCAAGCCAACCAACATATGGGTTTATCAGGATGCAAAGGAGCTGGAAAGCTTGAACTATTAAGCTAGTGAACTCAACCACCGAGCTATGTACACATGCACTATATTGGGCTTGGCTCCTAAAACATCTACACATGCAAGAGAAGGAAGCATCCCCTTCTATGCTACATATTACCTTAGGATATGCCTTCCATTCCAGTGTTGTTCAAGGTGTGCAATGAAGAAAACCAGCCCCTCTAGATCTATTTGTGAGGTTCCTTTCTACACTAGGTTTATCAAGCTAGTTTAGATCCAATTCCACTCCAAACTAGTTCAGACCAAGGAAACAATATGCATACACAACATACCACAATGTCAACACAACAAATCAGGCTTCCACTCACTCTGTGATAGAGGAGACCATTGCACAAAAACAATGAGGATACCACCGAAGAACAACTCAGAACAAAACACGTTTCTGCAAGCAGGACGAACGCACAATGTGCATGCACAGAATAGAAAAGAGAATGATCATAATGCACCATGACGTTTTGGTGAGATCCAGATGATGGACTAGGCATGCACAACAAGGAAAACTGAAAATGTGAAGGATGGATGATAAACAAATGTCCCGCCACTCCCCAAAACGTGAGGGAAGATGAAAACATGAGTGCATGAAGGAAATGGGCATAGATTTTTGGGTGTTTCGTTTTGACACATGGATTTTCGCCAAAGGCTCAATGTTAAACATTCCACTCCCTGTTCCTTATGAAATCATGCCCCCATTTCCTTATTTGGTGCATTGACATAGCTGGTTGTGTGTTTTTTTAGGTAAATTTCATATTTATATGATGTCCAAAATTATATACTGTACTTGACTTAACACCATAAATCATAGGCATCAACCTTGATCACTTATACATAAAACATTAATCAATGGTAGGGACTTGGCCTTGAGATCCTTGCCATGATTCCATACAATATTTACATCATATATATTTAATGCAAACAGGGTCAAAACTAGGGTGTTACATTCCCCTCCCCCTTCAACAGCAGTGTCCTCAGTGCTTTACAAAATTGAAAAAAAATGCTACGCTGGTACCTCCCTCAGTGCTCTATAGAATTGAACAAAAATGGATGTGCCAATCACATGGCATCCTCTACTCCCATGTAGCCTCTTCAGGACCATAGTGCTCCTATTGCACCTTTACCTACCCTATGGCTTGGTTTCGGAGCATTGTGACCTTCTTATCTAGGATGCACATTGGATCGATTTGGAATTCTCCATCAGGTTCCACCTGAATCACATCCCAATTTATCACATGGTTATGATCATGTACATATCTATTAAGCAAAGAAACATGAAAAAAATTATGTTCCCTAGTGATAACAGGCAATGCAAGTCTATACACAACTAACCCTATTCTTTCAAGCACTTCAAACAACCCACAGTATCTAGGTGACAACTTGGCACAAGTTCCAAGCTTCAAGGAACTCTTATTTTCCCTCACTCTGAGTTAAACATGATCCCTAAAAATGAACTCTCTATTCTCCCTATGCTTATTTGCATAGCTTTTGTATCTGTCCTGGGCTGCTTTCAAACTCTGCCTAATCTTTACAACCTCCTACTCCATCTCCTTGAGAAATTCTGGACCAAGCACAATCCTATTCACTAGATTATCCCAAGTCACTGGTGTCCTACACCTCCTACCCTACAAATCTTTATATGGACGCATCCCCAAGTATGCTTGTTGTCCATTTTTATAAGCAAAATCTACCAAGTGTAAATAATATTTCCACTTGGTTGTTTTTTCCATTACATACATGCGAATCATGTCTTCAAGCACTTGGTTAACTCTCTTTTCCTTCCCATCAGTTAGAGGATGGTAGGAAGTACTAATATTCATCTTTGTACCCAAATATGCAAACAAAGCTTTCCAAAAAATGGAAGTGAACTTGACATCCTTGTAAGAGACTATTGCCTTAGGAAATCCATGTAATTTGAAAATCTCCTTCATGGATATCTTTTCAATGTCATCAGTCTTATGCGTAGACTTATTCGGTATAAAATGTGCATCCTTTGTCAACTTGTCCACCACAACCATGATGGAATCATGTTTTCTCCAAGTCATTGGCAATCCTATAATAAAATCCATGGAAATAACTTCCCATTTCCATTATGGAACTGACAAAGGCTGCAACAAACCTGTTAGGTGTTGATTACCAACCTTCACCTGCTGACACTTCATGCACCTTGAAATATATTCAACAATGTCCTTTTTTAATTCCTGGCCAAAAGTACTACTTTCTAGCTGTAGCAATTGTCTTTTGATATCCTAGGTGACTAGAATATGGAGCTTGATGGATCTCATCCATAACAACCCTCCTCAAATCCACTACCTTTGGAATATAAATTATGTTCTTATAAGTAAGGAGTCCATATTCTTCTAATTTATATCCATCATACTTCTTTTCAAGGCTTTGATGCTGCAACTTGTCTTGTACATGCACATACAATTCATATTTAGCAGTATGACTAACAATCTATTGTCTCAAATATGACTGGAAAATACTAAGAGATGCCACATGCATTTCTTGTACCTTCTTGCTAAGTGCATCAGATACCTTATTCTCTTTTTGTTTTATGTGTTTGATTTCAAACTCAAACTCGCATAAAATCTCCAGCCAACTAGCTTTCCTAGCATTTAGAGTAGGATGATCAAACAAATATTTAAGACCACAATGGTCTATTCTTAGCTCAAATATTCTTCCCATCAAGTAATTCCTCCACATCTGTTATACCAAAATCCTGTCACCAGCATGTGATAAGACCTTTGACATACCTACTTTCCCTGAATCCCAGCTTCTGGAGTGAAGACTAAATGGTTTTTTATCAGTCTGTCATACAAATTCCCAGCACCACGCATGCCCCTTTATCCAGGAGTGGTACCCATACTCACACCGCCTTTCATCAGTTGTCCACAAGCGGTGCCACCGCCCATTGCCCTTGGTCCATAGGAGGTTATTACCAAAACTACTCTGTCATAGAAGGAGAAGCATGGTACCCTAGGTAAAAAGGGAGAAAGAGAAGTTTATCGAGGCTTCTAGATGATAAGCCTCATGTACTACCTTATCCCTGCTGTTGTGGGTTGGTTGAGCTTGAGATCCCTCATCTTAGGATCTTATAGGCCACCTCACCCACTAATTTCTCAACCATCTCTATCCATTAAAGCCCTATAAATATGAGCTCATAGCCATGGTTGAGGGGAGAACATGGAAGGTATTGTTATGCTATTGGATTGATTCTTGGCCCAAGATCATTTGGAGAGAGCATACAGAGCTAGAGTCAGAGATTTTGGGGATGAAGAGCTGGTTTCATGGAGATGCATGTCAACACTAAGGCTTGGTTGTAAACTTCTTCATATTTCTAATGCAAGTTGACTTATGTCCCACATATGATGTTGTTGTTGTGATTTCACATATATATGTTGCTAGATACCTTAGTCACTAGCATAGATTAGTAGATCATATTCTTGTTGATTTTATTCGTTTCATGTTGAGCTTTTTGCTGGTACATAGGTGAGATGTCAAAGCCTTGTATTCTAGATATCTACAATTTCTAGGAAGAGTTATCAGCCTTTGTGATCTATTTGTTTTGGATTTGAACCATTCAGACCAGTGGAACACCTTGCTGTTCGTAGGAGGTGAAATATTCTAGCTAACAAATCTGGCGACTCCGCTAGGGAATTAGTGTATCAGTTGTTCTGATCTTCCTCAGTCTGCAACTCTTGTCTGAATCCAGGCTCCATTTTCCTCAACTCTTTTCAGTCAGATCTACTTTCTAATTTGTATTATTTGGGTTTGAAATTTCTAGATTTGTTCAGATCTGAGTCATTTCGGTATTTTATGCTTTGTCTCCATACTCAATTCAACAGTATTTACCCTGATCTGGTCTTTTTTTGACTTGATCTATCGTTCTCTTTGTGTTTTGGATTTTTATAGGGAACCGCACATGTTCTGTTGGAAAGGAGCGGTGCCACTTCCTGAGTCTAGTTGGCCATACACGGTGCCACCACCTGAATCTAGTGAGAAAGAAGCGGTTATGCCTCCAAACTGCCTATTATTAGCTTCATCTACGCGGTGCCAAGTAGGCCCTGGTCTAGACTTTGTATTTTCATTTTTGTGTGTTTTTAGCTTACCTTTTGATGAAAATGAAGTGTACTTTTGGAAAAAAACGATCCCTCATGACCGGGAGGGGCCATGAATTATGTATTCTGTAGTCGCTTTGATTGTTATATTCCCTCTGCATTCAAAGAGAGTTTGTGTTTCTTGCATTAGATCTTACATTATTTTTTTTGTTTGGAACCTCTTGCTCTTCTCTGTAGATATTATTCATTGGAATTGGAAATATATATTTCATTTTCATGAGTAGGTTTTGGTTTGTTTTGCACTTGGAATGCATGAGTGATCCATGGTGTTTTGAGTCTTTCTTTGCTTGGGGTGATTCTTGTTTTCTTTTGCATACTGATTTTTTCAGTGCTTGGTAGGAAATATTGGTTCTTCATTTCCTTGTCTGTTTCAAAGAGAAGTTTGAGTTTTCTCTCTCTTTTGCTCTATTCGCAACTTTGTTGAATGATTTTCTTCTTGTTTTTTGCATGATTGTTTGAAATTCTATATCTCACTTTCATTAAGAAGAAATATTTGTTTTCAGCTTTGCGTGCATTAGAGTTATATCTGTTTGGAAACGTTAGTGAAATCATCTTTCCATTGAGTTTTTATGCGTCTTTTTCAAGCATGAAAAGATAGGAAACATTTTTTATTTATGTTAGATGTTCTCTAGATCTCTTTTTTATTTGCTTCGAAGATTGTTTGGGGTGCATTGATGTTTCACTTTTCGTTTGAAAATATAGAATTGCATTTGCATTTGGGTTTGCATTTTTTGGGAAGAAAAGTAAATCTCTCTCCCTCTCTTAGGTAGAATTTCACTGAAGAGGAAAACTTGCATCATCATATAGATCAGTGTGCATCTTCTTTAAATCAAGTTTTCACTCCATGGTTCCACCTAAACGCACAAGATAAAATTAACGGTAGTACTAGGTTAAAAATTTTACCAATTTGAGTGATAAGTTAGAGACGTGTTTGGGTGTCGTTAAATTTGGGATCTATCATTATTTGTCCACATTACATCCTGGGACTTGCACGGTTCTTCCATGTACCGTCGGTATATCGAACGGTCTTTCACGTACCCTTGAGGTATATAGAAAGGTACTTCATGTACTTGATTGTATATCGGAAGGCCCCTTGCGTACAGTTATGCATTAGACAACACTACTACTGATTTGAGCTCCCTCATACCTTGCGTATATCGGGAGACCCTTTTGGGAATCCTCAAACCATCTGAGTTATCCTTTTGGCCTATCTTGTGAGGTTCCTGACTCTTATCCACTCCTTTCACATGTTTTCTTGTTGCTTTTAGTTTGAGTAGTACTTTCTTGTGCGTGGTAGTTAGGGGGTTATTAGAGAGTTTAGAGATGGCATCCTCATCTGGGACTACCAATCAAGAGGTCCCTTTCTAAGGTGTACATTTTATATTCCCTCCAAGTGAAGGTATTGGTCCTCCCTTTATTGCCACTCTAAAGCTTCCTAGATTAACTATAGGATTACCGGTTTGGATTTCTAATCTAGTAGTTCCTATTACACCTAATGTCTCAAATGCCACCTCTCTTCCGAGAGAGGATCGACCTCAACCTAATCCTGCTCCTTCTTCGCCTGTTCCGGCTCCACCCCTTTCTTCTTCTTCACTTGACCAAAGCTCTGCAGTTATTAGTCATGTGGATAAGAAGAAGAAGAAAGGGAAGTGTAAGAAGAAGAAGGATAAGAAAGAGAAAAAGTAGCAACCATCTTCCCTTGATGGTGCTCGTTCTAAGAGAATGCCCAGAAAACCCAAGTTCCCTTGTAAGATTTGCAAGGGGGACCACCTTCTTAAGGAGTGTCCTGGTCTCTCCCGTGTACAAGAAGAGTGATCTAAAAGATCTGAACCGTCTGTGTCATCAACCTTTGATCATCATGTTGATGATACTCCCTCAACCAGTGACCCATCTTGTATCCTTGTTTGATATGCAAGGTTATGCATCGTACTTTTATTTGTCTAAGCATGGATAAAGCTTCGCATTGGTTGGAAAATATTACTGATCATCAACAGGTGATTCCAACAAGTGATAGTAAGCTATCCCTCGATTCCTCGCTGGTTGACAAAGTGGTCAATTCGGATCTATCTATAATTGATCCCACTCTTCCTTCCTAGAGTGAAGTGGTCGAGTTAGTTTCATTTCCACCCGATCCCACTCTTTCATCGGAGAGTGTTAAGACTGAAGTAGTCACTTTGACCAAATCTTCATCTTGTTCTTCTCTTCCAATAGAGAATGAACCAAAACCTGCTGAAGTTGTTATGCTTCGTTCTGATTGTTCTCGACAAGAGGAAATTTTATCTATTTTGACAAAACCCTCTCCGAGTAGTGAGGTTATTTCCTTTGACTGTAGTAACCTAACAGAGTCTCGTATTCATTTGAGTGTTCCTTTCCAGATAGTTGTGAATGTTACTGCTAGGTGGATACTTCGCACTATTGTTGACGAAGGGGCTTCTATTAGCATTCTATCCTCAACTGCTTGGCAAGCTTTAGGTTCTCCTCAGCTTGTGCCAGCCACTGATCAGATATTGGATTTTAATTGCAAGCCTACTGCACCTTTAGGGATCCTTCCTCATTTTCCTATTGCATTAGGAGGGAAAACTGTCTGTATTGATGTTATGGTGGTCCAAGGTCCTTTAGATTTCAATCTTCTCCTTGGACAAGATTATGTTTACGCCATGAAGGCTATTGTGTCCATGGTCTTTATAGTTATGCATTTTCTCCATGATGTAAAGATTGTAACCATTGATCAACTTTCCTTTGTTACACCTAGCCATCGCATTACTCCTAGAAATCAGACTGCCCTAAATGCGCCGCATGTTCTTGTGGTTCCTTCCCCTTCTTCTAGTTAGCTTCTTCCCATCATAGGTAAAATGGGGGGCATGGCTCTAGTCTATAGACTTCATAATGGAGATAATCCGTTAGCTTTTTATGAAATGGGGGAAACCTACCAACCTCTGGATATCATGTTTGGTAGGAGCAGGTTTTACAGCATAGTTTACGCTTTTGGTTTCAAGCTCATTAAAAAATAAAACCATTCCTTAAGCATAGTTTATGCTTTTGGTTTCAAGCTTGCATAAAAATGAAACCATGTCTAGAGCATAGTTTACCTTTTGGTTTCAAGCTCGTTAAAAAATAAAACCATTCCTTAAGCATAGTTTATGCTTTTGGTTTCAAGCTTGCATAAAAATGAAACTATGTCAAGAGCATAGTTTACTTTTGGTTTCAAGCTCGTTAAAAAATAAAACCACTCAAGCATAGTTTATGCTTTTGGTTTCAAGCTTGCATAAAAATGAAACCATGTCAAGAGCATAGTTTACCCTTTGGTTTCAAGCTCGTTAAAAAATAAAACCACTCCTTAAGCATAGTTTATGCTTTTGGTTTCAAGCTTGCATAAAAATGAAACCATGTCGAGAGCATAGTTTATCCTTTGGTTTCAAGCTCGTTAAAAAATAAAACCACTCGTCAAGCATAGTTTACCTTTTGGTTTCAAGCTTGCATAAAAATGAAATCATTCCTTTGAGCAAAGTTCACATTCTGTGTCAAGCTCGTTAAAAAATGAAACAGATTCCTTTGAGAAAAGTTCCCATTCTATGTCAAGCTCGTTAAAAAATGAAATGGATCTCCTCAAGCATAGTTTACCTTTTGGTTTCAATATTGCATAAAAATGAAACCATTCTTGAGCATAGTTCATTTTCTCTTTCAAGATCGTTAAAAAATGAAGTAGGTTTCCTTAAGCATAGTTTACCTTTTAGTTTCAAGCTTCCATAAAAATGAAACCATGTTCCAAGCATAGTTACCTTCTGTTTCAAGATTGTGTAAAAATGAAACAGATCCCCTTCCCTTGATTCGAGTCTACACTTTAGTGTTAGAACTTGGACCTTCGCCTTCCTGATTCTCATTCTTCCTACCCCCCTGGTGAACATTTTGACATTAGTAACCAGGTTTTTAGGTTGGGTATGGAATAAGAATCATCAGATGAAATGAAGCTTGGGGGCATGTTGAGCTGCTCGCAACCATGCTAGGGGTAGGCTTCACTAGAAACCATGGTGGGGGCAAGATTCCAACCTCTGTATGTCATGTTAATGGGATTTTTCAAGCATAAGTTTACCTATTGGTTTCAAGCTTGCGTAAAAATGAAACCAATCCCTGAGCATTCTTTCAACTAATCTTCAAGCTCATTAAAATTAGTAATATGGTGTTGATCTTACTTTTCATTTTTCATGCTATATTTGAAACATGAAAAGTGGTTTGAGATTAGTTTATTACTTTTTCATGCTTTGGATTCAAACATGAAAAAGTCTAATGGAGTTCTCTTTAAACCTTTTTCAGGATCCCTAAATACGAAAAGATTGTCGAGCGATCTTGTATTATTCATGCTCGTTAAAGTATTTTAAGATTCATCCATCGGACAATAGGTTATCTCTTTCTCGGTTTGGATAGCACTATTTACGAGAAAGGAACACTCCAGCCAATCATTACTGGAAGAGTTCTCTAAGGTATGATTTTACACTTTTTCAGGCCTTAGAGACTAAATCATACGAAAAAGGACCCCCATGGAGTCTTCTTCTATATTCATTCAGACTCTCTAAACATGAACGATACTAAGTTTTCTTTTAGTGGACTCCTTAAATTAAACATTGAGAGACCTGTTTTGGGAATGAGCTCCTCCTCTCTCAGGTTCGCGAAACATAAGAGACTGGACTTGTCTTTTGGCAAGCTATATCGAGTGTTTGTTACCTTCTTTGAACTCGTAAAACTGAAAAGAGGCACTCATCAATCATGATGGGTGAAATGGGAGGGGAATCATTTTGCAAATAATGGTAGCTGTTTGTCATTACCTTTGAACATGGCACTTGTCTACACAATCATGTTAGTCAATTGGGTATTCAGCTGATCTCCATGACGATCCACTTTCATGAGTCATGCCATTCCTTTGAGTCTTTCAAAAGAATTTATTTTCTATTGTCACATTGTGTATCTGTCCTATCTAGTCATGCTACCAAGTCATTTTGTCGTGCCACCCGATGTTCAAAGGAGATCTAAAGAAGTTTTACCTCTGCAGTATACACAGTCAGTGTGTCTGTATATTTGAATCAATCTTACTACATTCACATCATTCCAGAACTATGTTCCGAGTTTCGTGTCATCGATGTGGGACTCATCATGGTCCTCCTTGTTATAGAGATTTTCACCCCACTAGGTGAATCACATTTTGTATGGCCTTCCCTTGTCCCGCTGCAGACACTTTAGACCCAATGGACCACATTATATCCTTTGATGTATCATTGATCATCCCCAAAACTATATAAACTGTGATATACATGGCTTTTTCCCCGATAACCGCGTACATATGTGGGTTTGACCCCTATAGTCGTGTACATCGGGATGTGTGCATAGTCCAAATCCTTTTGGAAGTTTCCTTGACTTGGATTCGACTCATTCGACTCCTGGCCTTCCATATGCCTTGAGATCACTCGGATTCGACCCTTCATTGTCCCTTGTGAAGCTATATAAGGAACCCCTTGGTACATTAAAGAGGGGGGATAGAGAAGAGAGAATTGAGAGTATCGAAACTATAGTCCATTGTTGCCAGAACTTATGCTTGAGTCTGCATCCCTTTTTCCCTTGGAGCACTATTGTGTTCTTCCCAAGCTTGCCTTTTGCTAGTAAGCTTGCTATCGAAGTGATGGAGGATTGAGGTGGTGGAGGCCCAAGTGGGGGATTCAGTTTCTCCAGTTCGCAGACGTGCCGTCAGAGGTTGTCACTTGTAATCTCTGATTCATATTAATAGAAATATCTTTTCTTGTCCAGTAATGTGTATTTGAATGAATACTGTTTCCATTGGAATATGTCAAATGCTTATACATTATTGATTTATATATACTAGAATAGATCTAACACCATGAAATATAGTATGCTTGTATTGTTTACTTGTTGTTGAGGACATGCTATAACAATTCAAGCTGAAGATTGGAAAGCTCAACGGGGATCTACTTCAACCGTCCGGAATAAGGTACGAGGTTCGATCCTTTAGTGTTAGATGTTTTTATTTCTATTGCATATTGGGAAAGATTGATTTCTGGAGTCTAGCTGTCTGTTGTGGTACCCCAAGCCATAGGAATTTCTCTCTGTAACAGAATTGGTGACTCCACTGGGGATGTCCCTTGTTTTTATTTGGGGTTGGGGGCACAATGGGCTTGATATTATTGATTTGCTCTCTGTTTCTCTCTGTTTCTGTGTCGCATGTTATAGTATGTTTGTCCATTGACACTCCCCTTTATTGGTTTGTTGTTGAGGACATGCTATAACAATTCAAGATGAAGATTGGAAAGCTCAACGAGGATCTACTTCAACCGTCTGGAATAAGGTACGAGGTTCGATCCTTTAGTGTTAGATGTTTTTATTTCTATTGCATATTGGGAAAGATTGATTTCTGGAGTCTAGCTGTCTGTTGTGGTACCCCAAGCCATAGGAATTTCTCTCCATAACAGAATTGGCGACTCCGCTAGGGATGTCCCTTGTTTTTATTTGGGGTTGGGGGCACAATGGGCTTGATATTATGGGTACATTAAAGAGGGGGGATAGAGAAGAGAGAATTGAGAGTATCGAAACTATAGTCCATTGTTTACTTGAGAGTATCGAAATATAGTATGCTTGTATTGTTTACTTGTTGTTGAGGACATGCTATAACAATTCAAGATGAATATTGGAAAGCTCAATGGGGATCTACTTCAACCATCCGGAATAAGGTACGAGGTTCGATCCTTTAGTGTTATATGTTTTTATTTCTATTGCATATTGGGAAAGATTGATTTCTGGAGTCTAGCTGTCTGTTGTGGTACCCCAAGCCATAGGAATTTCTCTCCGTAACAGAATTGGTGACTCCGCTGAGGATGTCCCTTGTTTTTATTTGGGGTTGGGGGCACAATGGGCTTGATATTATTGGTTTGATCTCTATTTCTCTCTGTTTCTGTGTCGCATGTTATAGTATGTTTGTCCATTGACACTCCCCTTTATTGGTTTGGCCTTGACCTGCTTTTTACCACTGCCTTCTCTATATACGCGGGTTTTTGGCCAACAGTCGCGTGTATATGCGGGTTTTTTTCCAAAAGGTGCGTACATACGCAGCTGTTCTTTATACAGACGCATACATCCTCCATTTTGGTGAGTCTGATGTTGTGGGAAGTTGCTAGGTGGGTTGTGAGTGTGGTTGGGTCCTCCTTGGGGCTGAAGTTGTCTGTTGGATGCTTCTTTTGTGGCTAGAGACTGTTCATGCCTTTCTCAGGTATAACGTCTACACTAGAATATAGGTTAGGTTCACCACCGTTTGCATTTTGCATGACCTTATGACCATGTCACTATATCCTTAGGTACGAACCCACTCTATTATGTCACGGAACCTTCTTATTGCTATAGAAGTGGCATGATATGAGTGGTAGAGACTCACCTTACATGGGTACCCTAGTTAGCGCCTTATTTACATTTGGTTCCCATGTCGATGTTTCCCCCTTTAGGGTGTGGGAGTCCGTTGTATAGTATTGCCATGACATTTAGCAAGAGCCTCATACTCCTCTTGATCTTATGCTGGCCTTTTTCCCTCCGGACTCCCCTTGTATCAAGTTGTGGATGCATTATCATGAGCTTTGCCTGTCTTATTGAGCTTTATGCTAGCTCCCCTCACATTGCGTTTCAGCCATATAGCCCGAGCTTGTCTCATGTCTAGCCATGCAGATCCTTTTATTTATATCCTTCGCAGCTTGATTCCCTTTTTACCGAGAGGGGATTTACCCCCGAGTGTCAATATCCTACACATGTATCCTTGCATTGAGCATAGGTATGTTCCACTGCTTGGAACTAGTTTGTTTTCCTTAAGTGACACTCATCTCCTCCTATTTTGTAACTATAAAGCTAGTTTATTCCTTTTTCAATCTTTTCAAATAACTGAAAAAGACCAAAAAAAAATCAATAAACCAAAAAGCCAGACAAGAAAAGATATTATCTTTGGCAGCTGTCGAGTCGTGTCGCCTTCGAACAGAGAACTGTATATCACATCCATTGGTTGGGTTATAGTTTGACTTAGGAGCTGTACTCATTATCTGAGTTTTATCTCCATCGACTGGTTAAGCTTCCAGTCCCTATGGAGCCTCTATTGATGCCTCCTACGTCATAGAGATGTCCCAGTTTGTATATCGATTCTATGCTTCCTTTATTCAGTCACCATATTCCATTATGCTCTTGTTCGAAGGAAGTTGAAACCTGAGTCGGCCATTCCTCAGTTATCTTGACTTTGCATGTCGGCCATTCCCGGTACAGTTACTGGTTTGTGCACCTTATGATCGAGTCCTTCCACATTATATAGATTTGCTGAGTACCTCATGTTGGATGATGGGGGATGCCCTAATGCCCTCCTTCCAGCGGATTTCATCCCATCGACTTTAGATCATTTATTCTGGGATTGGAATCTAGAGTCATTTTGAGTGCCTTGAGACTTGCAGTCATCAGTGGCAGGTTCTCTCGCCATCGACAGTTTTGGGAATACATCAATGTCCCCTGATCGATGGATTCTCTCAAGGGTTCAACCTCAACACATTTATTCACACTTGTTAGTTTGCACTCTAGTACCTTGATTCCCATTTTCATTATTGGTGGGTGATCTCGCGTCTATTAACGGTATACATCAATGACCGGTAATCAAACGATGGACTACTATGTTCGACCTCGACACCTCTATTCGCATAGTAGGACATGTACTCGTAGAGGTGTGTGTAGAAGACCTTCCAGATTGGTGGCATCCACTATATGCTACATCCTTGATCGTGCCAGTGTTCATGAGATTTCAGCTCTCGTGATTTGTTCCAGTATATGTCAGACATTTCCAGCCACTATGGAGATCTTGATCTATTATATATCTTCAACCTTTGTGGAGATCATTGTACTTTGTATATCTTCACCATGGAGATTCTGATCTATGTATATTGTACGTGGCGATGACCACATATGTGTTATCATGTTTCATGCCTATTCATGGCCATTATACTCTTATGTATCTGGGACTGCTATATGTATTCGCAGTTATATGCAGAGTTGTATTATGGTGTTATACTGATTGGGTGGCTGGTCTTCCATTTGGGTACCTTCATCAGTTCACTTCTGGGATGGACTTATAATGTATTTCGGCCATTGTATAGCCCCTCTAATCTCATACATTAGGGGGAATCTGTTATAGAGATTTTCACCCCACTAGGTGAATCACACTTTGTATGGCCTTCCCCTGTCCCGCTGCAGACTCTTTAGACCCAATGGACCACATTTTATCCTTTGATGTATCATTGATCATCCCCAAAACTATATAAATTGTGATATACACGGATTTTTCCCTGATAACCGCGTACATACGCGGGTTTGACCCCTATAGTCGCATACATCGGGATGTGTGCATAGT
>LPNX010259732.1:0-10163 GCA_001517045.1 Pseudotsuga menziesii | reverse complement strand
CAAATCCTTTTGGAAGTTTCCTTGACTTGGATCCAACTCATTCGACTCCTGGCCTTCCATATGCCTTGAGATCACTCGGATTCGACCCTTCATTGTCCCGTGTGAAGCTATATAAGGAACCCCTTGGTACATTAAAGAGGGGGGATAGAGAAGAGAGAATTGAGAGTATCGAAACTATAGTCCATTGTTGCCAGAACTTATGCTTGAGTCTGCATCCCTTTGTCCCTTGGAGCACTATTGTGTTCTTCCCAAGCTTGCCTTTTGCTAGTAAGCTTGCTATCGAAGTGATGGAGGATTGAGGTGGTGGAGGCCCAAGTGGGGAATTCAGTTTCTCCAGTTCGCAGACGTGCCGTCGGAGGTTGTCACTTGTAATCTCTGATTCATATTAATAGAAATATCTTTTCCTGTCCAGTAATGTGTATTTGAATGAATATTGTTTCCATTGGAATATGTCAAATGCTTATAAATTATTGATTTATATATGCTAGAATAGATCTAACACCATGAAATATAGTATGCTTGTATTGTTTACTTGTTGTTGAGGACATGCTATAACAATTCAAGCTGAAGATTGGAAAGCTCAACGGGGATCTACTTCAACCGTCCAGAATAAGGTACGAGGTTAGATCCTTTAGTGTTAGATGTTTTTATTTCTATTGCATATTGGGAAAGATTGATTTATGGATTCTAGCTGTCTGTTGTGGTACCCCAAGCCATAGGAATTTCTCTCCATAACACTCCTTCGACGAGACTATCCCTGTCGACATCAGCTCATGATCTGGGAAATAGTCTTAGAAACAATAATTAGTACCTTGAGATCTGTATGCCTTAATTACATATTCTCTCACTCTCGACATAGGTTCACGTCATTGACCTTTTGATCAATAGAATCAACTGGGTGTTCAACATCAGGACATCTATTTGCACTCAGTACATTGTACTAGGGTACCTTGGTAATCATTGACATTAATGGTGATCTCCCTTGCACTTGTTAACGGTTCACATCATTGGCCAGTAATCAAGTGGTTTCTACCATGTTTGACTTCAGATCATTGTAATCACATGGATAGAATCGTACTTTGTGTAAGACGAGAAGAAGACCCTGGGAATTTGTTTAAAAGTGCTCATTGCTTTTTCCCCAGGTTGCAATGGATTTTTGTATATATAGCATGGATCCACATTTGTATGGTCGTGGCTATGCTCAAATTTTCATTTGTATGACATAGATCTACATTGTATGTCTAGTAGCTATGTCCAAGTTTGAGTCCTCTATCACATGGATCTACGCTGTATTCTAGTAGCCATGCTTGTTTATTCCACTCATGGATCTTCCTTGTATTGGTCTGTAGCTATGAGTTTGGCTACTTGTGTCTATGAGTCAACATACTGGTGTACTATAGATGCTTACTTGACTACATACTCTGATCGAGACGACATTTTCATCTCCTAGCGGCGACTTGTTCTCAAAGCTCTCATTTATCATATCACTCTAAGAATCATGCTTTGGGGGGCATCCTATTACACCAAAATCCTATCACCATCATGTGATAAGACCTTTGACATAACTACTTGCCCTAAATCCCAGCTTCTGGAGTGAAGACTAAATGGTTTTTTATCATTCTATCATACAAATTTCCAGCACCATGCATGCCCCTTTATCCAAGAGTAGTACCCCTGCTCGCACTGCCTTTCATCGGTTGTCCACAAGAGGTGCCATCACCCATTTCCCTTGGTCCATAGGAGATTATTACCAGAACTTCTCTGTCACAGAAGGAGAAGTGCGGTACCTTGGGTAAAAAGGGAAAAAGAGAAGTTTCTTGAGGCTTCTAGATGATAAGGATTGTGTACTGCCTTATCCCTGCTGTTTTGTGTTGGTTGAGCTTGAGATCCCTCATCCTAGGATCTTAGAGGCCACCCCACCCACTAATTTCTCAACCATCTGTTATCTACCCAAATGGCACTTCTCCATCTGAGTGCCAACATTCCCTATGTTGGGACACAAAAGGACACTTATGGATTGAAGGTTGCCTAAAACACTATAGATGGGCATGTTATGAACTACATTCATTATCCATCTAGCTTGCCATTTTTTCCTTTGAATATGTTAATTGCTGTACACGCCTTTGACTATATGCAACCCACGTACATACGCGACTTTTCCTACAACATGTCGCGTACTGTATGCGAGTCTTTTTAATTGCAACCCGCGTACAGATCTGTACGCGGGATTTCCTTAGAGTAGCTCACATGTCATACGCGGGTCGCCAGTATTAATACCCACGTATGCCTTCCTTTGACATTAAAAATAATAAATCATGATTATTAGAGATTTGTTAATCCCTTAACTATAACCATATTAACTGTCTCAACCTCCTCAACCCTAGAAACTGCCTTATTTCACTAAGTATAAATAAAGGCCTTGGGGAGGGTATTAATCAATCATACTTGGAGAGCAAAGTTATGCTAGTGGTGTTTATTCAGAAGTCTTTGGAGCAGTGGAACTTAGAATCCTTTGGTTGTAGAGGAGTCTGTGTCTCAAGCGTTGGGTTGTAATCTTAACTCATTCACTATTGTTAATAAAGAGAATCCTTCTTCCAAATGTGTTTTGAATGTTTTTCATGTATCATGGTTTGATGAATACTTATGATTAAGCACTCTATATATGATTTATCTTACCTATTATATATACATGTATAAGCTTGCATTTGGAGTATTTTCTCTTTACAGGTGAAGGAGAAACATCCCTGAAGGCTTTGGAGGAGAAGCAGAGCGGAAGAGGACAAAGCTAGGATTGACCATCGTGAATCAGGTGAGTCTATTCTATCCTCTTGTTTTTTTTCCGTACTCTAAAGTTGATTTCCTGCAAGTTTTATGAGTATGTTGGTAACTCTATACCTTTGGTTATAAGGTGTTTATTCCTGTACAACAAAACTGGTGACTCCGCTGGGGAGCCCAGACTACTGTAGGTTATTTCTATCACCCTTGACCAGTCTTTGCCTTGAAATCTA
The DNA here is from genome assembly GCA_001517045.1 of Pseudotsuga menziesii. Taxonomy (NCBI): domain Eukaryota; kingdom Viridiplantae; phylum Streptophyta; class Pinopsida; order Pinales; family Pinaceae; genus Pseudotsuga; species Pseudotsuga menziesii. The sequence goes on along the minus strand of LPNX010259732.1, from coordinate 7,155 downwards.
TGTGTGGTATTTTATCCTAGTTCATGCTTACCATAGTGTTTGAAGGCCTTGTGGATTTTTCTTTTTTTTTGAGAAAAAATTTGTACCTATACACGGGTTTCTCTCATACACAGTCGCGTACAGAGGCCTGCATACATGGGTTTCTCTCTTGGACAGTCATGTACAGTATGCGAGTTTCCCTTATACACAGTCACGTACAAGCCTGGAAATAGGGATTTTTGGGCTAGGGTTTGCTTGTCGTTGTCCTCTTGGGATTCCTATTTTTTAGTTGGTTTTCTTTATAAACACTGTGCAGTCAGTCTGAAGACCTTGGTGACCACACTTTGTGCTTTCTTGAAAATCCCTTGGGTTTCTTTTGTTTGGATTGTCTTCTGTTTGCATTTTTGAAGTAGGCTCACCTGTTTTGGGTTATAGGTTCAAGTGTTTTGTCTGAATTAGAGATCAGTTTTTTGGGCAGTTTTTTCCAGTCTATCTTTCGATAGTGGTTGGTTTTCCAGTTACCTTCATGAGTTTGTAGTGATTTCTTGTCATTGTACACACCCAAGCTACGGTTCTTGATCTTCCCTTGTTGGTTGATTCTTGGTTTTATTGACCTGTTTACTTCAGTTTGCTTATTTTATACAGTTGACTTGATCCAAGTATACTCAAGTTTAGTGCATTTTAGGTGCATAGTAGTGTTTGAGCATTTTAAAAAGTGAAAAGAAAAACATTTTCAAGCTTTTGCATTTGCTTTTGCATAAGTAGTTTTCATTTTAGTTTTAAAATATAATCTCAAAAACTACAAAAACATAGTCTTAGTTTCTCTTTATCGTTTGCATTTGTTCATCAATCTATATTTACAAAAAGAAAAATAAGTTTGCTTTAATAGTGGCAATTTGCTTTGAAAAAAAAATACACCTTTACTTTTTTATTTCTTATCGAGTCAAAAACACCATAGTTCATCACTCCATTTCCTTCTGAGTAAGAAATAGCCCTTTAAAATGAACGCGATAATTAAAATTTACTAGTAATTTTTTATTTTTAGGGGCCTTTCACCTACTAGCTTAGGCTAGACTTGTGGGATAGAAAGTGTAAACTTCCCATAAGTTTTAAAATTTAGACGTAGTGGACCATTCTTTAGGTAAATCGGTGTCTTTAACAATTGTATCTGGGAAGCTCCTCTCAAAAGGGAGTTAAGCAGAAGGCTAGGTGGAGGCATTGGACTGAGGAGATAACCCTGTGATTCTTTGTCAAAATGTAAATCAGGACTTGTATGCATCTGGGGATTCTGTCCTAGATAGAGTTTTGGGCTTAGCTACCCTGCCCATGCATACAAGTCAAGCTTGCGATTGTCTCCCCAGACTATTGGTATAGCTAAGGTAGCCTTTAGTATTTTGACATTTAGGGTTCATACCTAGGTAAACCGGAAGGTTATTTCTGGGTCACCTTGGACAGGCTTGGAAGGTAACCTTTGTTGTAAGTGTGGTAGGGTGGTGGGTGATTCCTCCGCTTGTGCCTAAGAACCACTTCAAGGACGCCAAGTAATCGTTCTTCAGCTTTCTTCAGGAAAGCATATCTTTCACCCTTGATTGACTATTTGAGACTTTAGGAATTTTTATAGTATGTGCTCTGTGGTTTTGTCTGTGTTTAGTTGGACTTAGGGTTTGAGTTGTCAAATTTTCAATCGTGGAGGACCAACTTATAATAAGGTCAAGAAGGTTGCAAAACCTTCCTCCTCTCATCACATTGGAACCTCCAACTCCACCCCAAAGGCGGAGATTGGACACGGACAGTTCATTTGAACCGGTAGGAGTAAGTGAAGTTCTAGGTGAACCATGACTTATAGCTAATAATCTTAATCTTGATACAGTTGAGATAAAAGACTTGCAAACTGATGAGTTTGCAAGCAATTTTAACACACCCTTGACTGATTTAAATGATCCCGTGATCGTTCAGGTTAGACCTTTTGATTCACCTATTTTAGGTGTCCCTGTGGGTAGGATTATGTCTTATGCAAGAGAAAGTTCTTTTGTGTTCACCTCAGCCCTTATGGCTGAAGGGGTGCTACCTCCCCCGGTAAGTGCCCCTAGATCTAGTATACCTTCTATGCCTTTGACTCCACTAAGCCGGGTGGTCCAACCACCGGTTCACTCAAACTTAGCAGGTACTTTTGGCGATATGGTTACTGGGATCCCTAGTATACCTACTGTTCCTTATTCCTTCCCATACACTACCCAGAGTGGTCCAGTAGGATCCTTGGCTTTCATCCAAGGATTTCCTTGGAATGGGGGGCACATTCCCCCATCCACTCCATATGTAGGCCCATCACCATATTATGTAAGAGTGCAGTTTGGAAACAATACCTCTTATGGGAAAAGTTTTCAAACCCCAATTTCGGCCCCATTTACAAGTTCTCCCTTTTCGTTGTTTAGCAGAGGGATACTGGTTCCTGTCTTTCAAACCCCAGTTTCGATTGGGATGGACCAAACTTCTTATACTGTAGTTCCCACTCACAACCTTGTGGCTTATGAATGGAATCTATTTCAGACTAATCTACCAACTTCACAACCGGTGGCAGGGGGCAACCCCACCTTTACCTATGGGCATTCGGGGGCAGGTCCCTCTAATCCCCAGGATAGCACTTTTAGTGCCCCGGTTCGACCCAAGATTCCATTCCTGGAAATGTTAAACTTGCCATATTTGTCTAAGTTGATGAATGACCCGGTGAGGCATGACCCATTGTGGCCACCTGTTCCCACCAAATTTCCATCGGATATCCCTAAATTTGAGGGCAAAGTTGGTGAATATCCTGGGGCTCATGCCACCACATTTCATTGATGGTGTTCTTTGAATTCACTGAATGAAGATTCAGTTAGGCTGAGGCTGTTCCAGAGAACCTTAACAAGTACCACGAAAAAAAGGTATATTGAGTTACCTTCTCCTGTCTTCAGTAGTTTCTGGGACTTGGCTAGTGCATTCCTGAGCCACTTTCAGCTTCTGGTCCAATATGATTTCGAAATGGACTTGTTATCTACCTTTAGGTAGAACAAGGCTACCCACATCTCAAATCACATCCAAGAGTGGAGGAGGCAAAAGAGCCTTATAAAAGCCACCATTCCTCCTAAGTTCCTACTAGAGTGGTTCCTTAAATCCCTATTTCCCTACATATCTAAGGACATATCCACCTCAGGAGTGACGAATGAAGAAGAAGCCATTCTTAGGGCCCAACAATTGGATTTGATTTATTCACAATCTAGGATCTTGTATGAGATTATCCCTAAGGCACCGAGGCCTACCCACAATGTGGACAAGCCTAAGCCTAGACCCCATGCTGATGGTGTGGTTGGGTCCGTAAAATATCCCACCATAGAGTCTTTGGCTAAGCAACTTCATCATTTGTCCATCAAGTAGTTTACGGTGGAGGTAGAAAAGGATGCCCCCTCCCCCCAAAGTGCAAATGTTTTTGCACAGACCTCTCAGAAGGGAAATCAACAGCCCGGTGGGAAGAAAAAGAGAGGAAAGAAAGGAGAGGGAAACCAAAACAAGTAGAAACCCATGAATAATGCTAATGTGGGCAAGAAATAAAAGAAGAAGTTTAAGTTCCCGTGTAAGTTGTGCCACGAGGATCACCTAAATCACCTTTGTCCCCTTATGGAACAAGCTCAGAAGCTTCTTAAAGTTCAACAACCGGTTGTCCTGAACCAAACTATATCAACATGGTTTGATCTTCAACTTTGTTACAGATGAGGAATAAAAATTATGAGAAAGAGACTTCTGAGAAGGGTAAAGTTGTAGGTGAAACTTCTAACCCTCTCACGATAAAGAAGCTTGCTGAAACTATGCCGAAGATACCGAAAAGTGTCTTCAAGAAGACCTTGCATAACCCTAACGCTAGGGCTGCTTCAAACTACTCTGTGGTTGAAGATCTAGCCCAAACCCCGTGTGCAATGTCAGCTTTAGAGGTGTTACAGAGTTGTCCCGCCCAGTAGGATGACCTCTTAGCAGCTTTAGGTAGCATGGACTCATCGAGTCTCATGGTGAAATTTCATTTGTTTGATGTTAAAATTCACCTACCTTATCATGTAGCCTTACCAATAGATGTCATCCATGGTGGAAATACCATTGGAAGGGCAGTTGTTTACAAGGGTGCTTCTACATTGGTTATGTCCTTGACCTGTTGGAAAGCTCTCAGATCCCCAGAGCTGGTCCTGTCAAACACTCTACTTACTACTTTCGATGGAAGGTCCTTCCATCCACATGGTATCCTGCCATCTTTTGAAATTAAGCTGGCAGGGAAAGCAGTGTCTATTGAGGTGGAAGTGATTGATGCACCTTTGGACTATAATCTACTTCTGGGAAGAAACTGGACTTATGCGATGTCCGCTATTGCGTCGGTTGTTTTTCGTGTAGTGGTTTTTCCACATGAGGGAAAGTTGGTTACTATTGACCAACTTGATTTTACTCGAAAAGGCCATTTAGAGTCTAATGAGTCTGCTGTTCCACTGGTTGATCAGGTCAAACCTACTGCACAGAGCTTGGGGGCTGGAATGTACACATCATTGATGGGCACATTTGATCTTCCAGCCCCGGTTAACTATATTGGTTCTACTAGTGTGGGGAGGTCCATAGCCATGGCTGTTGATAGGACTGATCCTTGGGTTCTCCCTTCCCCCCATGAACCAGAGGTGCCCTTATCAACAGTGGAAGTAGCTTACCAAGATATCACTCAAACCACTGTTGACCCCATTTCAGATCCTCTTACAGTCTCAGAGGACCTGGAAGAAGTCTATTTGCCCATGTGGGCAGAAAACTCTTCACACTCTACAGATTGTTTAGACATGGTTTTACCTTCTGATGAAGCCATCTTGGAAGCCATGAGTGGACGTGGTAAGATTTGTGAGGATCTTCACCATCGATCCTATTTTCTTCCAGAACTGAGTAGAATAGAAAATCAAGAGTTTCATTTGAGACTGTCAGAAGATGTTGATACACCCATCAATCCCTTACCCAGGGAAGGAATGTTTGATGAGGGGAATATGGAAAATATTTCTGCCACTATACCTATTAACATCTCTGTAAATCTTGATGTCGTGGAAAACATATACATAGGTGCAAACTGCTCTCCTGAAGATATTACTATCTATACTGCCTTGTTTAAGGAATTACACGATGTCTTCACCTGGTCATATGAGGAGATCCTAGGCATAGATCCATCGATTATTGAACACAAAATCTGAACATATCTTGATTCCAAACCGGTTCAACAAAATTTAAGACCTGTTAACCCACGCAAAGCAGAGGCTATGAAGGCTGAAGTTGAAAAGCTATTGAAGGCTAGTTTTATCTATCCCATAGCTTTGACAGAATGGGTATCCAACCATGTTCCTGTTGATAAGAATCAAGGGACTATCCGTGTCTGTACCGACTTCAGAGATTTGAATAAAGCCTGTCCTAAGGACAACTATCCGATGCCATTTATAGACCAGATTATAGATGCTTGTATGGGAAGTGAGGTGTTCTCATTTATGGATGGTTTCTTTGGATACAATCAAATTCAAATAAAACCGAAAGACCAACATAAAACTGCTTTCATTTGTCCTTGGGATACCTTCACGTACAAGAAAATGCCCTTTGGATTGAAAAATGCAGGGGCAACCTTTCAACAGGCTATGAACTTTGCCTTCCATGATATTAAAGCCATTGTCGAACCTTACCTTGATGATCTACCTATACATTCTCATAAGAGGATTCAACATCCAGATCACTTACGGTTGATATTTGAGAGATGCAGATATTATAAAATCCGCTTGAATCCCCACAAGTGTGTATTCTGTGTTGAGTCAGAAATATTGCTCGGGTTCATTGTCTCTAATAGAGGCATCCAGGTGGATCCATTAAAAGTAGAGGCCATTGCAAATGTGCCTCCTCCTTGTTCTATCTGGCAACTTTAAATCCTGCAAGGGAAGTCTAATTTTCTTCGACATTTTATTGTTAATTATGCCAAGATTACTAAAGGTTTCATGCGCCTGCTCAAACAGGACACCCCATTTGTATGGGATGAAACTGCACAACTTGCTTTCAAGGAATTGAAAAAAGCTTTGTTGTGGGCACGCTTACTGTGTCCGCCAGATTATTCTAGGGATTTTATATTATATCTGGCCGCGTCCGAGTCGACCATTGGGGTAGTGCTGGTTAAGGACGACGATAAGCTCGTAGAGCATGTCATTTATTATCTTAGTTGTGCTTTGGCTGGACCTGAACTTAGGTACTCCCATGTTGAGAAATTAGCCTTAGCAGCTGTTTATGGTATTTAGAGGTTACATCACTATATTTTACTGAGGACCACAACAGTAGTGGTAGATGTGAATCCGTTTCAATATGTTTTCTCCCGACGGATTGTTGGGGGAAAATTCAATAAATGGATAGTCATTCTCCAAGAGTTTGACTTGGATTTTCAATCCACTAAGTCTAAAAAGTCCTTAGTTTTTGCTGAGCTTATAGAAGAATTTCCTACTGAAGAAGATGTAGCCGTTGAAGATGACTCATTCCCAGATGAGCACATCTTCTTGATATCAACCTCTGATCCTTGGTATGGGGATATTCTTATATATCTCTAGACTTTGAAGTATCCTGCAGCTTCCTTATGGGAGGAACGACGTAAATTATGTCTTCATGTTAAGAACTACCTCATCATAGGATATACATTATATCAATGAGGGGTAGTGTTACCACCTAAGTTATACTTAGTGGTTTTTATCAAGTGAGCCTGGTGAACCAGACAGGGTTAACTTGTTCAGACTTCAAAAGACCTATGGAAGTACTTCTGGGAAGTGCTTGTTGTATTATATCACATGTTCATACCCCATGAAGGAGTTGTAATAAATGTTCTAGCATGATAGTGTCTGTAAAAGACTCGGTCTCTTAGACTTCATTTGTCAATCCGATCAGCCCAAGGTGTTTTTTCCCTTGGTTATTATTGGTTGTTGAATAAACGACTTATAATTCCTAAGTTTTTCACTCCATACCTCCAAATTTGGGGTGGTCAGCTTGGCATTTAGGCCTATTGAGGTTATTAGGGTCTATGTGTCAATGTATAAACATGCTAGACATCATTTTTGAGTCATATGAACATGTCTAAGTCCCCCTAGGTGTTTTTCAATTTTTCAATTTTTTAGT
>LPNX010259716.1:0-21290 GCA_001517045.1 Pseudotsuga menziesii | reverse complement strand
TAGAGAGTACACTAATGCTACATTGACATGCTCATACTGTAAAAAGTTGGATCATACTATTCAGGAGCACCCATAACTTACTGCTAAGTGGAAATCCATGAAAATGGGGAACCATAACCAACCTTCAAATGTGAATACGAATGTTCAAATGATTTATGTCGAGTCTTGGGAACCTATTATTGTTGTTTTAACTATGGGTGATGTTGCTACTTGGGATGATCAAGGATCACAATTGGAAAATCCAAGAGTTTGATGTATGGCGGAAAATAAACTTCCATTCAACATCCAGAAGGAAAAGGGTGTCTTCTTTTATGTGCAAAATAATTTTATGGACATAAATCATGCTTTAACATTTTATTTTATTTTATTGTTTGATGATGGACGAATCCTTGAGATTCCACCAAGTTTTGACCAACCACTCCAAAGGAAGTCGATAGAAAAGGTAAGCAATTTCAAAATTTTCTTCAAGAGTTGTTTAGCACTTGTAAAATATAAAGATGTTTGCAAGAGCTATCAAATATAATAGAAAAACCTCAGCCAAGTGTACGACCAAATAAAATTTTTAATCATATTCATAGAACAATGAATATAGGTCAAGAGATACATATGAATTCCCATATAGGTCACTACGATATGGATTTCATTATTATTGATTTGGGGTCAAATGTTAACGTCCTAACAAGAAAAACATGGGAACTAATGGGTAATCCTCGGTTGGTATGGTCTAATGTTAATATAAGCTTATCCAATTAAATGAAGTTTTTTAATATTGGTTGACTACCAAGGGTTCGTGTTCAAGTGGAAGGGTTCCAGACCTATGCAAATTTTAAGGTAATAGATATTTTCAATGATACAAACCCTTATCCAACACTGCTAGGGATCGACTGGTCTATCGCAAATCATAGAATCATAAAATTTAAGAATAGAATATTTCCTTTTAAATATTTAGAAATGTAGGTAGTCACTCTAATCAATCATTTGGAGGGCCAGTGAATTGTATAGAATGTTGAGGGTGAAGGTCAAGAAGGGTACTTGGATGACATTTACAATATCTCATCTCCAATCGACGACTATATAAATGTGACAACACATGGTGAATTAAGCTGGTGAAGTATTATTTCATGTTTGTCAGAGTGAGGAGATTCTTTGGAGTATTGGAAGAACCAGTTGCACAAAGTATCAATGTGGAAATGTGTGATGATCACGAAATCTCTATGATGGGTAGGTATTGAGGTATGTGATCTACCTACTTTCAAAGGATTGACTAATATAGATACATTTCTCACATAATTTCAAGAAAATCTACTGAAACCTCAGTTCCTGTAAGCCTTAAATGTCAGATTGAAAACTACACTAGCCACATGGTGGGTTGTTCACAAACAATCTATTTCAGAATGGCCACAATGTCAATGACTTTTCAAAATCATATTTCGAGAAAAAAAATTTATACTCGTTAGAAATATAGATGATTAACAAATCCTATAAACGACATTGAAAAATGTCATGCGATATGGTGGGAGTCACCTTGACAAGAATGGGTTCATCTGTTTATACATATTATAGTTATGATATGAATAAATTGGTATATGTCGACCAAGTTGCGTCAAGGAACTGTAGAATGGGATGAGTTAGTTACTAGATTCACACATACTTTTATCTTTGTTGATGATAAACTGATGGTTGATACTTCTATCCACATTATTAAAGGCTATAGTTTTGAGGACATCCCTATTCTGGTATCAAGTTTTCCTCAAAGAAATGCTTTGGTTCAGATCTGGATGGAGTATTATAACATAATTGGTGAACCTAAATATGATTATCCATGTCATATCCATATCCATGAATACTAGGTTATTCAACAAGTCGAGGGAATGGGATTGTCAAATGAAAAATTTCTAAATCCCCCCGAAATAAAAAAGGTGAATATTGGTTCCCCTAAGAACTCAAAATTTTCAAATATTAGGGATTCTTAGGATGATGAGAAAATGGGGAAAATAACAGATCTATTGGATAAGTTACGCTATTTATTCCCAACAAAATTCTTGGAAATGAAGGGGATCATTTAAAATATGGGTGAAATGAATATCCCTCTGAAATGAGATGCAAGGCCTCTCAAGCAATGACCTTACAGATTAAATACTATATACAAAGAAAAGGTCAATAAAAAAGTTAGATCGAATGCTAGACACATGAATTAATGAACCTATCAAAGAATCATAATGGATTATCCTAATGATTTTAAAAGATATGAAAAATGGCTTAGTCTGTATATGTGTTGTCCCTTAGAAAACAGAATGATGCTTTGCCACATGGTCCATTTCCTATACCTTTCATAGATGAAGTATTGGAGAGCTTAGTGGGGAAAGAGGTGTAATCTTTCACTGATGGATTATCTCGGTACCATAAAATAAGGATTGTTGAAGAATACTAGCACAAGACCACATTTTCAGCAGAGTAGGGTTACTTCCACTACACGGTAATTCCATTTGGATTTAAGAATGCACCCACTATTTTCTTTAGAATAGTGGTATCTACTTTTAAGGATTTTATCCATAAATTCATTGAAGTCTATTTTTATGATTTGATGGTGTATGGGATAGTTAGAGATGATATTGAATTTTTAAATGATGTTGGAATGGTGTAGATAGTTTCATATTTATTTAAATATGAAAAAATGTATTTTATGTGCTCCCTTTGGTATTTTGTTGGGTCATTTTTTCTATCGAGAGGTAATGTTGATGGAACAGTAAAGTTTGAAAGTATTGGAAACTTACCCCACCCTGCATAAGCTAAAAAATTAAGGACAATGTTGGGGCATACTGGTTGTTATAAGAAATTTATTTGGGGATATGCAGAGGTCACTGCTCCAACGGACAAGATGCTAAAGAAAGATGTTAAGTTTCATGGGACAAGTAGCATCAAAAGATATTGGATGTCCTTAAAGAAAATATGGTCTCATCTCCTATCTTAGTATTCCTTCATTGGAAAAATAATTTCACGTACATTTCGATGTGTCATCTTTCACGCTCGACGCACTGCTTGCAGATCCAAGTTGGGGATATCCACTTCATGGTAGTGGGTGCAGGATGTAAAATCAATTGTTAGAGCCTATAAAAATGTAAAGGGTTAGGATTTAGGGGTTTGTGATGTTTTGGTTTAGGAATAAATAGGAGAGAGAAATTCAATTGTGAGATCAGAAGAATTCTATTGTAATTTGTTGTGGAAAGTGTGAATAAGAGTCATGAAGGGAATATAATGTTGATCCAAAAAATGTGTGTCTGGATCTAATGTAATGGTGATTTGGGGAGATGTATGCATAGAACAAAGCATTCAACCCTTACTTATGCCATATGAAGAGAAATATAGTTATACAAGTAATCATTTCTTTGTGCTATAAGTTCAACTCCTATCTCCAAATTCCTTTGTGATTAACTTAAAGTGCCAAGTAAAGTCACACTCAAAGAGTACAAAGATACATGCTTAGATATACAATGCGTGTGTGTGTCCATGTGACTGCTCATATTTTATTGTTATGAGTGGAGCATTTAGCTCTATGTTTTCAATTAATCTTTTACGATGTAAAATAAATCCCATTGGAATTAAACATTGGTCAATAATGTAGTGTAATGTTGGAAGATTTTATAGGGGCCATAAAACTTAAGAAACTAATTGCTTTTTTCCTTCAGATATGTCCACTTATAAGGAAAAAAATGTAAAACCATTTGATCCACTTATTCAAAGTAACACTATGAGCATTATTGAAATCCTTGTTGCTTCATTCCATTTTAAACCAATACCAAAATGTCCTTAAGAGTACAAAGAAAGTTATCATGTATGTTATGTTTGATATCCACTTCTTATGCCTTGGATGGTCTTGGTAAAAATGAGGGACTGAATTTTTGGGTTGTCCAAAACTTTCCTTCTAGGGTGACATTTTGGTAGCACCATGATAGGTGGTATTGTACTACCTTTCTCCAAGGGGGGTGTAGTGGGGGTGGGGCGAGGGGGGGCTGTAGGTGTGGGGGAACTACTAAACCCAATGAACATATAAATAAATGTAAATCCCAATGGATACCAATAATTTTATTGCAAACACCTCATAACCTCTATTACTTGTTTTTAACTCCAATATATTATGTTTTGCAGTATACAAAAGTATTATGACATACATCATCATCATGAGCGTTGAGATTGTCGTGATTGTCAACATCAATGTCATATGGTACATAAACGTCATCTTGATCATCATCCTCATTATCATCATTGTAGTCAACATTAAGTACATCATTAACAAAGTCATCGTCATCATTTCCATTATGGTCACTCATATGCCATTAGTTTTCTTAATCACTCGTTGACATTAGGATTCATTTCATGTAATTGTTAACGTCATTTATTTGTTGTTACCGACATTTAGGTTCCGCTAAAATAAATTAGGATCCAAAAGTGATAACACATGCATAATCACCATTCACATCCAAATCGTCATCATCATCATACAACAAATCGACATCATTGTCGTCTTCATAGTCATCATCAATATAATTGTGATTATAATGAGGAAGGATCCCTTCTACCTCACAAGACTAGATGATATAGTATTATATTTATCAAATCATATCCATACGCTCCATGAAAATTATCGTAATGCATCATTGTCAAGTTTTTAGGTCCAATCATATGCCATTACAGTCTATCAAATGTTGTTGGGGACACTCACATGCCATTAAAGCAATTTAGGTGACATTAAGGTAATTTACCCCTCATTACGATTGATGAAGATCCAAAAGTGCCATGATTATGATCACTTAGGTGCCACTTTGTGAAATCAGGATCCAAAATTACTATCACATGAATCATGATCATTGACTTTAACATTGATATATCTCACGTTATGTCATACATTTTCCAAACACAATTCCTAGCTCTAAACCTAGTGCAATTCATAGTGCGGTTCCTTTCAAAATTTATGGCATTATACGAGGCGCTATGTTGGATGATGTCTAGGAACAATTTATGGCTCTACACTTGGTGCTATGTTGGATATTTTTCCTTCCAAAATTTATGGTCCAATTCTTCTCACTAATCCTTAATTGATATATGGTGCTACGTTATTGAGGACGCTCTTTTAGGCTATTCTTGGCATTATATGGGATTCTGCTTTGAACACTAATTGGGACATTAATTTAGATGCTAATTGGGATGATAATTGTGATGCTAATTGGGACGCTAATTATCATTCAAGATAGCATCATAATTTAAAACAGACGCTAATTGGGATGTTAAATGGGATTCTAATTGGGACGCTAATTAGGATTCTAATTGGGATGCTAATTGGGACGCTAATTAGGACGTTTATTGGGATGCTAATAAAAGTCCAAAATTGAACCAAATTTTAAAAATCGATGCAAATAAATCCATTAAAAGTGCCATCTTCTGGAAGAGCATTCACTTTGCATAAAAAATGATGAAAATACAAAAAAAGTGATAGTGGATGCTAAAGGGGACATTAATCATAGGGTTTTGTTGTAGTGCCACATCACTTTAAATTTAATGAACTTGATCATTCTTTTCCTCTTCTGTTCTTGGTTTCTTATGTATTAATTAATGCTATCCATTTATTACATTTTTTAAGAATGATTTGATTCTCATTTTTATGTACCTAGATATAACTACATTTTCAAATCTTGTATGGTATCATATCATAGGAGGTACTAAACTAGTTAGTGTTTCAATGATTTCTTGTCAGTTATTTGCATTTACACGTTGATAATGAATTCTACATCCATCAAGAAAGATTTTGCATCCACCAAATAAGTATTTTTTAGCCACCAACTAAGGCTTTCGAAATGACCAAATAAGGCCTTTTCAACCACCAAAGAAGACTTTTGCATCCACTACTCTTGTAGAATATTCAAGAAAAAGTTTTGCAAGCCATAAAAGAAATGTTTTTGCAGCTATACAAGAAGGATTTTTGCAGCCACAAGAGAAGGATTTTTCATCCACTAATAAGTTCAATTTCAGTCATCAAATGAGTGATCATTTACAACCATCAAAGAAGTATACTTGCAGCCACCAAATATATCATTTGAACCCATAAATGAGTTATTTTACATGCATTAAAGAGATCATTTGCATATAATAGAGAGCTTATTCCCACCCATGGATATCCTATCCCCACAAGTGAATTTATAAAAAGTTGATATGCTCGATTGATTTATTTTTTAAGGAGCTCCAAAATCTTAACAACTCATGTCCTACAAGGACATATTCACATGCATTGTGAAGATAAAAAATGCCATTAGATAATTTGTCCCAAATCATGTTCTTATTCAAGAAGACCTCGAAAATATATTCTCATTCTTCATATCTACAACATTTACTCTTAGAGTTCACCAAGTTCTATAGAAAATATTCAAGGGATTTCCTCTATCTGAAACAAGGAGTAGTCGGGAACCACCATTCAATAAGTTGAAAGCGATTGGATCTCGTGAATGGGCTCCCTCGTACTTCAAAATAAAGAAATTTCACAAAGGTTTGTAGGTATATTAAAAAATTCCTTTACAGAGCGACAGTTCACTGAACGGATAGCTTATTTTTAGGGTAAAGGCATTTTCTTAGGAGGTTCTCAACTTCACTTTCTCTTTTATGGGTCTTTTTTTCTGATGATTTTTTTCCTCGTATTTCCCAATTTACAAGGGACTCTCTTTTGTTCATGTGTACCTAATATGGTTGTAAATTTCCATGACTCATTTATTTTCTTATTTTATATAGTTACGATTATGGGAGAGTGTAAGAAATAAAAACCTCTCATAGGATCATATACCTTAACTTGATGACTCCTAGGGGAAACCAAACTCATTTTTTCCACCTGAGTTATCCTAAGGAATATAACCACCACTCATAAAAAACCATAATAACCAACTCAACATAACTAGACTATTTCCTTAATATGAGGGTGCATTCCTCAATCAAAGCACATAATTAGTAGCTATTCTCAACTGGTAATCTGGTGGTCCAGTGCATACTCACTCTTGATTGAAATTAAATATCCTAACTTGAAATCATCAATGTAATTACAATTTTTTCACTCCTTCTTGGTAAGTTAACTAAATATTCAACCAGTTAACTAAGCAATTAGTCAAATAACTAGTTGTTGTGAAGTTTGTAGCCAGTATAACCCATTTTACGATAATTTGACCTTTCATTTCCAAATTATACTCCGTGGAAATAATGATTTTTTTTGTTATCTAACTCAGCATTCATTAGTTAACTGAGACTTCACTTAGTTAACTCAACACTCCATCAATTAACTAGTCTATATTTAGTCTCAAATAGTCAAGTAGAGTTATCATGGATACGTTAGGTTTTTTTAGCTCTTGCTAATCCTAACACTTGTCATGAAATAGTGGGAATTCCCTTCAACCCCATTTCAAATTACTTGCCTTTAAATAATGTAATGCACCTCTGTTTCAATTTCATGGACTTGATCATTATCATGCTCTAGTGTTGTAACTTTCTTGTGTAGTAATTTACCTTGTACATTTATTACATAATGTTCTTATGGATTATTTGATTCCCATTTCATATATATTTATTTTATGTAGCTAGATATATATATTTTCAAATATTATACAACCTTCCCCCATGAGAATGTCTTTTTCACCAACAAATGCTTCATAACTTGTGATAACATGGAGAGAAAATAAATGACGATGCATTACTGGGCTTATAGTACTCCCCAAACCTCATACATTAGGTGGAATCTGTTAATGCTTAAATATATCATACATGGAATGTTTAGGATATTCTTGAAAAAGGAATCATCAACATACAAGATGTAGCTCAACAAAGGCATCGTCATCAGATCTGGGAGACAAACTGCACCCTATAATGATAAAAGTAGTAAAAAATGGAAAACCACATGAATAAATGCATGTAACTAAATATACTCCCAACAACTATAAACAAGTTGGAGGACCACAACTTTGTTATCCATTTAAGGCCCAAACCAACTCCCTTTGACCCAAT
This sequence comes from Pseudotsuga menziesii, assembly GCA_001517045.1. Taxonomy (NCBI): domain Eukaryota; kingdom Viridiplantae; phylum Streptophyta; class Pinopsida; order Pinales; family Pinaceae; genus Pseudotsuga; species Pseudotsuga menziesii. The sequence continues at coordinate 13,259 of LPNX010259716.1, read as the reverse complement.
ATTGGAACATGAACTCCTCACATGCTTTGGCTAATTGAATATCCATTTTCATGTACTTGGGAAACTAGTTCAAATGATGGAGTGTTCACATATGCATTTAGATTTTTCTTGGCCACCCTTTTCCATATAAGAGGAATCCATGGGAATGCATTCCATAGGAATACATTAGTAAAAATTTGTGCCATTAGAGTCATACTGACATCTTTTTTTTAAATCTCATTCCTCCCCCATATTGGTATAGACACGACCCTCTTTTCTTCTTCCATTAAGAGGCAAGTGTTTCTCCATCGTTATTTCTTGTTTATATATAAATTGCATGGATAAAAATTAACTCCCTAAGGAAGAATGTTAGATTCCCTTCAATCTTGTACCTCGTGTGTGACACTATTATATTTAGATGGGCCATATGGCACTAAAAACATGTTTTAGTATAATATTGTTCAATAGTTTTTGTTTATCTATTACCCCTCCCTTTATTTCAGTTTACTTATAGTTTTTCTTTTGTTTTTTCGTTACCAATCAAGAGTTTTCTTGGCAATTTTGGGTTTAGCGATTTAATTCACAAACACAACATTGCATCCTTGTTCCAACCTCAAGGATAGTCTCAATGTGGGAGGGATGTCCAACCTTGTGTCTATTTTTCGTACAAAACTTTTCTATGCACACATATACACCATCAAGAATATTTGCATAGGAATGGATGATTACTTTAAAATAATACCCTCTTTTGTTATTTTAGGAGATACCGAGAAGCACCTTAGCTCGAAAGGAAAAAAAAAATCCCTTATTACTTACTCTCTCTGAAATCTACTATGAGAGTTGTCAAGCCGTAATTAAGAAAAATGTAACATTCCAATATTATTACATGACATTTACATCGTATGTATTATGTGTAACAATAAAACTTGTGATTGAAGTTAAGATAGGTTGGTGGAGCCCACTAAGTGATGGTTAGTTGAGCACTACTATATTGTGAGAAGTGTCACATTAAGGTGTAAGAGAAGATATATATCTCCATCTACATATTGTTTAACATAATGATGTATTGTATGTAATCGCTTATGGGAGTATGAAAAAACTATTTCCATATAACTTGGAAGCTCATGTTAATTTCATACTCTATATGTTTTCCTTGAAACACTTTTACATATAAGGGAATATGTAATGTGAGGGAAACCTAACCTAAATATTATAACTTCTAATACAAAACTAAAGGATCTGGTTAAAAATAATAAATCTTGTTTTGTATAGAATAAAAGTTATCATTGGTTTTCAAGTAATGAGGTTTTCAAGTAATGACATAAATATATGAGATAAGAATTTTTCTATTAAAAACTATTTCATGTATACATGCAATCATAACATGGTTTTCATGTCATGAATGGAATAAGAAGATGGTAAAAAGGAAGAATCGCTATAATATAATAAAAGTCAAATACTTGATGCAAATAATTAACTACAACTTAAGAAACACTAACAATGGTGTTATTTGAAAGTGCATGGGATGTAGTGTGTGTAATAAAACTAAATAGTTAGTAAACATTTTTAGTTAGTAGTTATTAATTAATGTTGGCTTGATAGGTCATACTTTTTAATGGTGAACCTTGATTTCTATAAAGCCGCATTCTTCTTTTGTAAATATCGTGATTCAATAATAATATATATCTAGTTGGAAAATTCATTCCAAGTTAATATCAGAGCCAACATTCATGTCAATTTTTTCTTTCTCCTTCATGAGTCTCCTTCCATAAGATGTGCTCATCTGGGAATGAGTCATCTTCAACCACTACATCTTCTTCAATAGGAAATTCTGCTATAAGTTCAGCAAAAGCTAAGGACTTCTTAGACTTAGCAGACTGAAAATCCAAGTCAAACTCTTGGAGAATGACTATCCATTTATTAAATTTTCCCCCAACAATCCATCGGGATAAAACATATTGGAATGGATTTACATCCGCCACTACTGTGGTGGTCCTCAGTAAAATGTAGTGACATAACCTCTGCACAGCATAAACAACTGCTAAGGCTAATTTCTCAACGTGGGAGTATCTAAGTTTAGGTCCGGCCAAAGCACGACTAAGATAACAAATGACATGCTCTACAAGCTTATCATCCTCCTGGACTAGTATTACCCCAATGGTCGACACCAACGTGGCCAGATATAATATAAAATCCCTAGAATATTATGGTGGACATAATAAGGGTGCCGACAACAAAGCTTTTTTCAATGCCTCAAACGCAAGTTGTGCGGTTTCATCCCATACAAATGGAGTGGCATGTTTGAGCAGGCGCATAAAACCCTTAATGATCTTGGCATAATTAACAATAAAACATTGAAGAAAATTATACTTTCCTTGCAGGCTTTGAAGTTGCCTGAGAGAATGAGGAGGAGGCAGATTTACAATGGCCTCAACTTTCAAAGGATCCACCTGGATGCCTCTACTAGAGACAATGAATTCGAGTAATCTTCCTGACTCGACACAGAATACACACTTGTGGGGATTCAAGCATATTTTATAATATCTACATCTTTCAAATATCAGCCGTAAATGATCTGGATGTTGGATCCTCTTACGCGAATGTGCAAGTAGATCATCAAGGTATGGTTCAACAATGGCTTTAATTTCATTGAAAGCAAAGTTCATAGCCTGTAGAAAGGTTGCCCCAGCATTTTAAAATACAAAGGGCATTTTATTGTATGCAAAGGTACCCCGAGGACAAATGAAAGCAGTTTTATGTTGGTCTTTTGGTTTTATTTGAATTTGATTGTATTCAGAGAAACCATCCATAAACGAAAACACCTCACTTCCCGCACAGGAATCTATGATCTGGTCTATAAATGGTGTGGGATATTTGTCCTTAGGACAGGCTTTATTGAGGTCTCTAAAGTCTGTATAGACATGAATAGTCCCTTGCTTCTTATCAGCAGGAACAGGGTTGGATACCCATTCAGTCAAAGCGATGGGATACATAAAACCAGCCTTCAACAGCTTTTCAACTTCTGCCTTCACAGCCACCGCTTTGTGTGGGTTAACAGGTCTTAACTTTTGTCGAACCGGCTTGGCATCAATATATGTTCATATTTCATGCTCAACAATCGATGGATCTATGCCTGGCATCTCCTCATATGACCAGGCGAAGACATCGCAGAATTCTTTAAAAAGGGCAGTATAGATGGCAATCTCTTCAGGAGAGAAGCTTGCACCTATATATATGTTTTCCATGACATCAAGGTTTACAGAGATGTTAATAGGTATAGTGGTGGATTTTTTTTCCATATTCCCCTTAGCAAACATTCCTTCCCTAGGCAAGGGATTGATAGGTATATCAACATCTTCTGACAGTCTCAAGTGAAACTCTTGGTTTTCTATTCTACTTAGTTCTGGAAGAAAATAGGATCGATGATAAAGATCCTCACAAATCTTATCTCGTCCACTCATGGCTTCTATAATAGCTTCATCAAAAGGTAGAACCATGTCTAAACAATCTATAGAATGCAAAGAGTTTTCCACCCATGCGGGAAAATAGACTTCTTCCAGATATTCTGAGACTGTTAGAGGATCTAGAATGGGATCAACAGTGGCTTGAGTGATAGCTTGATAAGCCACCTCCACTGCCGATAAGGGAACTTATAGTTCATGGGGGGTTGGGAGAACCCAAGGATCAGTCATGTCGACAACTGTAGCTATGGACTTCCCCACACTAGTAGAACCAATATAATTAACCGAGGCTGGAAGATCAAATGTGCCCATCAGTGATGTGTACATTCCAGCCCCCAAGATCTGTGCAGCAAGTTTGACCTAATCAACCAATGGCACAGTGGAATTAGTAGACTCTAAATGAACTTTTTGGGTAAAATCAAGTTGGTAAATGGTAATCAAATTTCCCTCGTGTGGAAAAACCACTACACGAAAAATGGTCGACGCAATAGCGGACATTGCATAAGTCCAGTTCCTTCCCAGAAGCAGATTGCAGTCCAAAGGAGAATCAAAGACTTCTACTTCAATAGACACTGCTTTGCCTGCCAACTTGATCTCAAAAGCCAACAGGATACCATGCAAACAAAAGGATCTTCCATCAAAAGTAGTAAGCAAAGTGTTGGATGGGACCAGCTCTGGGGAGCCAAGAGCTTTCCAACAATCCAGGGACATAACACATGTACAAGCCCCCTCATCAACAACTGCCCTTCCAATGGTCCTACCACCATGGATGACATCTATTGATAAGGCTACATGGTAAGGCAGGTGAATTTTAACATCAGATAAATGAAATTTCGCCGTGAGACTTGAAGAGTCCATGCTGCCTAAAGCTGCTAAGAGGGCACCCTGCTTAGGGAGACAACTCTATAACACCTCTAAAGTTGACATTGCACACGGGGTTTGAGCTAAATATTCAACCACGGAGTAGTTTGAAGCAACCCTACCATTAGGGTTATGCAAGGTCTTCTTGAAGACACCTTTCAGTATCTTCTGCATAGTTTCAGCAAGCTTCTCTATTGTGAGAGGGTTCGAAGTTTCACCTATAGCTTTACCCCTATCAAGAGTCTCTTTCTCATAATTTTTGTTCCTTGTCTGCAACAAAGTCAAAGATCAAACCATGTTGATATAGTTTGGGTCAGGGGCAGTTTGAGTGCCCCCTGCTACGTTAGAAGCTGAAGCAGAGTTCTGTCCTTGGGGAAAAGGATCCTTTAGGACAGCTGATTGTTGAGCTTTAAGCATCTTCTAGGATTGTTCCATAAGGGGACAAAGGTGAGTAAGGTGGTCCTCGTGGCACAAATTACATAGGAAATTGACCTTGTTCTTTTCTTTCTTACCCCCATCAGCATTGTTTGCGGGCTTTTTCTTGTTTTGGTTTGCCTCTCCCTTCTTACCTTTCTTTTTCTTCCCGTCGGGCTGCTGATTGCCCTTCTGAGAGGTTTGTGCAAAAACATTTGCACTCTGGGGGGAGGGGGAATCCTTTGCTGCCTCTGCCATAGACTGCTTGACAGATAAATGGTGAAGTTGCTTAGCCAAAGACTTTACGGTGGGAGAGTTGACGGACCCAACCACACCATTGGCATGGGGTCCTGGCTTAGGATTCTTCGCATCGTGCGTAGGCCTCGGTGCCTTAGGGATAATCTCTTACAAGATCCCAGATTGTGAATAAATCAAATCCAATTGCTGGGCCCTGAGAATGGCTTATTCTTCATTCGTCACTCCCGAGGTGGGTATGTCCTTAGATATGTAGGGTAACAGGGATTTAAGGAACCACTCTAAAAGGAACTCAGGAGGGATAGTGGCTTTTATAAGGATCTTTCACCTTCTCCTCTCTTGGATGTGATCTGAGATGTGGGTATCCTTGTTTTTCCTAAACATAGACAATAAGTCCGTTCCAAAATCATATCAGACCAAAAGCTAAAAGTGGCTGAGAAATGCACTAGCCAAGTCCCAGAAACTACTAAAAGTAGCAAAAGGAAATTCAATATACCGTTTTGCCATAGTACCTGTCAAGGTTCTCTGGAATAGCCTCAACCTAACTGAAACTTCATTCAGTGAATTCAAAGAACACCATAAATGGAATGTGGTGGCATGAGCCCCGGGATCTTCACTAACTTTCCCTTCGAACTTAGGGATATTCGATGGCAATTTGGTGGGAACAGGTGGCCACAAGGGGTCATGCCTCAACTGGTCATTCATCAATTTTGACAAATCTGGAAAGTTTAAGGTTGCCAGGAATGTAAGTTTGGGTCAAACCAAGGTACTAAATGTGCCAACCTGGGGGTTAGAGGGACTTGCCCCCGAATGCCCATGGGTAAAAGTGGGGTTTCCCCCTGCCACCGGTTGTGAAGTGGGAAGATTGCTCTGAAACAGATTCTATCTGTAAGCCACATGATTGTGTGTGGGAGGTGTAGTGTAAGAAGTTCAGGCCATCCCCATAGAAACAGGGGTCTAAAAGATAGGAGCCGGTATCCCTCCGCTAAATAACGAAAAGGGAGAGCTCATGAACGAGACCGAAATTGGGGTTTGGAAACTTTTCCCATAAGAGGTATTGTTCCCAAACTGCACTCCTACATAGGAAAGGGATGGGCCTACATATGGAGAGGATGGGGGAATGTGCCCCCCATTCCAAGGAAATCCTTGGACAAATTTCGAGGATCCTACCGGACCACTCTGGGTAGTATATGGAAAGGAAGAAGGAATAGTAGGTATACTGGGGATCCCAGTAACCATGTCACCAGAAGTACCTGCTATGTTTGAGTGAACTAATGGTTGAACCACTCGGCTCACTAGAGTCAAAGGTGTAGAAGGTAGACTAGATCTAGGGGCACTTACTAGGGGAGGTAGTGCCCCTTCAACCGGAATGGTTAAGGTGAACACAAAAGGACTTTCTTCCACAGAAGACATGATCCTACCCACAGGGACACCTAATATAGGTGAATCGAAAAGTCTAACCTGAACCATCATAGGATTGTTTAAATCAGTCAAGGGGGTGTTAAAGTTTCTTGCAAACTCGTCAGTCTGCAATTCTTCTATCTCAACTCTATCAAGATCAAAACGGTTAGCTATAAGTTTTGGTTCACCAAGAACTTCACTTATTCCTATCGGCTCAAATGAACCGTCTGTATCCAATCTCTGCCTTTGTGGTAGAGGTGGAGGATCCAATGTGGCAAGAGGAGGAAGGTTTCTCAACGTTCTTGACCTTCTAAAAGGTTGGTCCTCCATGATTGAAAATTTGACAAATCACACCCTAAGGCCAACTAAACACAGGCAAAACCATAGAGGATACACTATAAAAATCCTAAATCCTCAAGCAATCAAATGAGGGTGAAAAATGTGCTTTCCCGAAGAAAGATGATGAACGATTACTTGGCATCCTTGAAGTGATTCTTAGGCACAAGCGGAGGAATCACCCAACCTCCCTCCTAGACTTTCAACAAGGGTTACCTCCCAAGCCCGTTCAAGGTGAACTAGAAATAGCCTTCTGATTTACCTAGGTATGAACCCTAAAAGTCAAGAGAGTAAAGGCTACCTTAGCAATACCAACTGTCTGGGGGGATAGTCGCAAGCCTGACTCATACGCATGGGCAGGGTAGCTGAGCCCGAAACTCTATCTAGGACAGAATCCCCAGATGCGTAAAAGTCCTGATTTACATTTTGACAAGGATTCAGAGGGTTATCTCCTCTGTACAAGCCTCCACGCGGCCTCGTGCTTAACTCCCGTTTGAGAGGAGCTTCCCAGATACAGTCGATAAAGTCAAGGATTTACCTAAAGAAAGTTCCACTACGTCTGAGTTTTAAAACTTATGGGAAGTTTACACTTCCTATCCCACAATTCTAGCCTAATCTAGTAGGTGAAAGGCCCCTAAAAATAAAAAAATTACTAGTAAATTTTAATTATGCATTCATTTTAAAGGGTTGTTTCTTACTCAGAAGGAAATGGAGTGATGCACTTATGGTGTTTTTGACTCAATAAGAAATAAATAAAACTAAAGGTGTATTTTTCAAAGCAAATTACCACTATTAAAGCAAACTTCTTTTTATTTTTTGTAAATATATACTGATGAACTGAATGCAAACGATAAAAGAAACTAAGCCTATGTTTTTTTTTGTAGTTTTTGAGATTATATTTTTAAACTGAACTAATCACTACTTATGCAAAAACAAAATGCAAAATCTTGACAATGTTTTCTTTTCACTTTTAAAATACTCAAACTCTACCATGCACTTAAAATGCACTATACTTGAGTAAACTTGGATCTAATAAACTGTATAAAAGCAACAAACTGAAGTAAACAGGCTAATAGAACCAAGAACAACCAATAGAGGAAGACTAGGAACCCTAGCTTGGGTGCACACAATGACAAAAATCACTGTAAACTCATAAAGGTAAGTGATAACTAACCACTATCAAAACACAGACTGGAAAAACAATGCCCAAGACCCTGATCACTGATCTGGACAGAGACACTTCAACCTATAACCCAACAGGCCAAGCTATTTCAGCATGCAAACAGAAAATAATCCAAGAAAAATAAACTCAAGGGCTTTATGAAAAAATCACAAAGTGTGGTCACCAAAGGCCTTCAGACAAACATCATAGCATTCATAAAGAAAGCCAACTAACAAACAGGAACTATTCAAAGAGAGGGACAAGCAAACCCAATCCTAAAAAATTTGTATTTCCACGCTTATACGCAACTATATAGAAGGGAAACCCGTGTACTGTACACGACCATCCAAGAGAACAACCCACGTATGCAGGCCTATGTATGCGACTGTGCAGAAGAGAAACCTGTGTACAAGTACAAATTTTTTCTCAAAAACAAAGAAAAATCCACAATACTTCCAAACACTGTGACAAGTATGAACCAGGATAATAGACCACACACCAATTTCAAAGCAAAGACTGGTCAGGGGTGACAAAAACAACCTACAGCAGTCTAGGATCCCCAGTGGAGTCACCAGTTCTGTTGAACATGAATAAACACATTATAACCGAAGGTCTTGGGTTACCAACATACTCAATAAACTTGCAGGAAATCGACTCTAGAGTGCAGTAAAGGAAATAGGAGTATGGGAAAGACTCACCCGATACAAAATGGATGGGAAACTTGTAGGATTCTCTTTATGAACAATAATGAAAGAGTTCAGATTACAACCCAACGCCTGAGACAAGGACTCCTCTGCAGCCAAAGGATTCGGAGTTCCACTGCTCCAAAGACTTCTATATAAACTCCACCAGCATAACTTTGCTCTCCAAGTGTATCTCCTTAACACCCTCCCCAAGGCCTGTATTTATACTTGGTGAAATAAGGCAGTTTCGAAGGTTGAGGAGGTTGAGACGGTTAAGGTGATTAAGGTTAAGTGCTTAACTAATCTCAAGCAATCACCTGTTTTTATTGTTAATGCCAAAGGGACATGTACACGGGTATCAATACTAGAAAATTGCGTAGGACCCATGAGTTTCTCTAAGGGTAACCCATGTACACATTTGTACATGACTTGCAACAACCGATACTCGCGTACAACATGCGAGTTGCATATATAGAGAGTCGCGTACATGACTTGACATAGCTAAAGGGTAAAAATAACCAGCTGGATGGATGAAAAATGTAGTTCATAATAAGCCCATCTATAGTGTTTTGGGAAACCCCCAATCCACAGATGTCCTTTTGTGTGCCAACATGAGGGATGTCAGCACTCGGACGGAGACGTGCCATTCAAGTGGATAATAGTGTCATCTAACACTAGCCTTTGCAGTGTGAAGATCCATCAATGAAATTCGATGCCATTCAATGCAGTGTAATAAAATTGGTTTATGGTGTAATCCAGGATTACAAAAATATGGCTAATTGTACTTCCATACAATGTATATTCACAATGCAAATAAGATCCTATGTAAATAAAGACATTGTTTTATTTATTAAAATACTAAAATTTCTGCATCATTGTCTATTTGTACGAGTACTAATTTTGTTTTCTATCTTATTCCGAAAGGCTAGCACTTATGTTGAATCTAAGGGATGTGAATCTACACAAGACGGTCCTTCAATACCTATGCATTAACTTACAAAACCAAATCATGTACATGATCAGACTCCATACTCTGCTAATTCTATGCCTTCTCTTTCACTAGTAGTGGGCCTAAGTTATGCATAGAAAGAAGGTTTTCAGCAAGATGATGTAGAATGTACTAAATTCAACTCATCCTCTCTCTCTCTAGGTAAGCCCGAGAGACGCTTAAAGTTAGTTTTGAAGTATGAATCCATTGATGGTCCTCGGTCCTTTGCTACCGGGGTTATGCCTAATATTTTTTTTCTAAAACTGTCGCAATCTAATGACCAAATGTGTACCACCATATTCCTATGCCAATTATTCCTCATCATTTCAACTCTATTAATTCTTCACTTTGTCTACAATCATCCAAAAACATACACCGGATTATTCCTATGACAGTGAATAGAGTGTCATTTAACACTAGCTAACCTTTCCAGTGTGGAGATCCATCAATGCAATTGGATTCCATTCAATGCAGAATAATAAAAGTGGTTTGTGGTGGAATCCAGGATTAAAAAAATACGACTATTTGTACTTCCATACAATGTATATTCACAATGCAAATAATATCTTATGTAAATAAAGACATTGTTATATTTATTGAAATACTAAAAGTTCCTCATTGTTGTCTATTTGAAGGAGTACTGATTTTGTTTTCTATCTGATTACCACAAGCTAGCACTTATGCTAAATCTAAGGCTAGTGAGTCTACACAAGATGGTCCTTCAATGCCTATGTGTTACCTTACAAAACAAAAGCATGTATGGGATGAGACTTCATACTCTGTTAATTCTCTACCCTCTCTTTCACTAGTAGTGGGTCTAATTTCTGCATATAAAGAAGGTTTTCAGCAGGATGATGTAGTATTTAGTAAATTCAACTCAACGTCTCTCTTTTTGGGTAAGCCTTGGAGAGGCCCACAATTGGTTTTGAAGTCTAAATCCACTGATGGCCTGGGGCCATTCCTACTGGGGCTATGCCTAAGATGTCTTTGTCTAAAAATGTTGCAATCTGACAACCAAATGTATACCAACATATTCCTGTGCCAAGTATTCCTCATGCTTTCACCTCTGTTAATTCATCACATTGTCTACAATCATCCAGAAACATACAACAGATTGTTCCTATGATAGTCAATAAAGTTTCTTGTAACACTAGGAATCCTTTGCAGTCTGAATATCCATCAATCCAATTGGATGCCATTCAATGTAGAGTAAGAAAAGTGGTTTCTGGTGTAATCTAGGATTAAAAACATATGAGTAGTTGTACTTCCATACAATGTATCTTCACAATGCAAATATGATCCTATGTAAATAAAGCCATTGTTTTATTTATTAAAATACTCAAAGTTCCTCATCATTGTCTATTTGAAGGAGTACTTATTTTTTTTCTTTTTGATTCCCATAGGCTAGCACATAAGTTGAATCTAAGGGTACTAAGTCTACACAAGATGGTCCTTTGATGACTATGCGTTACCTTCCAAAACCAAAGCATGTACGTGATCAGAGTCCATACTCTGCTAATTCTCTACTCTCGCTTTCAGTAGCAGTGGGTCTAAGTTCTTAATACAAAGAAGGTTTTCACCATGTTGATGCAGAATGTACTAAATTCAACTCAACCTCTCTCATTTTGGGTAAGCCTGAGAGAGGCCCACAGTCAATTTTGAAGTCTGACTCCACTAATGGTCCTGGGGCCTTTGCTACTGGGGTTATGCCTAATATGTCTTTGTCTTAAACTGTCACAATCCAACAACCAAATGTATACCATCATATTCCTGTGCCAAGTATTCCTCATGCTTTCAGCTCTGTTAATTCAACACTTTGTCTACAATCATCCAGAAATAGACAACATATTATTCTTTTGATAGTCAATAAAGTGTCTTATAACACTACGCATATTTAGCCATTCAAATTTAATTTTAAACAATTCTTAAATTTAATTTGTTATATTAGATTTTCCTATTTTTCACATGATCTTGGTTATTGTTGTTAGCTATTGAACATTATAAATATTTTTCTGAACATTGTTTTTCTACTTTACAAGTGATATTTTTTATTGGATTTTGTAGGAGTGAGCTTAACTTATAATAGGGCCATTGAGTATGAAGAGCCTGTTGCTGAGGATTTTCCATTCAGTATGAAGAGTCTACTGTTTAGGCTTTCGAGCTGTTAAGTATGGTTTTGAAGTTGCTAACATGGGATCTAAGTATGCTTTAGTGCTAAGTATGATTTTGAAGCTGCTGATGTAGGATCTAAGTATGGTTTTGCAACCAGGTGCAAGTAGGATGGTTTAACCATTGTAATATTTTGAAAAGTGATGATTTTCGTGCAAAGGTATATGGAAATTAATATGACTTTCTGAGAAAACTCATATTTATTGTAATACTTTTGACATTTCATATAATATAATTTACGTGGTTTACAACTTATATATATGGTTGTACTTTATATTATGTACCAGTGTTGTAATTATTAACTAATTAATGTGACATTGCATGATTTACATGTGTATTACATATTATTTACAAGTGTTGCAATTAATTATAATGTGACATTACATAATTCACATGTGTATTAGATGAGGAGAAATAATGTATTATTCTTTTTTTTAAATTTAAACATAATATCATATTAAAAATGTATATTGATTAATAATGGACACCATTAAAACTACTAAAATATAATTCCCACACATAAAACTACTAAAATGACTAAATTAGTGACCAATAAATGAGATTAATGACCAAAATTCGCATATAAAATGACCAAAAATTGAGAGATACGTGACCAAACAATGAGATATAAATGATGAAAAAAATGACCAAAATTCACATATCAATGACCAAACAGCAGTTTGGTGGCTAATTTACGGTATTTTATTACGCGACCTAATTTGGTCATATTCTAGCTTGTCATATGGTCATTAATTTGGTCATAAATGTGGTCATCTATTTGGTCATTGATTAAAATATATGACCAAATATATGTATTGGGACGTGTACTTTAAGGGTCCTTAGTTTTGGGTAACTCCGCGGTTTTTGAGAAGTGTTTGTAAGTAGAGTTACGGCTCAAAATAGTCTTAGTTTGATAAACAACTTATTCTATCCATATCTTGATATGTTAACTCTTGTTACTTGTTGCAAATATTAGACATTAGCATTATAAATAGAATAATGATTCAAGAGGTCAACAGAACAAATAAATGATAGAAGGAAAACATAATGGCACCTTCATCTAATAACCATGAATCCAGGAAGCTCATAAACCTTTACTTCAATAGGATACAAAGTTGATTCAAAGAATTATCTACAATGTATTGACCCTTCTATTGTTCTCATTAAATGAAAATAAATAAGAATAAACAGAGTTTGGAAAAGATGTTAGAAAGTGACCAGCATTGATGTAGTAGGTGATTCCTCATGTAGCTTAGCTTTGCATTCCCGTAGCAGTTGATGAACCTGCTCCTCCAAAACTATAGCATCATTGACTCGGCTCTCTTTCCTGACCTGTTGCAGGTCAGTGAATGTTCCCTATAAGTCATCAACCCTGTTTTTGGCCTTAGTCTTGAATAATTGACGAGTTGTTGATTTTGGCATGCTCTTCGACCTTTTCCCCATCATTTGAAACTTATCAATTCTAGTGCAATCTAACTAATGTATGATGCACAATCCTCAAAATATTCTTACTGAATCACTGCTAGAATTAGACATGGTTCTTTCTGCAA
>LPNX010259709.1:398206-520141 GCA_001517045.1 Pseudotsuga menziesii | reverse complement strand
AAGTTTGCTATATGAAATTCAAACATTTCATCAAAACAAAATACAATTTTGTTTAATGAAATAATGTTTTTTAAAGGCTGTTGGGTAGGGGCACAACAGGATGCTATATAGCTCTCATTGTTCCCTGTCATCAAAAGATCATCTACATGCACCACAAGATACACAACATATCTTCCGACTTTATTTATAAACAGTGTTGCATCATCAAGATCAAAATGTTTGAAATTTAACTTCAAAAGATGCTTGGTTAATTTTTCATACCATGCATGAGGCGCTTATTTTAGGCCATACAAGGATTTGACAAGCTTGCATACCTTTTGTTCTTTTCCTTTCACAACAAAGCCTTTTGGCTGAGACATGAAGACATTTTCTTTCAAGTCTCCATTCAAGAAAGCAGCCTTCACATCCATTTGATGAACTTTCCACCCATTCTGAGCAACTAAAGAGAGTAAGGTACGGATGGTATCCCATTTTGCTGAAGGAGAAAACGTTTCTTCATAGTCGATTCCTTCCTTCTGTGCATAGCCTTTTGATACAAGCCTCGCTTTGTGCTTGTCAAGTGAGCCATCTGATCTGTATTTGTTCTTGTACACCCACTTGCAACCAATTGGTTTGGTTCCAACTGGAGGGTCAACCAGCTTCCAAGTTCCATTCTTCATGAGTGCATCATACTCATTCTGCATAGCTTCTTTCCACTCAACCCGAGTAGAAGCTTATTCAAAGGAAGTTGGTGCAAAGTTAGCAGATAAATTAAATTCACAATCAAATGATACATCCATGTCATCACCTGAATTATCTTCTTCTCCTCCATCTTCATGTCTTTTTGAACTTCTCGTTCATGTCTTTCCAACTTCATCCGTATGGAAACTTTCAAGTGTCTTTATGGCCCATTTAGGAATATTCCATGATGGTCCTTGTTGATCAGCTGGTGGTGCTTCATTTCCTTCAAGGTTGAGTCTTCCAATTCTCTCAATCACATCATCCATTTGAATCTCTTATTTACGTGAAGTAGTAGGAACTTCTTCATGCGAGGGAGTTGGTGCTTCATATGGAAATTCCAAAGGTTGATCCAGAATAGGAATCCCCCCTTCAAGGTTTGGAATTTCATATTTATTTTCAGAATATTTCTTTGGATGAGGATATTTTTCCAAATGATCAAGCTGTCTCTCAATGGACTGGTCATTTTTATTAGTCTGAAGAAAAATGACATCTTTGGAAATAAAAAACTTCTTGTTTAACTCATCATATAGACGGTATGCCTTGGAGTTTTCTTCGTACCCCAGGAAAATGCATTTTCTGCTCACTAGTACAAAAGCGCGGATTTTTCCACGGAGGTTTTCCATGTTTATTACTTTTTGGTGTAAAATCCGATGTAACAGGAATGAGGTGTCGATGTATCCATGCCTAGCCATCGCTGTATCCATGCCTGGACTCTTAGTCATCGCTGTATCCACGGCTGGACTCTTAGCTGTCGCTGTATCCACGCCTGGACTCCTAGTCGTCACTGTATCCATGCCTAGCAGTCGCTGTATCCATGCCTGGAAGATAGGGGGTAGGAATTGCAATGCTTGGTCAAACCATACAACAACATATTGAGGAAAACCACAAATATGATGGTGCTCTTCATGTTTAGATAATTGAGGGTGTTCATTCACCAAACACTAGGACGTAAAATTCAATTTTCCTAGCGAGAGGTGAAGAAGCTTGACTCGATCTCAAACAAAGCATAAATAATATCAAGACAATGCTTTATTAATAATAGTGTTCCCAAATATCACATTATTACCAATGTACATTCAGCGGAAGCACCAAGTCAACAAGTTTGAAAGGACAATTTAGATTCTCCACAACCCACAAACCACACTTAGGTAGCTCCATTCAACTCGAAGTAATGTGGTCATATTGGTGATCAACGTCCTCTTTTGGTTAGTGTTACCCAAATGTAAAGGTATATACATGATTTTAGTTAGTTATTGGGAAATAATTAGTATGAAGGCTATCTTTTTGGCATAGAAAATGAAAATTGTGATAGTTATTTTGTGTAGTGGTGATAAGAATCCATGTAGTATATAATCTAGCCATAAAAAGTTTAAATCACATGAAGAGCTTAGGTTTGAATATCTATTATAATTTTTTATTTATCTATTTATGGAACAAAATGATTCTTTTCAAATTCCCCCATATACTTGAACAAAATGATTCTTTTCAAATTGTGATCTATGTTCTTGTGCCTAAGTTCCAATGATTCATCCAACTTTTCTTAACCTTTGTCAGAAAATCCACTAATTCCTTACTCGGTAAAAGTCTCGATGATAAATTGTCACCCACTCACTCCTAACTAAGTTTATAAAATATTTTATACTTTAACTTAATTTAATTAGATTAAGAAAAATTTATATTCAAAATTATATTAAATAAATTATAATATTTATAACTAACTTACAACCTATCACTTAGCAAACACATATTTCTTCAAATAAATATATTATATTAAACCATAACTTTTATTTAAGGGATTGTTTACCTTAAGATGCCTATACTACATGTTCTTCTCTAATCTTTAATATCCTTAAGTTGATACGCTTTATCTTACATTTAGTATTCACATAGGATAGAGCTAACTAGCCACAAACATGAACTCCAAATAAATTAATCATATTAAAAAACTCTACGCATCACAAATCTTTAAAAAAAAATTAAGACATAAATAAACCGCAAATATTTTCATGGCTAAATAAACCAATGAGGTTGGAGGCTTCGAGAGTTAACTCGATATTTAATATATGTTTGTAAATATATCATTACATTTTGGTGGATATTTCACTTTGCAGCTTCCCGCCTTTGGGTTTTACTTTTTTCTTTGAAATAATTTACCCTTCCCTCCACAACTTTCTCGCAAAAATCATGATGTCAACCTTTCCCTCTATTCCTCTGGTTTTCAAGCCTTCATTCCTTGAGCTCCCCGAACCCATTTTCCTCACTACCCACAAACTAATTTGAGTTCTTTGCGATTGAATACCTAGCCATGTCTTTATCGTTTTAAAACTCTGCAAAAGCTGCCATTCTAGAGGATGCAAATGGGGTTGAGAGTTTGGATTTCATTGAGGGAAAAAATGAGCGTGAATTTGCTCTCACATTGACGATCATACTACTAGTACTGTTGAAGATGTAACGCTTGACTTCCTAGAATATGGAATAGGGGCCATCAAAGATAATGAATCCAAAGAGGATGTTTATGTAGATGTCGGGGCTTCCCTAGTTGAGGGTTTTCTTATGAATGGCAGTTTTGCTGGTAATGGGAGAAGCTATGGATGCTGAGCAAGCGCCCTTGTGATGCATACTATGTTTCAAAAGGTTGTGATGCATTGAAATATTTATCGATGTTGTTGATTTTCTAATCCTGCAAACTGGAAATCAGGTTTTATTCACTTTTCACATGCTATTCAAATTGTTTATAACTCATTGTGAAAGCCAACATTTTCCTCTTCTAAAAAAATATATATTTTTACAATTTTCCATCTAACAATTTGAATTGTTCTTTTCCCTAGCATTTCAGGTTTAATGTTTGTGAGGATTTAATTACCAAAACGACAGGGTTCTTTGGAAAAAAAAAGCAACCGCTTCTCATTTTTCAATTATTACAGAGGCTTTACCCATCGACGGCAATGCCTCAGATATTGCTTCACTATAGCAGAAAACCTTGCAGAACTTGTACATATCAAAGCATCATGGAAGGTAATTTTATGAATAAACTCTTTTTGCTTCATCGCTTGTGTGCTATGTGACTAGAATCCTGACTCGAGTGATCATTTCTTGTCTTCTGTTCCAATTCTTGTTCCCGCTCCTTGCGTGACCCTATATTTGTCCATTACTAATCAAATTTATATGTTTTATTCCATGAGCGAATGACTGTGCAGAGCATAATTACATATCATTGCACTCCTCCTTGCACATTGACTGTAGCAGCAAATATTTTTTCTCTGTCTAGGTCTGCATCCTGCTGTGATTGAAGCCTTGCATCGTTTCTCTCAATGTTTTCCTCAATCACTATCTTTTTGTCCCCAGCAATCTGAGTGCAAAAACAAGAAAAACAAAAACCTAGAAGAAGTTTACTAAAACTGTATTTGTAACTCCTCTGGCCAAATGTGGAACTTAATAAATGAAGTTATTACAAAATGTACTTAATTCTTGTTGTGGAACTTAATGGCAAATTTTATCATTTTTGTTGGCACTAGTGAACTTTTTTGGAATTGCATTATACTCATGTTCGAACATGAAGTTGAACATGACCATGTGATTTAGCTTAGATGATGTCTTTGTACTCAGCTTTGATGGAAACTAGATGCTTTTTAGAATATATGTGATATGGTATACCTTCTTTTTTTAATGTTTTTGACAGAAACGAAGATCATACAATGGACTCAGATAATGCCAAAGGCCAAAAGGACAGCAAAAAAGACTGCTTGTGCAACAAGGAACACCATTTGAGCCACACATTATTCTGAGAGTTTCAGTTTCCTACTGCCAGAGGATATCACACATCTACTTGAATAGATTTTAAAAATTTTATTTAGTATACAAAAAACGCATAAAAAACTTGGTGTTTACCATTGTGGCGAACTTGAATTTTGTTGTGCTAGCTGTCCTTGAAGCCTTAGCGCAAACCTACCACTTTCATTTCTGCATATTGCTTCGGACTAATAAGTTGGATTATCTTGGGTGGAAGCTTCCAATGGTCTTCATAAAGGCCGGTGTGTTGCGACCCTATGTTCAGGGTGACTCTGTAGTCCTTTCCAATCAACCACTTTATCTCACAAATGTTGAAATCAAAACCATCATTTTTTTGCTCCAATGGTTGAACACGATGAGAGAGGTGATGATTGAACATGACGAGAGAGGAGATGATTGTCTCTTTCTATACTTTTGCTAGAGGCCACCTTCACTAGGCTGTGTAACCATGTTGGTGTTGGAGATATGGCATTCAGGAGGGGTTATATCTTTACTATGTGGCCCATGTTCAACATTAAGGGGGTAAGTGGAAATCGATATCCAAGCTCAGAAATTTCAAGAGCACACTGCTCTACAACACTGCCCTGCTCAACAAAACTGATCCAACTCTGATCTGTTCTGGCAAAAATGAGGGTATAGCACCCCATACAACTTATGGTACAATAGGGAAAGTACTTGACATTTGTCTATAATTGGGTGTATGTATCAGATAACATGTGCAGGAGGATTTCCTTCTACAAAAACTAACTCATGTGGTAGCTTTGTAGCGTGGATCTGTTTCCTTTAGTAGGAAATAGATGCTTTGCAAAATCCCTGGAATGGGGACAGATAAGATATGGATATGCAAATCCAAGGGTATTGTGTGGTTGTTTGATTAACGATCTATATTCATGTGCCAGAGGTTTTGCAATTCTATGTAGGTTAATCTAGTATGCCCAATTGGCCTATGGCCTATTTTTATTGGCGTGTGTGTTTGTTTGATTTTGAGCTAGAAAAGTCTTAAGGCTCATATGTAACTCCATGCTTATTACTCAGATTGGATTTGGTGGTTCACACCAGACCGATCTTCTATCATCCACAGGATATCCATTTGCATTTCCACTTATTCTCGGCGAAGCCACCTGAAAAGGTCACAGGGTGTAAGAGGTAAAAATACTTCTGTCCTTCTCTGCCTCTCATGAAGAGAGAGGCAGACCCTAATCTAGAAGGACCTGGTTGTGTAGTTTCGGAAGGGGAGGGGTAAGGAGTTATAGATATTTTTAGAACTTATGTTGGATTTTCTATGCTCAGTTAGCAGTTATCATAGAACTTTGATACCCCAAGTGGGCTAAATTCTGTTTTCAACATCAATGTGTCTACAGGATATGGTGGTGTTTGTGTAATTTTGATGGCTAGTGCAACTGTTAGTTTTGCAAATACTCATTTTAGATGAGCTAATTGCAATGATCCGAAAAATTTCAATATTTATCCAGCCACATCTTGGTTTGGCATGGATGGATCAATAATGGATGAAACAATCTTCTGCCAAATTTTCATGATTCATAGTTTTAATGGAACATTGATTTGATCAGGTTTTCACGTTTTAAAAATATAGATGGATGTTTAGATGAGATGCTTTCAATTCTTGTTCTTCGTCATATTCTGAGATATATTTTTACATTTGTGAGTTCTAACTAGTGTTTGTATGCTTCAAGTGGTCAGTTTGGATTGCTCCTACTAAGGGCTAATTGATAGGTTGACTCATTGGACCTACTTTATTCCTTAACCCTAGATGCATCTTTGTCTTTATATACTTAAAACCAGGCGGCCACAGTGCATTGTGTTTTCTTGTGAACCAGTACCCATCTTAACTCTGTGCATGTTCTGATTAGTCTAGAAGAACTAATGTCAAAGTTGTAATCCAAATTCTCCTGTAAGATATATCTTTGTGTTTGTACAGTTTATTCAAATTCTCTTCTAAGATATGTTTTGGACGTGTTTTATATCGAGTTCTTGCACCAATGTGACTTCTACTGAACATTAGTCTTAGATGCCTGTATAATAGAATTTTAGCCATTGTGACCACTGATATTATGTGCTAATTCATGAGTACAATGACTATTAGTTTGATAAGTACTACGTGCTAATTCATGAGTGCAATGACTGTTAGTTTCTGCTTATATATTTTGTGATAGGGCTATTACAGTGCTGTGAGGTTTCATGACTAGGTTTCATATTATCAGGGTCTTTGATGGTCATCTAACTGATACATTTCTGTGTAAGGATTTTATTTGCCAGTTACAATGTTATCATATTTTCTGAACAAGTTGCTTTGCATATATAGAATACAGAAGGCTAATTGCTATGGCTGCATCACACTAGTCTTCTGCGCACTAATATCAGTTCTTATAGTTATAGTGACAGGATTATTTACTGATAACAGCTGCTTTGCTCCAGATTGTATATTCGTCACCTGTTCAGGATGACCTAACAAATGATCTTAGCCTGATAGTCTCTCAGGTTTAATTCTGAATTTTGATTATTCAATTGGGGTACCTGGTATCTACTTGGAAGATTACCTATTAATTTATTCAGTGATCTTAAATAATTGGCAGTACTCTTTATTTGTTTCACTATCCAATGTTGGTGCAATGGTTGGAGCAATAGTCAGTGGGAAAATTTCTGATTCCATTGGGCGAAGAGGGGTGAGGGTTTTCTTGGATCTCATGGTGATATGAATATCATATGTAGACTATGGACAAATTTATGATTCTGTTACAGATGATGACAAGCAATAGCATATAATTGATTTAGTTATTTCCATTATACATATTACAAACCTCTAGATTTGGTTTCCATGTTATATACAGGCACTAATAGTGGGAGCAATCCCAAGTATTGCAGGGTGGCTTGCCATTGCTTTTACAAAGGCAAGTTGTGCTATTCCATATGAATGTTTGTGTGAAAACTCTTCCGATTTAGACATGATGAACGCCAAATTCTGCATCGTGTATTTAATCTGCAAATTTGGTCTTTATAATGGTCAGGTATGAAAACAAAAAATACTTCTGATTTAGTCTTGTGACTTTTACCTTGCTGCAGATTGCTTCATTGTTGTACATGGGTAGATTGTTGACAGGCTTTGGAATGGGAGTCATATCATTCACAGTAAGTATACTACTCCCTCATGTGCCTTTCCCCCTCCAAAACCTTTCATAAGGTGGCTACTACAGTAATGCTATTCAGTGTTTGATGTTATCCATGTGTTGTGGTAAATTAAGGTACCGATATATGTATCCGAGATAGCCCCGAAGCACTTGCGGGGAGATCTTGGCACTGTGAATCAGGTAAGCCTGATTCTTATCTTTTTCACTTTGGAAATATAGCTTTAGGGTGACCTTCTAAGTAGCCATAGGAAAGCATGGATGTAAGTGATTTGTAAAGCCCTAGAAAAGCCTTTTTTGTAACTGACCAAAGTTTACTTTTTGTGGAACAACTTTCAATTACTGTTGGTATAATGCTGGCATATTTATTTGGGTTGTTTGTTCCATGGAGGCCTCTGGAAATTATAGGTATGTAATCAGTAAGACGGGTTTACAATAATGCAAAATTTATAGTTATTTTCTGAAAATATTAAAATCAACTGTCCATGGGTGGTGATGCAGGAATAGTTCCCAGTGTTCTGTTGATTGTTGGTCTCTTCATTATCCCGAAGTCTCCAAGATGGCTGGTGAGTGTTTGAAAAGATTAAATTCTTGTAATAAATGGTATATACTATAAACTACATAAGTCAGAGAAATTTCACATGCCATGCTTTGTAAAAGAAAAATCTTATCTAACATATTTTCATGCTGGGAGCAGGCTAAAATAGGCAAGGAATCAGGTTTTGAAGCTTCATTATTGGCTCTCCATGGCCCTGATGCTAATATTTCAGTTGAAGAAGCTGAAATTAAGGTACAGAGCCTTTGGTTTTTTGCATGACATCCTTTGGTTTATTTCTTCTTTTAATCTGATTGTGTATTAATGCTCATTTGCGAAATCTATTTTACTTATTCTATTCCTGTTGCCATTTGTTTCCTCTATTCAACAAATTTTATGGATTTCTTGTGCACTTGGTTAATATTACAGTGGAAGAAATGATACCCTTTTGCTTCTATGCAATCTTGCAATTCTAGCGAAGCCTTTTTTGGTTGATGACATTTGGCTTGTCATTTTATGTCCATATTAATTAATAAGTTTAGCACTGCATGCATTTTGCTTCACAATAGGGGATTGGAAAATAGTCTATATAAAGAGGATATGCTTGCAACTAACACAAAGGTCTTGCTGTATGACAGAGTGCAGTGGAGGCAAACAATCAGCAAAGCAAAATCAAAATCTCTGACCTTATTGAGCGAAGATATGCACTCCCTCTGACTGTAAGTTTTGGGTTGTCCCATAGTAGTATAAAAGCAAAAGATTTAAGATACTAGATGTTCTTTTCTTGGTTTAACTACATAAGTAGATTTATAGATTTATAGTCTACTACTGTGAACAATGTGAACTTAATATTTTGGATTGATTTTAATTTTTGACCATTTCAAGGATATTTCTTTTGGCAGATTGGCATTGGTTTGCTTCTACTGCAGTAGTTGAGTGGAATTAATGCAATTATGTTCTATGGCACCTACATTTTCAAATCTGCTGGTGAGTGTTAATTGCTATTTAGCTAGCTAATTTTTTTATCATAGATCAAACAGTCAGATGACCTTCAATTTATCTTTTCTAGTCTGACTATTGATTTTAGGGCCTAATATTTGCAATTTGGACATCAGAAAAAATATTAAAAGGGTTACCAATGCAAACTGAAGATCAATATAAAATATAGTATTTTGGAGAAAACACCAAGTTTTCTCATAAAACAGATAAACTTCTAAAGAGATTGAAAATTTCTTAACAATCTTACACAATTTCATGTTTGGAACTTTAAGGATAACATGTTCGCTGAGATTTCTACACGTCAAAACAATTCTTTTAAATTATTGTTTCCATCTATGGAAGTTCAGATGGATTTTTCAAAATTAAGGTGTTTAATAGGGTTTGCTGCTATGAGATTTGTATTTATACAGAGGAGAAAAGACTGCGAACATAAATCCCCTGTTCCGATGCGTAATGATTTCCACATTTGTCTTAAATCTCACAGGAATTTCTTCAAGCAAAGTTGCAAATCTCGGACTTGGTGCTATTCAGGTGTTCCTGTTTACCGATTTGTTCCATACACGATTTCAAATATAATTTTTTCAGTTTCTTGTCAACGCCTTTGTGGTAAGCCATTAGGTTTTAACTTGATGACTGTTATACAGGTTGTCATGACTGCTTTCACTGCATGGTTGATGGACAAATCTGGAAGACGTCTCCTCCTCATGGTAAGTTATATCTGTTGTTGCCAAGGGTGTAATTTTTTGGCCACCATAACATTTTATGTATGAGTAACCTGAAGTCATTCATAGTAATTCACATGAGATTTTTTCAATATTATAGATCTCATCTGGGGGAATGGCTATTTGCCTTTTTCTTGTTGGCCTTGCATTCTTCTTGGAGGTAATCTCTCTCCGATATTTGTTATCCAGTATTATTCCTTACAATTTTTTCTTGTGGGAGACAAATTTAAAGGAATATTTTGAATATTGAGATCAAAGAGCAGAAGGGATGAAGCTTAAGCTTGAAATTTAATCATGCGAGTCTTGTGAGAGTACCATTGGGTATTGGAAGCTTAGAATGTTTTTTTCTTGTAACACTGTACCTTGCAAGACCATGTTTCAGGAAACGAAATAGCCTACAGTATTTTGGCATTAACTGGTGTATTGGTAAGACTGGTTTTAAGAAGGTGTCATGTTTTCATTATGCAAATGACTTCAGAGGCATACTGGCATAGACTAAAAGGCCTTGTTTTGTTGCAGGTGTTCATAGTTGCCTTCTCTCTTGGTACAGGAGCCATTCCATGTATTATTATGTCAGAGGTATTTTTTCCTCCGTCAACTCAAGTAAAATGTGTTTGTGGAGATCTCAGGTTCTTAGATGTTATGAAATTCTCTAGGCACTAGGAATGTCTTTTACGTGATGAGACTTGCAGCTAATTCTCTGCCTTCTACAATGAAGATCCTTCCTGTCAATGTAAAGGATGTTGGCGGTAGTATTGCAAATTTGGTAAACTGGTTGTCAGCTTTTGCGGTGACCATGGCAGTCAATTTACTTCTAGAGTGGAGCACTTACGGTAAATTCATTGTTTTTGATGTTTCAGTTCAACTGCAGGATTTTGGCTTTTTGCATCTCTGGGTGTTTTTGTAGGGTATTATGATGGACTAGTTGATTGGTCTTTCACACTGACACTGACACTGACACTGACACATATGAAACAACTAATATTATGATTGCATTCTATACTCCAGATTGATATTTGTGAGGATTGGTCAAAACTAACTAATTATGGTGAATAGCTCCAATTGTTTTCTGAAACTAGTCTAAAAGATCTTTGGTATTCGGTTGCAGGGACTTTTTGGATTTATGCTCTTGTTGCTGCTTTTACAGTAGTATTTGTTGCACTATGGGTGCCTGAAACTAAAGGGCGAACTCTCGAGGAAACCCAATCATCATTTCAATAAAGTTGACTGGTTATAGTCTTTATATTCTATCAATGATCAGTGCTCAAATTACGACATTGAAATCATCTTGAGTCTTGACCTCTTTGTTAACAGAAAGTTGATGAGTGTTATTTAGCTATTTTTTTTAGGTGAACTTGTAGCTAAACAAGTGCCAAGGAAAAATAGCATGATTGGGGAGGTGGTGATCAGCCGATCTTCTCTCCAGCTTGTTATGTATTTTCAAAATTCTGAGAGCAAAATCTATGCATCCTCTGAATTATTATTCTATAAGAATCACATGTGCAATTACAGAGTGCAGAAATATTTATGTTTTCAAGCGCTCCTTTTCATATAAAACTGAGCTTCAACTTCGAAGAATTTCAATCCAAAAAATTGAGCTTCATATTTTGTTTTGTCAATCCCATTGTGATAAGATTTAAGGGTTCTATTTGGGCATTTTTTTACTTGAAGTTTTCTATTTGACAAGTACCAGAGGTTAACATGATGCTCTTGTATCTTTGTGCTTCATTTTTCTTACAAGTAACAGATAGGTCTTGTATTAAAAAGAGGCAGTGGCAAAAGGTAAATAGCTAGGACAAAATACAGATAATAGGCCAAAGCCTTAAGTTCAAAATACAAAACTGATCCAGGTTCTATTGATTTGCTGGGTTAAAAGTTTCAAATTGTGTAGTAAGTGATTATTCCCCTTGATCTACCCTAGTTTTAACCCTATTTGTATCTCATTTCTAATCTAAATAAGAGTTAAAGTATTCTGCTGTAATAAATCTTGATTGCTGGTTGGAAAAGATATATTGTAGCAAGGAACAAGACTATGTTGACTATTTTCCCATATGATTTCCCTCACTCCAACTATTGTAAATAGTAGTCTCCTGAACATCTCATATGTCACAGAAAATTGTCTCAAATGACTCATATGGAAATAAGGAGCATGGACATATCATCATGTACTGCATGCAACCTTTGGAAGCATGAGTTGGAAACCTCCTAAAATTAACACATGCTTGTGCTATCGCACTTGCAAATGAGGGGGGTATATTAATTATGTAAGGATTATGACCTACTTCCACATGGAATTGGTCTTATGGCATTTGTATTTTTTTTTAAACAGTTATAGCCGTGGATACAGTGACGGCAATTTTAAAACAAATTCACAGCCGTGGATACAGCGACGGCTCAGCGTGGATACAGAGATGGCTCGGCGTGGATACAGCAATGGCTCGGCGTGGATACAGCGATGGCTCGACGTGGATACAGAGACGGACAGGCGTGGATATAGAGATGGCCAGGCGTGGATATAGCGACGGCGTAGACATCTGATGAAATATAGAACATTGTCGCTCTTGCAACGCAAATTAGGGGTCGTCTCTATTGCGAAGGAATTGTTTCCACGGGAAAAAAACACTTAGACGTGGAAATATCCATGCTTTTCCATGGATATTGCCACGTTTTTCCATGGCAAAATTGATCACTTGTACTAGTGGCTTCGAGCACCAAGCTTGTTTCTCTGCTCCTTTGGATTCAAGGCATAACAGGTGGAACCAAAAACTTTGAGATGCCTGACTGAAGGTAGATGGCCAAACCACATTTCATGTGGATTCTTGTTATCAAGAGCATTTGAGGGACTTCTGTTTCTCAAATAGGCTGCACATTTCACTGCATCACCCCAAAACATTAGTTTTACATTCTTAAAAAACATCATTGAGCGTACCATATTCATTATGGTTCTGTTCATTCTTTCTACTACATCATTTTGTTGAGGATTGTAGGGTATTGTAGTTTGATGTGCAATTCCATGTTGTCGAAGATAATCTTCAAAAGCATTTGAAGTGTATTCTTTCCCATTGTTAGTACGAACTGTACCAATTTTAGATTGTGCTTGTTTTTCTATCAATGCATGAAAGTCCTTGAATGTTTGAAATGCTTCTGATTTTGTCTTTAATGAGTAAATCCAGCACATTCTTGAGTAGTCATCAACAAAGGTCATAAAATACTAATTCCCATTGGCAGAAGGAGTTGGTATTGGGCCACATAAATCAGAATGCACTAATTCTAATTTCCTACTTGCTCTGAAATTAGATTCATGGAATGGTAACTTACTGTGTTTCCCTAATATACATGCATCACATTTGCTCTTCTCTTTGGGAATGGTGGGAAAACCAAATACACCATTCTTTCTCAACAAACGAAGATTGTTATAATTCAGATGACCAAATCTTGCATGCCACAATAAACTTGATGACAAATTACCTTCTCCATGCTGAGAGAGGTAGGCATAGTTCTAAACCCTTGCAGATGAACCCTTTAGATTCAGTAGCTTCCCATATTCATATCCAGTCATGATGACTTGGTTGTCAGAGGAATTTATTATTTCTACGATTCCATCAAACATGTGGATGGAATGGCCTTGTTGTCGAATCTGCACCAAGGACAGCAGGCTTCTCTGCAACTCTAGAAGATAAAGAACATTCTTCAACAAGAAATCAGGGAATCCAGGCATCTTCAGTCGAATGGTCCCCATTCCCTTTGGTTTAAGACTTGACTTATCTGCAAAGTAAACTATGTCATTTATTGTTTCATTAAGTTCTTCAAAACAGTCTTTTCTAAAAGTCATGTGTGATGTTGCACCAGTATCAAGTAGCCAACAATCTGTGTAAGATGAAAGTGAAGTCATTTGTTTAATACCAAGATTACAATGTGCAACAATACAATGAGCAAAATCTGAAGATTTACTAGTATCTTGGTTCTTATTGTCATATTTCTTCTGGTTATGTCTGTCTTTGATGGAGTCCCACGAAGCCCAACACTATTTTGTTGTGTGTCCAATATTTCCATAACACTTGCACTTCAAATCTAATCTTTTGCTGGAGTTGTTTCTGCCTCCTCTACCTCTGAAGTTTCTTCTTCCTTTGCCTCTCGTGCTGCTTTCTCCTTTGGGATGATCATTGGATCGGTCTTTGGTGTGGTTCTTTGCTTTTTGAGCAAAGCAAAGTGATTCTCCAGAATGCTCGGTTGTCTTCTTACCAAAATCTTTCTCTCTGTCAGCTATCTTCTCTACCAGGGTGTCAAATGTTAGTGATTTGAACTTGTCACTTGCTTGCAACGACTCAAGATAGTTGGAGTGAGAAGCATACAAAGATTTTACAAATGCTGCAAGGGGAAGATCTGGCTTCATACCAGTGGCTTGAATCTTGTGCATGATAGCTTTGATTTCAGAGGCAAGCAACATGGGATCATTGTCTTTTACTTCTAAACTAAATAGTTTTAGCATTAGTTGAATAACTTCCATTTCAAAGTGTGAATCATACAGATCTTTTAACATTTTTAGCGCTTAAAAACATGACTTTGCAGGCAATATGTGCTGGCTCACCTCTTCACTGACTGTGGTAGTGATTACCGCTAACGTTTTCTTGTCTTTTGTTTTCCAAATGGCCTTCTCTTTCTTGGATTCTAGAGGTCCCGGGTCTCTGGTTATGGGCCCTCCAGCTTCTGTCTCTATTGTGGTTCCTTCACAAATACCGTCCCAAAGGTCATTGTAGATGAAGGCAGATTTGATCTTCCTCCACCATTCTGGATAAGTGTATTTTCCAGTGAGAGTGGCACCAACCACAGATGCTATAGATTGCATCTTCTGTGATTGAATCTTGCAACTAAAACAATAGGAGAAAAATAAGAAAGAGTAAAGGTGTGGGTCTAAGTCTATGCCACCTTCCTCAAGCTTTACAACAATGTCAATGTCTCTGCTATTGTCATACAAACTTTGAAATACAAACTTAATCCTCTCAAGCCTACAATACCAACTTTAAATATGCTTTCAATGGCTTTCAAACTAGTAGAAAACAATCTCTCACCAACGCAAAGGAGCAGGTCGCAGGTCAAAGAAAATCAGGCTTTCTTCAAGAGATTAGAACACAGCCTTCTTATCTATGTGGGAGGAGGTCGAACCTCAACTCTTAGCTCCAACAATTCAATATTCAATGCAATCAGTACCAACAATGTTGATGTCACAGCTTATGAGGTCGTAGCAATCTTCTCACATAGTATGTGATCACAACTTTAGGCCTATGAGTGGACTCAAAATGCAGCTTCAGGAATGAGCAACTTCAGTCGCAACATTTCAGGAAGTAGATGCGCTCCACATAGCTGAATGAGGGCATGAATATCCACCTCATTTTCTTAGTCTTCACAAATGGCTCTCATTCAGATTTATATGGAACACCGAGTCCGTAGCTCTCATCGTTGATATTGAATTCAACCAAGAGAGGTCACTCACACATGGAATTCACAGCTCTCAAAATAAATCTTAGTTATCAAATGCAATCTCAGCTCTATATTCATTATCTTGGCAGCATATACAATCATTCAGTTCACACAACTCAAGAAATAAAGAGCCTCAACTTTAAACCAACCAAATAGTAGGGTTCATGGACTATGATAGGCCTGTGGATACGCGGGTAGGAGAGTGGATTATCTATTGTGAAATGGAATAATGAAAGCAATGCTTATTCCAACCTCAGTTTGTTGGGGATAAAATCCAGAGAGAAGACACAAATTCTAAATATTGCTACGTTCCGTAGAGAAGGAACACTTAATACCTAAAACGTTCCACAACAAGTCTATATTCTGCAAGAGAATAACACATATAGCAAGTAGGCTCGTAGGATGAACAGACAGAGGGAAAGCTGGCGACTGGTAGGTAGGTGTGCAACAGAATATCCTAAAAGTGTGCAACAGCAATGAAGGAGCAACATCAGGCAGAACGTTGCACTCCAAACAAAGAGGACAAGCAGAGGATGGACAAATTTATGAAGCAACACTCTGGAAATGGACTAGCATGCAGGCAGCATACCAAGACTGGAATGCAGCAGTGAGATTTATGGAAGGTGGCTCTGATACCACTGTCAGGTGGAATAACTCCCGAATTCATATTATTTCTCCATAGAATGCCTTTATTTATACATCTACGATGACTCTTGGGATCACACATCCGAGAGTCTCTTCATATTCCTAATATTTACAATAATGTATAATCCCGACGGATTATATTCCAACACCAAGGAAATCAATGGATTGAAATTATTCTGCTCACAGACATGGTGTGAGGATAATTATTAAGAGGCTCAACAAAATTTATTACGGGCATGAAAATCTAAAACATGTGTCTTCACAATACTGTTTCACAAGCAATATTAATGGGTTATAAATTTTCCCTTGGGAAAAAGTGATGTTGGTATAATATCATATGGGATGAGTGGAATTCTAATTTTTACATGTATATAAACATTTTTTTGTCAATGATTTAATTACAGAAAGGTTTTTAGTCTCAAGCTTATCCTTGTGAGAGGAAATTATTTGACTGAGGTTACTTGCATTGTTTTGAAATTTATCAGTTTACATACGTATACACAGAAGGAGAAGGAGAGCCATATTTTCATAGCCAAAGTCAGCCAAACATACTCAATGTTATGAGGATGATGCTGAGAGGGTTATCACTCATGGGATTTTATATTCAGAGGATATTGTTCTAGGAATTATTAAAGAACATACAAACAAAATACAACATCATGGAGAAATTTGATCCGAATTCTGAAGATGTAGGCCAAGAGGAGTTTTTACAGAGAAGTGGATAGGATAACACTAAAGAGCATGCTCAGGCATTCAACATCAACTGAAGCAGAGGAAAAAGCTTCATTTTCCAAAAATGATTGTTTTAGTCAGTAATTTAAAACAACTGTATTCGATAAATGCAAAATAATTCTAAAAAAACTAAAGAGGATTTTCTTCATCCCAGGATCGTCTATAAAAACCTCTTTCAGTTTCTTCACAGGTGTTATGGTTTGGTAGAATTGAAGTAATATTTACAACAACTTTTCTAAAATTTTCAAATTCTTGTTTGAGTCATTAATTTCAAATGCCGATTCCGAGGATATGGAAGGAAATATTGCAAAATGGAAACATGGGATTTGATTGGAATGGATTGAGTTACAAAAACCTCTCTCATAGTTAATAAAAATATTAGCATTTGAGATATACATGTGGGGATTTGAAGGCTATGTTTCATAAATCTCTCTCCAAAGCAGAAAATCAGTTAAAACATGTCTTTCTGTTTTGTAATTGTTTCTATTATGGCAAAGAATTTAGAATTCAAAATGAAAACAAAGTAAATGTATTTTTTTCTATATAAACATATGTAATATATAGAATTAGGGTTGGACTCTCACGAGGAGAGAATCTCTTTCATTGTAATAGTTTCAATTTTTGAAGATGAAAAACGTTGTGCAGAAGAAATGTTGAAATTTTTCATGGTGGAGATTCTTTTGTCATTGTTTTCATCACTAATTGACTTCTTATGTGATTGTATTTCAAGTTTTCACCTTATTCTGTATCTTGTTTCATGTCTTAACGGTTTTTTTATGAACTAGAATTCATCTTTGATACTCTAAGTTCATTGATTCAAACATTTTGTACTAAATTTATTACATAACTCACACTAGTTAGGTGCTTTGTTCTAATTGAGTGTTTTGCTTTGTCTACTACCACCTTGAAATACCTTAAGTTTGAGGAAATGTTTTCTACCCTACCTCTGACATTGTTCTCTCCAAACCCTAATCTCTTGCACCTAAAATTCATATCTATTTATTGACTCCATTTCCCAATGGTCTCCTTAAATTTTGTCCTACCAAATATTTGAAAAACAAATTGTCCCTATAAAAAATATGACCTTTTGAGTGTTATTGTTGAATATCATGAGTGAGAAAGTTTCAAAATTATTGAGAGATCCATCTCTGATTGTATAAGGTAATAATATAGTTTAAAGTGGGTTTGTGGTTACCCCGGGGTTTCCTTTATACAACCCAAGGAAAATATGAGTGCTAACACTATGCATGTGATATTTTAATAATAATTTTTCATAGTAAACCACCCATGAAATTGAGACTCAAAGAGAGGTACGCAGTTACTATAGTTATCCCGGAGGGCTTTAAGTATTTAAGGATGGAAGATTATACCACTTCCAAATAAAAATAAATATCATGACCTAACTACATCAACAATGAAAATAAAACATAACACAAAAGGAGGAGAAATGATTTTAGTTAATCAAGATTTCCGACTAAAAATAGATTCCATAGCATATTAACAATTATTTATTGTAGCCTTTGTGTATTGTGGACTGGTAATTAGATAGTAATCAATTATATGTGTTTGTATGTGTGTGTAATTTATACTAAAATATTAACAAAAAATATTAGTGATAATGGATGTGGAGACCATTATAAAGGCTCCCAATATGGTACAGACAGATACATATACCCAATGTAGCAACATAAGCAATGTAACAAACATGTTACTAGAATGGTTAAAAAATATAGAAGAATTGTCATATTTTTTTACATACCCAAGAAAAGTAGGATTCAATACCTAATTATAGCTACACACATGCACATAATTATCAAATGTAATACACTTTTTGTACCTCAATAGAGAAAATAAATAAAATAAAGAGAAGATAAAAAAGAATCGAACACACCTACCTCAACTCTAATCTCTATGTGGTTTACTATTTTTTCTACTCTATTTATTGAAAGAAAATAATAATGATAAAATCACTCTTGAAATCGAGCCACCGCTCCCCTCAACAATAATTTATCTTATCTCAATGATTCCACTACCCCATTCTAATTTTTATTTTTAGATCACTCACTTTACTTGCCCCCACAGTTAACTTTTCCCCATCTCACATTTCTTCACCATCTATGTTTGTCTTTCTCTCAAAATTCTATTAGGAATTAATTGGAAGAAATCCAAATGGATATGTCAAGGAGATGTGAGAGATGGGAAAAAACATGAAACAAAGGAAACAAGGTGATTAAACAATGAAAATGGGAATGGAGTAGTAGACTCTCTAGAATAAGAGAGATTATCATTAAGGGGATGCGTAGTTGGATTTTGAGAGTGATTTTTTTCATTATCTTATACCAATGAAAAATGAAAAGAAAATAGAAAGCTACATAGACAACAAAGTTGTTGTAGGTATATTTTATTCTTTGTTATGTTCTCTGTATTTGTGTTTTCTCTACCAAGGGACAAGAAGGATTTTAGATTCTATTATTATGTGCAGGACAATAGTTTTTATTCAGTATGGAACTTTATCTTTCGCGAGTTTGAGAAAAAATGACAATTCTTCCATAATTTTCAATCATCCCAGTAAGCTATTTGTTGATTTGTTGTGATTGCTGCAGTGGGGTATATGTATGGAATCTTCCATATGTACCATATTGAGATCATTTATAATGGTCTCCACATCCATTGTCACTGAAGCATTTTGCTTAGTTTATATTATATATTACATGTATATAATTTATTATCTTACAATCACTAGCTCACAATACACAAAGACTAAAATAAATGCTTTCCCAAAATCTTTGGAATTCATCTTTAGGTTTCAATTTTAACTAAGGGAAATGGTTTCTCCCCCTTTTCTATTATGTTTTATTTTCATTTTTGTTGTAGTTGGGTCATGAGATTTATTCCTTTTTAGAAATAGTAAACCCTTCCCCAAAATCCATAATAATGTGAATTTCTTATCTTTCTCTATCTCTCACACACATTGTAATGTCCCTTACAATCTCAAAAAAAAGTTTATGGTCAATAAGATCACTAATATCTAAGGTTCATCTAAAATTAACTCCAACATTGTGTGAACATTTTAAGATAGATACTTGTATTCTTGATCTGGATTTCTTCTGCATATTAAAACATGGTGACCTCTTTTCTTATGGTGACATTTATGTCATTTATTTATATAACTTTTTTACATTCTCTTAAAAGGAGGGTGTGCATGCTTCACTTCTTTACGTCCTTAAAACCATTGGAACAAATACCCTATGGTGAATAGTTTTTAATGTTGATTTTTAAGAAAAAAATAGAATATTTAATAGAGTTTAAGATGCATGGGTGAATCCATGAAGATGGGTGTCTATTTTGGGGGGTCTTATGAGAAAATATTTTTTATTTTTTTTTATGTTTTTCAACTTTGGGCGAACGAAAGTGATATTTTCGTTTAGAATTTCACTTTCAAGTAAAAACAAAACTTTTAGAGAATTATGTTAGATTTCTATTCATAATTTTTTCAATTTTTTTTATTGAGATTTGATATGTCATTTCGGAAAATTTTTGATAGTGTGTCCTTATAAAATGAAAGGACTAAAAAATAGACATGTTTGGCTGTGCCCCTAAAATCATTGTTAAAATTGTGTTTTGCAAAAACAAAATATGTTACGACAATCTACACACAATATACTATTGCGATGATTATAAGTTTGTAACCAATGGATCTATATACTAATTATAATATTTTTTTGAATTCGATCAATGGGGAAAGCTTGTCGATTTTCAACATGTGTTTGGTTGCCACACTTTTCTCTCAATTGACTATAAAATTTAAAAATCTATGAATACCCTTTTGAAGTAGACACTCCAATTAACCGCACCATATTTGTTTCAATTTTTTACGTGGTGTATTTTTAATGTTATATATTTTTCATTTCATGGCATGTTGAAAGAGATGAAATGAAACTCGACACATGTTAAGAAACAAAAATCAATAAAAATATTGGATATCACCTATACACAGCAAAATATATAACTACACAAAGTAGATTCAATGAAAAAACTAATGGTATCAAGTCCGACAGTTGATTTGTAGTGTAAGACATCCATTTTTCCTTCCGAAAATGGAGAAACCTGAAAATTCTGCAGGTTTCAGGTCTCAGAGGTTATTCGGCCGAACAATTATTCAGCCGAATAATTATTCAGCTGAATTTTTTTTTCGTTACGAAACCATTATTTATAACACAAACACAAAATAATTTCATTGGCTGGAAATTGTTTTAGCTCACGTTGTTCTAGTTATCTGCCATCAATGGTTGGTTATCTCTTCATCAACTATAAGTTATCCATGCATTGCTACAAGCTATTTTTTTATTCTTTCCTTTTTTCATAATAGATTATTTTGAACATTGAATGATTTCCATAAAATCAATCACGATAGTAAACAATAATAATACATTACAATTTATCATATTACTAGCACACCCATGAACAAAATAGGTGCTCTTCAAGGAGATAAACTAGGCTGAATATATCCTTTGTCTAGTAACTCATGTAATTGTATTCTTCGTTTCATTAATTCTGGAATACTCATATGATATGGAGCTCGTGATACTGGTGTTGAAAATGACATTAGATCTGTGGTAAAATCTAAATATCATTTAGGTGGTAATACTGATATCTTATCACAAAATACAACTTCAAATTCTTTTAAAATAGGAAATTGTTCCAATTCCATTTTTTATTTTTGGGCTTAAATTCTTTAATTTTGATGCCATAATGTTGACACCCTTTCGTAATACACTTTTTACTTTGTAGTGTTGAAATTTTTCATGTAGATAAAGGTCTATAAATTTTCTTCATGTATGATACTTATCCTCCTCATCCACACTACTAAAATTTTTATGCAAATAGTCGATAACATCTTTATGAGATTCTAGCCAATCCATACCTATCAAAATGTCATAGGATTCTAGGGGAAGTATATTTAAATTAACTGAGGTATCCAAGTCATTAAAATCTAATAAAAAATCTTTAACTATATCCGTAACTTGAATCCTTTTTACCTTTGTTGCCAGCTATACCTACCATGCATTTTTTTGTTTGTCCTTACTACGTTTACACTTTTCAACTAGTTTTGGTGCAATGCAACTTAAACTATATCTTGAGTCGATAAGTATAGAAACATGTATCTTCAAAACTTTACCTTCTACTTCCACAATGGTGGATTGATGGTTTTCCTACCAATATTCCAAAGAAACATTAACTATAGGGATATTCCTGGCTATGTCATTCACAGTAGAAGCTTCCTGTATCATGCTTACAGGTTTTTATTCCATCCTCCACTGGAATTTTCAATACTCTTTACCCCATTGCTATTAGTTGAACCTCGCCTGTTGTAATTTTTATCAGTATGACCTCTTGTTCCTTTTCCAAAAGGTGAGGGTTTAAATCCTTTCCTACGTTGATTGATCTTTTCAACAAAAAAAATTCCAACTTCTACTCAATTTGGATCTTTGTTTAAACAAATGGTAGCACAACTAGGCCTTTCTAATTGCTTCATCCATTGTTTAGGAATTTCAAACACAATATTTTCCTTATACACTAGGGGTAAATAACTCATAAAACTATATACCTTAGCTTTTTCAACTCTTCGGTATAGTACATAGTGTTGTAAATTTACAAACTCGGTTACAAATTCTTCCATGGTTAACAATCCTAGTCTCAAATCATTGAATTATTGGGCTTTCTCATCATACTATCATTTTGACATATACATTTTTTCAATAGTTTTTTAAAAAATTTCCAACTCAACTCTTTACTACATATGTTACTGACAGTTTTAGCCTCCTTCCACCACATAGCAGATTTAACAACCAAGATTCTATTTCTTCCTCAAATTCTTTCATTTTGTTTTTTGTATTCATTTCATCACCTTTCTTTAAATCTTGGGGGGTTATATAAGAATGTTATTTGTAGTTTCGTCACTATTGCAACTTTGTAATGCTCCTTTTCTTTTATTGTAACGAACATAAAATAAATATAATAATTAAATTGCTAATGTTACCTTAGTATAAAAAATATTAAAATTCAAAATCAAGTTTCTAATTTTACCTTAGTAATAAAAAAACATTTCTATAAAAAATTTCTAACATTCCTAACATTCTCAAATTCTTAACACTTAAAATATTTTACATCTACAATCATACATAAACTTAATAATACATACTTTTATATATTTTGCACCTATAAAAACTTCCTAACATTCTTAATCTTTCCTAACATTGATATATTTATATCTATAAAAAATTCCTAGCATTCCAAACATTTCCTAATATTCATTCATATATTTGCACCTATCAAAACATTCACTCCTAACATTGCACCTATCAAACATTTTCTCCTAACATTCCCACATTTACTCCTAACATTAACATTCTCCATATATCCATTCTTAACATTCATATATTTGCACCTATTAAAACTACCTAACATTCATTCATATATTTACACCTATCTAAACATTCACACATTCACTCCCAACAATACACCTATCAAAATATTCTCTTCTAATATTCCCCCATTCCCATATTCACTCCTAACATTAACATTCCCCATATATTCATTCTTAATATTAACATTCCCCATATATTCATTCTTACATTCATTCATACATTCATATATTTGCACCTATTAAAACTTCCAAACATTACTAACATTTCTTAACATTCATTCATACATTTACACCTAACGTTTCCTAACATTCGTTCTTAACATTCATTTCAAACATTCATATATTTGCACCTATCAAAACTTTCTAACATTCCTAACATTAACTTCTTAACATTAACATTTCCATATTCATTCCCCATATATTCATTCTTACATTCATTCATACATTCATATATATTCATTCTTAACATTAACATTCTCCATATATTCATTCTTAACATTAGATTGCACTTATCAAAACATTCACTCATAATATTCCCCTATTTCCACATTCACTCCTAACATTTTCCCATTCCCACATTCACTTCTAACATTGCACCTATCAAAACATTCTCTCCTAACATTCCCTCATTCCCACATTCACTCCTAACATTAACATTCTCCATATATTCATTCTTAACCTTAACATACCCCATTCACATATATTCATTGTTAACATTAACATTCCCTATATATTCATTCTTACATTCATTCATGCATTCATATATTTGCACCTATCAAAACTCCCTAACATTCCTAACATTTCTTAACATTCATTCATATATTTGCACCTAAAACTTTCTAACATACTAACATTCTCAACTTCTCAACACTAAAAATATTTTACACCTTCATTCTTAACATTCATTCCAAAGATTCAAATATTTGCACTTATCAAAACTTTCTATCATTCCTAATATTAACGTTCCCATATTCACTCCTCGTATATTCATTCTTAACATTAACACTCCCATATATTCATTCTTAATATTAGAATGCATCTATCAAAACTTCATAACATTTCTATTACTCTCAACTTCTCAACAACAAACATACATAAATTTAATAATTGACAGACATATATATATTTGCACCTATCAAAACTTCCTAACACTCCTAACCTTTACATATATATGTATATAATGTAAAAAACAATCTCTAAGGTCAACGCACATTTATATAATAAAAAAAAATCATGAACATGTGAGTTCAATGTACATGTATATAATCTAAAAAAACAATCATGTACATGTGAGTTCAATGTACATGTATATAATCCAAAAATTATGTACATTTGGGTTCAATGTACATGTATATAATCCAAAAATTAAGCTCCTCGATGTCTAAATCAACCACAGTATATATATCTACATAAAAAGAATAATATAAATAATTCTCTAAATGGAAGTCCACCACTATTTTCGACTTGTGTCTTCCCTTGGACTTGTAACAATCTGCAACATGTATAAAAATAGATTATGAATATCATAAATTATTTAAATAACTTTAAACTAAAATCAAAACATTAAAACATTAAACTAATATATCAAAGAACAATTCAATTATTAACAAAATTACCTCCAATTCTCTATCATCCAACGAAGTCTTCTCTTTGCCTCTAAAAGCTGGTGTAGACCCAAGTTACAACATATATAAAAACAATTTATAAATCTTACAAATTATTTAGATTATTTTAAACTAAATTCAAAAAAATAAAATATTAAACTTACAATTCCAACACTATCGTCCAATGGAGTCTTTCCTTTGCCTCGAAAAGATCGAAGAGACCCAAGCTTCAATATAAATAAAATCAATTTACAAATGTCAAACATTATTTAAACTATTTAAACATATATATCAAAGAACAATTCAATTATGAAAAAAATTACCTTGGTGCCAATATCCACATCCATCAAAGAACCTATATCTTCACCTCCAATTTCAATATGTTCTCTTCCCTTTAAATTTAAATTTTGTTAATAAATAAATCATAGTAAAAGAAAAAATATTAAACTTAGCAATTAACTTAAAAGAAAAAAAAAAGAAAAAAAACATTAGCTCACAATAGATGGAAAATCATTTAAAAAGTTTGAATCTAATGAAACCTGCATAGATAAGTCAAATTAACAATAAGATACATAGTTAAATTTAAAAACAAAAAAAATATCTTTCAAACATAAATATAAATGTGTAAATTTTAAATATACCTCTCCAAAAAGCTCTTCTACATTTCCAGCATTTTGACTAGTGGAGACTCTAAAATTATGTTCATTTAACAATCGAGAAAACTGAAAACAATAAGCATTTACGTAACATATTTATTACTATACATCAAAAAATAATTGATCATACATATATATAATGTAACAAAAAGTTTAATTCAAAATAAATAAATAAAATTAATAGATTGAAAGTACACAAACCTCTCCTATACTTGGCGTGTCATTATATATTCTATCTGAAGCTATATTACGACAAAGCTTGGCATAGGCCTTTAGATCTTCAATTTCCATACAATCTAACTCATCATTTTTTTTATAAACAAAATCTTGCCAAATAGTGGCTCGAGCCCTTTCACGACTCAATCCAACATAAACTCCTACAAATGCCGAAGTCAAACCTTCGAAAACATTATGCCTTGCAATTGTCCCAACTTGTGATGTGGGCTCCATCTCTCATTTGTAAATCACAAGCCTAGGTGGACGAGATATCGGAGGTGGAGGTCGAAGAGTACTCGAATCTCTAAAGGCACCTTCTCAATTGCATATCCTCCACTTTCCAACTCCATAAAACTCAATTTGAATATCAGTATAGTCTGCCTTCATTCCTAAAAAAAATTCAGCATAAAAAAACCTAGCAAAATAATTAGGAACCTCATCGTTCCATGGAAACCGACCATAGGCTGCAAGGAACCGATCATATAAAAAATGTGCAAGTTCAGGGTGCTTAAAATATTACACTTTCAATGATTTCCGCTTTATGCCCTCTTTGAAGTTGAACATTGAGATGGTCTATTCTCTAGTCACTCTCTCCTTCACAAGAGCCTTCTCTACTCACTCTCTCCTTCACAACAGCTTCACCCATCACTTGTGCCTTTCTTCCTTGCTTAAAGGCAACAAAGCCATCTATTATTGGCCCAAGATCCTCATATACTTTATTGAATTTTTGTAATGATTGCAAAACCATCTCTATACTTTGTTTATTCTCCAGAGCAAGATCCAAACTAGAAAGATCATTTTGCAGCTTGTCATAGTGAGCCCTACAAAATTCAAGGGTCGTTTGTTGAAGACCACTTTCCCATGGAATCTCCTATGGTAAATTTGATGGATAAGTCATAATGGGTGTACAACCCTTAGCTAGCTAGACATATTGCGTCCTTGCTCGATCTTTGCCACCGTGTGTAGGATGACAAGCCTCTTTCGAAACTTGATCTACTTCCACACTTGTCTCTCGTACAGAAGGTCGAGATCCATGTTCACCCATAGATGATAACGGGGAATCATCTCTACCACTATCACCACGCCGATGATCAGATGATTGTGAACTATACAATAAGCTTGAATCCCAAGGTGAATTCGATAATCTTCGATTTTCATTTCGGCCACCAACTCCCGAAAAACGTGATGACCTCCTACGCTTCTGTCTCAAAGGATGCTCTCTTTCCATTGGATATGATATCTACAAGTTTACACAAATATCAATCTCTACATGTGAATTAATCAACTTCAAAAACCTAGCTACTATAAAAACTAAGATTTCAATAAGGACCTAGATATCCCTAATATTATCTAATAGTTCTTTAAATGATTAAATCTAATTTATTATATGTTTCGAGTTGATATGATATCTACAAGATTACACATATAAACTCATATCATATTCAAATTCTACATGTTAATTCCTCATCTTCAAAGACCTAGCCACTAAAAAACTAAGTTTTTAATAAAGACCTATATGTCCTTAACATTATCTAATATATCAACTCAAAACATATTCAAATTCTGCATGTTAATTCCTCTACATGTGAATTAATCAACTTCAAAAACCTGGCTACTATAAAAACTAAGATTTCAATGAGGACCTAGATATCCCTAATATTATCTAATAGTTCTTTAAATGATTAAATCTAATTTATTATATGTTTCCATTTGATATGATATCTACAAGATTACACATATAAACTCATATCATATTCAAATTCTACATGTTAATTCCTCATCTTCAAAGACCTAGCCACTAAAAAACTAAGTTTTTACTAAAGACCTATATGTCCTTAACATTATCTAATATATCAACTCATAACATATTCAAATTCTGCATGTTAATTCCTCAACTTCAGAGAACTAGCTACTATAAAAACTAAGTTTTTATTACCTAGATGTCCCTCATATTATCTAATAGTTCTTAAAATGAAAATAGCTACACTATTGGTGGATGTATGATAAATTAATGTGGCAATCTCTGTGTTTTTTTATGTGTTTTAGATTTTTAAAACTATGTTTTTAATAAAGACCTAAATTTCCCTAATATTATCTAATAGTTCTTAAAATGAAAATAGCTACACTATTGTTGGATGTATGAGAAATTAACATAGCAATCTCTTTGTTTTTTGATGTATTTTAGATTTTTAAAATTAATAGAAACAATATCATCAAATATGAAATTAAAGCTACATTTCTTTATGTCAACTACAAAAATTTTCATTATTCCATAAAATCATAAAAAACCCTTATGCTAAGTAAAGTGATGAGAGTAAGAGTTGATGAACTCTCCATGGACAGAGTTCCTCAACTCTGTCCACATGGACAAAGTTATGTTCATCACTCCATGTCGACAGAGTTCATAAACTCTATCCATGGACAGAGTATTCATTCATGAACTATGTCCATGGAAAGAGTTGATGAATGAATATCTTCCTTATAATACCTATGAACTAAGATTAAAGTTTAAAAAAATGCACAATATCCTAATATAATAGTAAATATATCGTGATAACTAATAAGCATTATACAAGTTATATGTTTCTTTTATTATTTAGATTAAAAACACATAAGATCAAACACATTAGTAATGAGAAAATTTGATGTTTTATGTGTAATAATATTTTTTTGTTTCTGATTTATATAAAACGTACTAAAATATGTTTTTCTAAGTAAATTTATCATGGAAAGAGTTGATTAACTCTGCATGAACTATGTTTTGCTAAGCATAAAAAAGTAGTCTAAGGCGAGTGCAAGTACTTACCTACTCTACAGACATACACTACTGCTAGCTACTAGCTACCTAGTCATTATAGAGTTGTTAGAGAGAGCATCGCTATTAAATATAGATAGAGCTTCTATTTATTCTTCTGCACTCATGTTCAGTTTCAATACTGACTGCTATCAATCAGCTATTGTGATTTCATGGATTTATCACATCAGATGGCAATGACATATAGATTTCAACTTGGAATAAGGTGAGTGACTAGGGACTGACTACATAGGCCTATGGATTCCCCCTCATTAGTCTAGCCTATCCCTATGGTTTTATGTTACATTTCTGGTTGTTTTGGTCTCCATCCCCATAAGATGATAAAGAAATTCTTTCTTTAAACTTGCCTTTCTCTATCTGAACTTTTCTCTCTATGTTTTGGAAAAGCATGAAATGGCAATGGAACTTAATGTAATGCATCATGGACTAAGATAGTCATAAAGTGCCATGGGACTTATACTTCGGCTAGTAGTTGTATGGACTAAAGCAAGTATCAGAGCCTATGGACAAAACTATATAGTTATTACACTATAGCTGAAGTTGTGACTCACAAAATGAGTGAAATGAAAAGGTTTTGAAATCCTGTCCCCTACCAATGAAAACACATAAAGAAATAAGTTGTTTACTTAGGGAGTTGATCAGCTCTGTCCAAATGAACAGAGCTGATCACATCTATCCAAATGGACAAAGTTGTTCAACTCTGTCCATTTGGATAGAGTTCAAGTTTCATTTGTAATATGGGAACAACTAGTCATAGTTCCATTTGTAATCTGGTAGACATTGTAGTGTTGTGGCTCCATATCTGGAAAAGAGAGAGTACAAATTATTTCCACAACTTGGAATTAACCTTGACATGACAAACAAGAAACCTAACGAAATGGATAGAGTTGTTGAACTATGTCCATTTGGACAGAGGTGATCAACTCTCTCCAAATCGACATATCTGGAAAAGAGAGAGTACAAATTATTTCCACAACTTGGCATTAACCTTGACATGACAAACAAGGAACCTAAGGAAATGGACAGAGTTGTTGAACTATGTCCATTTGGACAGAGTCGATCAGCTCTGTCCATTTGGACAGATTTGTTGAACTCTGTCCATTTCGACAGAGTTGAATAGCTCTGCCCATTTGGAGAGAGCTAATCACCTTTGTCCAAATGGACATAGTTAATAACTCTGTCCATTTGGATAGACAGAGTTGTTGAACTATGTCCATTTGGACAGAGTCGATCAGCTCTGTCCATTTGGATAGAGTTGTTGAACTATGTCCATTTGGACAGAGTCGATCAGCTCTGTCCAAATGCGCAGAGCTATTCAACTCTGTCCAAATGGACAGAGTTCAACAACTCTGTCCAAATGGACAGAGTTCATCGAATCTGTCCAAATGGACATAGTTCAACAACTATGTCCATTCCATTTGGACAGAGTTGATGAACTATGTCCAAATGGACAGAGTTAATGAACTCTATCCAAATAAATAGAGTTGATCAGCTCTGTTAATTTGGACAAAGCTGATCAGCTCTGTCCATTTGGACATAGTTCAACAACTATGTCCAAATGGACAGAGCTGATCAACTCTGTCCAAATGGACATAGTTCAACAACTCTGTCCATTTCCTTAGGTCCCTTGTTTGTCATGTCAAGGTTAATGCCAAGTTGTGGAAATAATTTATACTCTCTCTTTTCCAGATATGGAGCCACAACACTTCAATGTCTACCAAATTGCAAATGGAACTATGATTAGTTGTTCCCATATTACAAATGAAACTATGACAAAGCTGTTAGTGACAAGAAAAGTAAAACGGTCTTGTACTCTTATTAAATATGAGAGTATCATTGCTACTCTTTAATATTTATCTCATTCAACTAAGATTCGTACAACACTTTACAACTCTATCAATGTCAAAAATAACTGTGAGATCAATTTAGTGACAGTTCAAGTCAATCTAACAACAATAAATCAAAATTTTCTAATTAATAAAGGAATAAGCAGCGAGCTCGTTGTTGTTGATAAAGAAATAAACTACGTGTACAATCTCATGTAATTAATTTCCAACTAAAGCAATCTATAAATTCTAAAAGATTATACTGTTCTTCCACGTAAAAGATAACATCCTAATTAAATCATCTACAAAGGGAAAGTGAAGTATATTAACCACGACATTGCTATCAGCTATAGAAAAACATAATTTTTCATTTTAACAACATGAACATTTAATAGAGTTTATTTCTGATCTATGCATTTATATAACCAAAATTCATAACAATAGACATAACAATCATTTATAATGAACACATGACTTTGCTTTAATTACAATGAACAAACATATTTACCTGACAAGGGGCAGTATAGCAGGACCACACCACGAAAAGAGCACAAACACGTCGACAAACAGACCTCCATGCTAAGAGGAAACCATACAGGTAGAGGAGTACAGAATGGCATATGTGCACGTCAAATGGTTGGGTGATCTAGAGGGGGATGAAAAGTAAGGGCCAACTAATCGAGTGGCGAGACGGGTGGTGGGAGGATGAGGATGACAACAAATCACTACAGGCGAAAACAACGAAAATTAGGCCGCAGCTGACCTTATAAGGTGAAAATTTATTCGGCCAAACAATTATTCGGCTGAATAGTTGTTCGGCCGATTAATTGTTTGGTCGAATACGTATTGAAATGCGAGTGAAAATTACCAACTCGCAATCCATTCCGTCAAATTAAACGGTTACCATTAAATTTTATTTGGTCGAATAAATGATTCGTTATTCGGCCGAATAACGCCCGCTATGTTGTTTGGGCACCCGATTCTCAGGGAAGTGTTACCCAACTTGGCATTTTCACACGCATCCTAAACATTATATGATCGGGGCCTTTTCTAACTATCATTACTAGAACCTGGTTATCAAATCATTGGTGAAAATG
This sequence comes from Pseudotsuga menziesii, assembly GCA_001517045.1. Lineage (NCBI taxonomy): Eukaryota > Viridiplantae > Streptophyta > Pinopsida > Pinales > Pinaceae > Pseudotsuga > Pseudotsuga menziesii. The sequence continues at coordinate 488,737 of LPNX010259709.1, read as the reverse complement.
CAATCATCACTAAAATTGCCAATATTTCATTTGGAATGTGCAATATTTTATAAAATTTTATACTAATTTTAAATATTATATTTGCAATTCAATTCCCTCAAATGCCTCTATTCCATTTGGATTGTCCAATCTTATATCTACAATTTCAAAAACTCATATAAGATTGAAAACCAATCCACCAACATGCACTTGTATAACCCAAAACAACTATATGGTTTTCAACTTTGGATGCAAACTGTAGTTACATTCCCAAGCTATATGAAGTATTTGACATCATGAAAAGGAATTTTATTTTCTTATCAAATACATTCAACATAAAACCTTGAATTAATACTCTGGTTTGAACATAGATAACTAATGGATCTTGTGGAAAAAACTACTTCAAAGGATAAGAATGTTGAAACTGCTATACCACCTTGATAATGTAAAGGAAATACCTCTTTCAACTCAACAATATGATAAGATATCCATTTCGAAAGAAATTTTATTCCCGCAACCAATCATATTGATTATAATATCAGGTTGATTTATATCCATGCGGTTGCATGTTATAACTGGTATTTTTTTTGTTCAATGAATGTGTAAAGGTATGTATATACACTAACCAAGTCACAACAATATAACAGGATTTTCAAAATTGACTGGTATCAATTACAATGCCAGGTTTAGATTTGCAGTCCAGACTCTTGGGAGCATCACTGGATAGTGCATGTTCAGGTGCATTTGGGACTTGTCTTTAGATGTGTGTACCTATGTAGACAACTATAACAATTCCATTTCGATCAAAGAAGACTAAGATAAATAGGAAGCAAAAGGAACGTTCTAAAGACATAATCCATGAATGCGGTAAAAAAGGGAAAATTCTGCATATTGCTGAATTTCAAAACAAGATTCTTAAGTTCCAACATTTCATTCTTGTATTTGGTTGAGATTCACCATCAATAGGTCATCCCAAGGGATGACACAAGAAATATCTTAGTTTCTAAGATTATAAAATAACATTGAATAAATTATTAGAAGGTGGTTACAAATATTATAAAGTGATTGCAAAGGTTTCAAATAGAACTAATGGCCATTTAGGGACACTCCCATCGCATAACTTTTTATACATGAAATTTAAACTATATCTTAGTTTCTAATAATTTCCCTTCTACAATCATTCGAAAAGTAAATATTAGAAGGTTCTAGTAAGCTATTGAAGGGAATGATGCTTTCAAAAAAAATTAGGAGAATATTGCAGGTAAGACACCTTCAGGAGGGCTTCACTTGTTTACCAATATCCTATCACTTTAGTTCATATTGTGGGTTTTAAAATTATAAAAAATAAAACCAATATATTGTAGTTATTGGGGATGAGGGGTTTAAGGTGGGGGTGGGTAGGGTGGTTTAAAAGGATTGAGGTATAAAAAGGGGTGGGTAGGAGGTTTTAAGTATTAGGAGGGGGTTTCAACAAAAAGAGTTTGAGTCAATATCTCTCGAAATTAAGGGTATTATTTAATATCCCACGATCGCACGTGCTATGTGAGAAGTTCACTAAGAGAAGTCCCCGTGGACACCTTTGAGATGAATGGATACATTTTTTCCCAAAATCTAGAGACGAGTATTTATAAATGCAACCTATAACACCTTTTGTCAAAAACAAATTTACATGGCCTAGTAGATGAATGGAATCATGCTTTTATCCTATCAATGCAAATGTACTCATAGTTATGTCAAAATCTTGAGTATTAAGGGAATATTGAGTGTGCCAAGCCTATCCTATCAATGGACGTCATGGAAAAATTTTGGACTCTTTAAATTAATCAACAAAGAGAACCTATTTCACAATGAGATGAGGAAAATCCTATTCATAATTCATTATCTTTATTTAATGTCTAAATCATTGATGAAATATTCACCCCAAAAATTACATTATCTTGGAAACTTGTATGTAGAGGTGGAACCGTGGAATAGATTGTATGAAACATTTGTCTCTAATAACAATGCATATTATCTGCCATAGAAAAACTATTATTGGTGTGTATAGATGGTTCATAACAATGTGTGTGATTGTTATCAATCATCTACCAAAAAAACAATATCATTGATATTAGTAGACTAACTAAAACCATGAAATGGGTTATACTAAATGCAAGTCGATCATGGAGGAGCATTATTTATATGATCCATTTCTTTGTTCTGCCCCTAACAAACATTCCATACAATCCATTTCACAGTTCCACCATTGAAAATCATTTCATACAGCCCATTTCACTGTTCCACCCATTTTCAAACGGTTATTCACAATGTTTGCATGCCAAAGATGGTGTTTGTGAGGACAAGGGATAAGCATCATCCTAGAAATCCCATGCCTTCACTATATGAAAATATATTAACCATTTCATGGACATGGATATCAACAATATCCTTTCCTTTCTAGGGCTCATAATGTTCATCCAATGTTCTGACATGGGATGTATCTGGGACATACATCAGATCATGCAACTTGACTCAATATTTGTTACGATATTTGGATGGAATATATCTTTCACTCATAATGGTCACCCTGTGTGAACGAGACGATTGAAAAATGAAATTAGTGTATCATATGTGTTGGTACATATACAACCCAATCCATGTAAAGTTTGACAACATATATCCTAAAATATGTGTTAGTATATGTATTGTCTAGTCCATGTCATGATGGAAAATATATATCCTAGCACATATTCCTGCCATATAACAATGTCAAGATGGTTCATATATGTCCTAAAACCTATTCCATCCATTGGTGTGAACGGCATGATACCAAAGTCGATATCATTAACAATATCTATCTATCTATATATTAATTCTAGCCATCAATTTGTATGAATACAATGATATCAAGGCGACTGATATATCATTCACCCTCTCTTAGGATATAATAACCCTAAAAGATTCTATAATATGGAATATTTCATATTTGTTTGTTGAATTTTCCTTTCTTTTCTAGAATATGCATCACCTTTGTTGCGGGTATTTTTTTTCAATGCTATTAGTTTCTTGAATCATCGAGGAGAAATATATTGAGCTAGGAGGGGAATCCCAATATTTTTTCCTATTTTTATAGGAATAATGCGGTGTTCATCAAAGTCATAATTCACCAAAGACCGATGAAATGAATTACAGGTATGTGTGGATAATTCACTTTGTCCATTAATGCAAGTTTTATAGTTCATAGAAAGTAGATTTAAAGGGAGGCGATAAATTCATTGAAACTATGAGCTTGGATTTGCACCCAAGCCATGAATTTTTCTGCGGGAATTCCACCTTCTGTATGGGATTTTAATTGTGGATCTAATCTAATTTAATGGATAGATAAGTAATAAGTCGACTTTTTGTTTCATTTTTATCTTTCCCAACTATCATTATCTAATTTTCATGTTCATCCTCTTTAATTATCTATGGATATATAGAGATTATAAAAAATCTGAGTCAATCCATTGGTCATTCATTTTCCAAGAATTTGATAGGGAAAAGATAACTAGCACTTATACAACCGTAGCATACGTATTACACTATGCATATGCATTTTAAATTTTCATTCTCTCAATGATATTTTAGTGTGTGACTACACTATATGCATTTTATGTTTATATAATAGCTGGTACATTATATTTTTTCATTTTGAAACTAAAAAATGTATTTGAAATCTTTCTGTACAATGACTTAGCATAGAGTAAGATGAAATCAAACCCTCAGCCCTTGCAAGCTTACAGTCTGATGAAATCAAACCCTCAGATCTTGCAAGCTTACACGGTCTTGATCTCCACTGGTAAGCATTGTTACCCAATCAATCTTGCTTTGGTTGATCCTTCACGGCTCACGGACAGACAGATTACAGGCACACTACCCATCAGAACAACTCAGCAACAATTTCCAGCACTGTCTTCAGCAATAATTTATCCCAATACACAGCAAGAGAGCTTCTCTTTCCAGTAATTGGCGGCTTGATAGGAGCAACCAACATGCAGAAGATGGACCTTTTCCACGCAGACAACAACCTTTGTCAAGTGATCTTACCAACAAACAACAGATAAATATGCCATATATCCATCACGCTGGAAGACTCCAGTTATTTGATTGATATCACAGTTTCCTTAGGAATAACTCAAGGTTGCACCTGCTATTCATTTGACAGCGGCCCATATTTTCAAATCTTTGACTGTTTGAACGGAGATTTTATAGACTAAACATTCAATGTCTCAAATCAACGCGTGGCCCAATTGATCAAACGTCCAATCAGCATATCGTTCCTCTAAAGATGAGCAAATCCCTTCTCCCTCTCTGTGGTTTGATCGATGGGCTTGTTCTTCAAACATATTCAGCGATCTCTCTGTCTGTGAAATAAACAACAACAATAGGCACACGAAAGAGTCACACAGCAAACTCTACAATCAGTCCATACTCCATACATATTTACAGAGAATCTACTAACAAGGCTCTCACATCTCTCTTCATCTTCCGGCTCTCACATCTTTCTGGCATTTCCGTGAGGGAATTAAGCCCAGCCAGGCTTTCATACTCTGATACCAAATAAGAAAATATGAGATCTCTGTATCTTTGGGCTCTCACATCTTTCTGGGCATTTCCTTGAGGGAATTAAGCCCAACCAGGCTCTGATACTCTGATATCAAATAAGAAAATATGAGAGCATGCATTGCACAATTACACTCACATACAATAGGTTTATAGTCTCATATTCAACTTATTCTATCCCCATGGAGATAGAGATAGAGGTTGAGTGTAGATAGAGGTTGAGAGAATCTCTCAAACAACCTCCAACAAATCCAAAACCAATTTGTAATGTAATTAGCATTATTTCTAACTAAAAAGAACATCTTTGGATTTCTCATTCAATTCTCATGCCTCTCTAGAGATGCAAAGGCTAATCATTGGATTTTTTTATCCCAATAGAATCTGTTGGTTCTCATGCCCCTCCAGAGATGTAAAGGCTCATCATTGGATTTCTTATCCAATTAAAATCTGTTGGCGTGATAGGGATTTCCTATGAAATTGGTCTAGGAGACTAGGCACCTATTCAATGGAGCATGATGTCGTGGTTAATACACCTACAAAGGAAAACCTCATTCAATCTCTTTTATAAATTGTTTTTTTTAAACCATGGGAACAGCAACCTCTCAAGAAACCTCCCAAGAGCATATCCAATAGCCTGCAATCTAGATATACCTTGCAGCCTAAGTCAGATATACCTTACCAACAATTTTTGACTGTTGCCGAAACATCCTGAAGCCCACAGAAGTAACACTCTATCCAAAAGATGTCCTACCTTTCAAACCTTGTCACAACAAGGCAATGAGCGCAATAAGCAACCCTACCCGGCGGTTTTGAACCTGCTACCGGGGAAATAACACATCTTCTTAACCTTGTTGTCCTAAACCCTCATTTCATCATAATTCAGCTGTTCCCAATTGCCTTATCTCCCTTTATGACCTTAACAAGAAATAGCCACTATGCTGCCAAATATGCGCCTCACCTTAGCTATTTGCTAAAGACCAAGTTGAAAAAGTGTAGACCACGTCACTTTGTTCCTCATGGGTAAAGCCACCCATATAGTGATCGTTGAGATGGAATCGACATATAAGTAATTCTTAGTTGTTATTAGAGGTGTCCGTACTGAATTAGGACTCCTTTTCATGTATTGAGCATGGTCGGTACGGGTTTAGAGGCAGTAAAGAACTAATCTATATCACAATATATACTTCAAAGATATCACACTGAACTAAAGTATCACACTTTAAAGATATTAAATAGATTTAAAGATGTGAAACATAATTACAACAAAATACAATTATTTGGATATTTCATTACTGGAGATTTGACACAATGACAGACGCCTGAAATAAAGGTTCTAGCCCAAAAAGACCGAAGATCAGCGTGGTATGCGAAAATAGAGATAAACAATTAATAAATATGACAAATCAATATATATTTTCCTGTCAAATAGGGAAAACAAATAAGATATAGAGAATTTGAGAACCATATTAACTAAATCATCTTGACAAAATTTTTGGAGTTTATCATAACACAGAAAAAAAAATGAGCACCGATTCCATGAATTTCTTTCTTCACATATTCCACATTTTAGATTCCATTTTAAAAAGCAGATAAAAACCGGAGGGATTTAAAAAAATTGAATTGCATCTTTGAATTATTTCTTATGTCGCTTACTGGTTTCTGATATTTTCCATCTAAGTAAGATGGAATTGCAACTTTGAATTATTTTTTATGTGGATTACTCATTTTTTATATTCTTCATCCAACTCCGATATCCATCATCTCTTCGATATCCATCATCTATTAGTTCTTTAAAAATATACCAGCTAAAAGAATATACCAGCATAGATCTTTTCTAAAAAAATATACCAGCAGAGATCAATCTAAAAGGGATCTATGCTTATAAAGTAAAAGGGATCTATCAAGCATAGAGAGTATCAAGCATAGAGAAGCATAGAGAGTATCAAGCATAGAAAGAGATAAAATCTCTCAAGCTGGAAACCCTTAGAAACCCTTTTTTAGAGTGGAAATGTTGAGAAAAAGTATAATCTAACAGAAGTTAAACATATCTCCGGGCCTACTGGGCTGTAGAATCAGAATGCACCTCTTGCATGCAATAAATCCTATTAAAAAATCCAGGTCAATAAGTTATGGTCTATCCAGTGGACTTACATTTTCCTATTTTGCAGGAAGTTTATGTGAGCACCCAACAATCACAGTATATGGACACTGTTGAACACTGAAAAATGCTTTTCACAATGAATTTTCATTCTCATCTCATTTTGCAGCAAACATTCAAAAAACAATATATGGAAGGGAGAATGTGAAAGTGCTGAACAATTCCATGTTGCAGAAAACATTAAAAAAAATAAAATTATATAGAGCTGTAGAATGTAGGCAGTGCTAACCTTTGCATCGCGCGGTAGAGCTTGGCGTTTTCATGGTGTTTCATACTCTCTTCCTGAGATGGTATAATTGTATGCCGCAGAGGGCGAGGGAGGCAGAGATATTCACAGCAATAAGTATCATGGATCAATATCAGTTGACAAGTTGTTACGAACTGCATGGTAGCTATATACGTGTCGGCGTTGGGACTGATTCGTGTCAATTTATCACCAGTGAAGCGAAACTTTCGACCTGAAAATACGACTTTATTGCTCTTTAACAAACGTGAAACCAGTTGATTGTTGAGGGTGTCCTCAAATAGTCCACCTTGAAACAATCTATTTAAATAGATTGAGCTAAACTTTTAAAGCTTTCTCATACACATGCCCATATATATTCGATATATAATTTAAACATATTATGAATAAGAAGAACACAAATTATTGTAAGGTAAAATCCCAAAAGTCAAATTCCACCCATTAAATTAAGACTTAAAAAACATCCCATAGGATTCAGTGAATCAAAAGGATACACCTATTTTCAACTTGAAGATTCATGTATGATAGAAAGACTCCATAAATATTAATTTGAATATATCAAATAATGATAAACAGTGTGATTTTTCAAACGATCCTCAAAGTCTTCCTCTTCTATGAGGTTGAGGAGCTAGATATATGAGAAATAATTTATAAATTTTACTTTTTTATATGACAGGGGTTTACTCAATGAACTTGTTATGTTGCATGATCACCATCGTTCACATGATATTAAAGAATATTCTTAATTTCACTATATATTGGAAAATGCCTCCTAATTGTATTCTTCAACCCCCCTCCCAATATATATTTTTTCAATTAATAAAACCCCTAATTTCATGAGATATTGTAGGTATCCATTGTTATCAACCCACTTTTCATAACTCCTTTATACCATATGATTAGTTGTAACAAACAAGACACCTAAGGCATCTTCGTATAAGTAAACAAGATATTAAATAAAATAATAGTATAATGCTAATAATGATCCCACCACGATTGCAATGGAAACTAATCAATTTTTAGTGTTCGATAGTGGAAGACCCAACAAACTAGTAATGGGGAAGGAAAAATGCAAAAAAAGGAAACATAGTTAAGAGATGAATGTAACAAAGAATTTGATATAAATATAAGCAACTATGGAGACAAGAGTTTCCCGAACATTTCCTTCCAAGCTAGACTGCAAATGGTGCAAAATAAATAACAAACTCCAGAAGGCCCCATGTGGAATTAAATGGGTGACAAAATATGGATGGGAAAATTGCTGGCATCATAAAAATGTGAACCTCAACAACTGAATAGAACCATATATCGCATTAAATTATTCAAACAACACTAGGAATCTAAAAGGCTAGATCACATTTATGGATGGAGGTACAATTGACTAGGAATTTAAGAGCACATCTCACAAAAGGGAAGATCACATTTATGAATTTTATTATTTTCTTCTAACTTTTATCACCCATTTTCATGGGCATGTGTCCAATGAACACTTCGATAAATCCTAGTCATGAAAAAATAGTATTTTAGAAAAAAGAACACTTTATAAGTTCAATGATTTGGAGATATAAATCCATCCACTATTTGGAGCTTATTCCTTGGCACTAGTTAGAAATTATATGAATCCATTCCATGATTTGGAAGTATGAATCTAGCCCACAATTTGAAGGTTATTTCTTTGCAAAAACTAGGAAGGATATGAAACCAACCCGGAAATTGGAGGTTTGAATTGAGCCCATGATTTGGAGGTATGAATTTGTCCTATGACTTGGAGGTTATTCCCGAGCCCACATAAATAAAATAACCCGCAATATTTATATTACTATGTCAAATTAAAAACCCCTCTTGACCCCTTAATACGAGGCAATATATTTTTGAGGTTTTTAAGAGTATTCAAACCCCTAATATGAATGGAGGTGATATGATATTGCCTCACTAGTGAATCACCGTGTTATATGATAACTTACCTTGATTCTCTTTGTAACCCATTTTAACTTTATTGACATAAATCTAGGAATGATTTTTCACTAATGAAGTCAAGCACTAACAAGACCACCAATGAATTAGAGAGAAAATCATTTTCCTTCCTATGTCCATGCTTACAATACAATTAAATGCATGGTATCTCAATGTTTTGTCCAAGTTCAACTTCATTGACAAGAAATGTTTTATACATACACAATATTTATCTGAATTTTCATTTTCATGCACAAGAAATGTTTTATACATGCACACTCTTTATATTGATTGAATGTTTGGAGGAAGGACCAATTCCACTCATCTATGTTTTTTCTTTACATATACATTCCACTCATCCATGCTCTTTTGTATTCATAAATTATTGATGAAACCATTACAAGGCAAGACACCATTAAGTTCTTCCATTCTAAATGTGACTTTGTTATGTAATTTCTATGTCGTTTGTTGATTGTCAATTATCATTATGGCTTTAACATGTGATTGCTATAACATTTGTTGTTTGTCAATTGTAACAATGTTCTATAACATACCCACAATATAAGTTAAAATATGAATACATCTTTAAAAAAAAATTAAAGAAAGCTAACTTCCAATTTTTATAGATAAATTTAAAGAATAGTAACTTAAAATTATATTTTATAATGGGCTCATGCACAATCATGGACTCCTTTAAAGAAACTTTAGATGCCACATGATACTCGAATAATTGGGAAACTGTGACTTTAGGTGACAAATAGGGGTACTTCCCTAACTTATTTGAAGATGAAGTAAAAAGAGAAAAGATAGGTAATTGAATCAACTTTCATAATATATAGCATTTATGCAGAGAAAATGTGTGTAAATGATTATAAAATTAGTTTCCATGAAAGTGGGTTTTCAAATTTTCATCACATCTTAACATATATGTTTGTGCGAGTGCAGAAATATATGAGGTAAATGATGTCCATTTGGGATAAAATATTGCAGACATATAAAGGACATATGGGCCTAGTGCAACACTATTTATTCGGAATTTTTCATGTATCATTATTTATTTATTTATTATTGAAGTCAGAAAAGCTTGAAATTAAAACCTTATGTGTGGGTGCAACACTTTAGGGGACAAAATTAATGAAATCCTTGATTTCTTAATATAAGATCGTAGAGCTTGATCTCATCTAGTGCACCATTTAGTTTTTTTGGGAAATGGTGATGGAAATCAAAAGTTATATAGCAAACAATCGATGTATGTATTTTCGAAAACTGACATGTGTCATTTAGAAAAATAATTATGAATAAATAAAACATAGTTTTGAGGGAAAAAATTACATATTCAGAATCATCATTTTGTACTCTACAATATCCTACATTTTCATAAAAAAATATTTTCCATGTCATATCAAAACATGCCATCTATTCTGTGCATATTGATAGAGTTCTAAAAGACAAGCAATAGCCCTGGTTGATTTGTCCTAGCCAATAGGTTCGGTATTCTGAAGCTGCTTCCAAACCTAATGCCAAACCTTAATCCTGACAATTATTTAAATTTTAAAATAATGCATATGCGATATAGCTTATTCATATTGCGTATGTGATATAACACATATGCGATATGAATAAATTGTATCGCATATGCGATATTAATATGCTGTAACGCAGATGTGATATATAGAATTATGTTCAAAGCTAATTTATGTGGCATGGATTCTAGATTCACAATGTCACTAGCTACTTCGAAGTTGTATGGGTGGTGGGTTCCCACTATAGATTACTTCATGGAAGTTCTTTAATGTTGCTAGCATAATTGAACTAGGTAAATTCTAATGGTGCTATAGGTAAATTTTAATTAATTTGTTTTTGTCCTAACACATCATTGTTCATCACCCTCATCCTCATCATCATCACCACCCTCACCCTCATCATCATCATCATCACCCTCATCCTCATCCTCATCATCATCATCATATAGTCATCATCCTCCTCCTCCTCATCGTCATCATCATTTTTCATCATCATCGTCATCACCATCACCCTCATCAACTTCATCATCATCATCATCACCCTCATCCTCATCCTCCTCCTCATCATCGTCACCCTCATCCTCATCAGCATCGTCGTGGTCATCATCATCATCATCATCATCATCATCATCACCCTCATCCTCATCCTCATCCTCATCATCATCCTCATCATCCTCATCCTCATCATCATCATCATCATCACCCTCATCCTCATCATCTTCATCATCGTCATCATCGTCATCATCATCATAATCATCATCATCATCCTCATCGTCAACCTCATCATCATCATCATCGTCATCCCCATCATCATCATCATCACCCTCATCGTAATCATCATCATCATGTTCATCATCATCATCATCATCATCATCACCCTCATCCTCATCACCATCCTCATCATCCCCGTTTTCATCATCATCATCATCATCATCATCACCCTCATCCTCATCAGCTTCATCATGGTCATCCTCATCATCATCATCATCATCATCACCGTCATCATCATCACCCTCATCAACCTCATCATCATTGTCCACCTCATCATCATCATCACCCTCATCATCATCATCACCCTCATCATCCTCATCCTCATCATCATCATCATGGTCATCATCATCATCATCATCATCACCCTCATCTTCCTCCTCCTCCTCATCATCCTCATCCTCCTCCTCCTCCTCCTCCTCCTCCTCCTCACCCTCATCCTCATCAGCTTCATCATGGTCATCATCATCATTGACAACCTCATCATCATCATCACCCTCATCCTCCTCCTCCTCCTCCTCATCACCCTCATCCTCATCATCATCATCATGCTCATCATCATCATCATCATCATCATTATCATCATCATCACCCTCATCCTCATCACCATCATCATCATCCTCATCCTCATCCTCATCATCATCATCCTCATCCTCATCATCATCATCATCATCACCCTCATCCACATCAACTTCGTCATGGTCATCATCGTTATCCTCATCCTCATCATCATCATCACCCTCATCCTCCTCCTCCTCCTCATCACCCTCATCCTCATCCTCATCCTCATCATCATCATCATCACACTCATCGTCATGGTCGTCATCATCATCATCATGGTCATCATAGTCATCATCATCCTCATCATCACCATCATCATCATCATCATCTTCATCATCACCCTCATCCTCATCATCATCATCACCCTCATCAGCATCGTTCATCACCCTCATCCTCACCATCATCATCATCTTCATCGACAGCCTCATCCTCATCATCATAATCATATTCATCATCCTCCTCATCATCACCATCATCCTCATCCTCATCCTCATCCTCATCATCACCCTCATCTTCATCATCATCAACCTCGATCCTCATCATCATCGTTCATCACCCTCATCCTCATCATCATCATCATGGTCATCATCATCATCGTCATCGTCATCATGGTCATCATCATCATCATGGTCATCATCTTCATGGACACCCTCATCCTCAACATCATCATCATCCTCATCATCATCATCATCATAATCCTCATGCTCATCATCATCATCATCATCATCACCCTCATCCTCATCATCATCATCATGGTCATCATCATCATCATCATCATCATCATCATCACCCTCATCCTCCTCATCATCATCATAGTCATCATCCTCCTCATCATCACCATCATCCTCATCATCATCACCATCCTCATTGTCATCATCATCATCGCCATTTTTGGCATCATCATCATCATCATCATCATCATTATCACCCTCATCCTCATCATCATCATCACCCTCCTCCTCCTCCTCCTCCTCATCATCATCATCGTCATCCTCATCGTCTTCATCGCCAACCTCATCCTCAACATCATCAACATCCTCATCATCACCATCATCATCATCATAATCATCATCCTTATCATCATCCTCATCCTCATCATCATCCTCATCCTCATCATCATCGTTCATCAGCCTCATCCTCACCATCATCAACACCCTCACCCTCATCCTCATTGACACCCTCACCCTCATCCTCATTGACACCCTCACCCTCATACTCATCATCATCATGCTCATCGACACCCTTAATGTTCATCACCCTCATCCTCATCATATCTAGATAAATGTAAATTACACATTTTCATTGAGCACTCAATCGCATATGCGATATATCGGGAATGCGTTATGGAAAACATGTAAAACCATGTCCGTTCATTAAAAAGATGGAATTCAATATCGCATATGCGATATATCGGAGGTGCGTTATATCGCATATGCAATATATGTTTTATAGAAAATGTAGGGTGGCATTGTGTTGGCCATCTTTAACGTATCAAAAGACATAATTCGTCTGAACGTGCACACAGAGAATTGTTGGACATGCAATTTTTTATCATTACTTACATAATTGCATAGTTTTGTACAGGTTTGGGTGGATTTCAATGGGGAATGTACGTAATAGAGGAAGAAAGTCAGCAAGGAAGCTGCTTACACCGGAAGAAGCAGAAAATAAAAAACAAAAAAAGGGAAGATTCAAGGAATCGTCGGCATTCATTACATGAGCAAATAGTTCCCATTCCCCCTCAAGAGATACCTTACGTAGAGGCTAAGGAAGATAATGCAACATTAAAAGAAGCTGGTTATACGGAAGTTGATATTATTCATCCATTAGTAGACGGAAAATATTGTGAAGAGTTCAATAATTATGTTACTCCCGATGTAAATGTGACTCAACAACAACCATGTTCGGTGGTTCAATCTCCTAATCGAAGTTGTGAGATGGTAGTGGATGTAAACGTCACTCCAACATTTCAAATGGCAAGAAATTTTGCATCAAAACGAAAGAGAACTCCTAAACGAATACAAGTGGACGAGAGTGGATTGACTTCCATGGAGGGTAACGTGGCTAGATGCACTATCCTTCGTCATTCTTCTCAAATAATGAAACAATATTTTGATAACAAATCCGAAGCCAGTAAATGCCAACTATTTTTAGCTTTGCTTAAATCTAGAAATATGGCAACTGTTAGAAGAAATTTAGGCATAACAACAATGAAGAATATGGAATCAAGTAATCACATTGTTAAATCTCTTGCTACTGCATTCACATTGATTGGTAAAAAAAATCATTCAAAATACTGTAATGTGGCTTGTCGTGTATTGGCTGAATCAATTGTATGTAGATCCACAAGACAATGTCGTTTACTTAAATGCACATCAGAAATTGTTCCTTTACATCCAAAGACACTTAAAAAATATTCAGTAAGAAGAGACAACCTTGATGTAGAGGGACAAATGGAAACATTATGGGCATTTAGCGGTAGGTTGCCCCGCAAAGACATGAAGTTATTCAATGCAGTGAAGGGCCTAGTGCAAACATTTTGGCATGATAACACTAGGCCTTCTTCTAACACGAAGGATGTGTTAAAACATTGTAGGGGTTCTCATCACACTGAACCTCATGTTAAGAATTATCTTGACATGACACAAACTCAACTATTAGAGATGTTTAAAGTTTCCCACGTAGAGCTAAGGCTTGGGAAAAGATCTTTTGAAAAATTCAAGCCTTGGTATGTTAGAATCAATACCATCCTGAACACTTGTTGTTGTAGATACCACATAGAGTTTGACCTATATTACCATAAATTTTCACATATACGTCATTTTTTGCATCCTAACCATGTGCAGGAATGCTCAAGTACCTTACCACCAATGTCATCCATAGATTGCATCCATAGCATCATGTGTCTGAGGAAAAATGGGCAGACACATTACTTAAAACAATGTGTAGACAATTCTTGCAACAATTGTGGTGGGCTATCCTTATGGTCTGATTGCATCCATGAAAGTGAAGATCAAGCATTCGGGAATGCAATTGTTGAGAAGTAGAACTATCAGTATGAGACATATCAGCTAAATGATGGGAAAGAAAGCAAGAAGATTAAATTGGTGACTTCACAGGTAAATTCTTGAATATTGACAAATTAATATTCATGTACACACATTTTTTTATGTGGTTTATTGACATATTAATATTCATGTACCAGGTGCGAGTATGTGATTTTATTCCATAGTTTTGTGGAAACATCCAACAGTACATTCAACATGTCAATATGATCAATTTAGAATATGCTGGGACACCTTCCCTCTTGGAACAAAACTATCAGTGGTTGACTTTGCTGAAAATTACACCCTACAACCACAAAATGAAATTCAAAGTCAATACTATCACTCAGAGCCGGTGAGCATAATGGTTCATATCACATATCGACATGGGCAAGATAGCAGTGAAGAGAAACGTGTGATACTGAAAGAAAGTCACTTCTACATAAGTGATGACTGGACCCATGGCATCCATTAAGTGCAACATTGCTTTAAATTATTCTATGACCACGTGATAGCTATGGATAAACCATTTTATCATCATTTCATTTGGTGAGATGGTTGTGCTGGAAAGTTCAAGAATGCACGAGTATTTGAATGGTTGCGTTTGTTGCACCTAAAATACAAGGTGCCATATGTATGGAACTACTTTGAAACTGGTCATGGAAAATGAGAGCATGATGGTGCTGGTGCATGCATTAAAACTACCCTTCGAAGGGAAGAGATGAAGTTTACAGGTGCTCTCCTTCGAGACGCTGCATCTATAGTCCAATGGTGTGCATCTGTCATGGGAGAACAAGAAACAAGGAAACACTTAGTGCGAAGAATATTCAGGGAGGTTACAAATGTGGACCGATCACAAACACCTCAGGTGAACACAATGCATGGAACTCGACAGTTTCATTCAATTAGAAGTTCAGACAACTTGACCCTACAAATTTGGACAAGATTGAAGGCTTGCTTTTGCAGTTCCTGTAGCATCGGTGAATGGGGTAATTCTGAGCATATTGATACCATTGATACATGGGATCGAGTGACACTTGGCACCAATTTCAATGGGGGTAATGAAATAGACCATTTGGAAGATGATCAAACACATATTTCTAGAGACTGTGATCACATATCGGATCTCATACAAGCAGGTACATGAGTAGTACCTAAATAAGAAAATGTATTTATGTATTGTTTACTCGACCTTTGTATAATTTAATTTATGTAGAAATTAGAAATGCAAGACCTTATTTACAAAATGTATTGTTAACTCGACCTATTTCCTTTCACAGGTCAGATATATGCAGTGGTTGCCCCAAAAAATAATGAATGGGGTTCTGACTATTGGTTGGCACGTTGCTTAGAGGGGAAACAAACCCTTCTAGAACCTATTACAGATGATGAAAATATTGAATTCCCAACCAGCTCGATGGTTATAAAAGGCGAGTACTTGACACTTGCAGCACAATAGAAAAGGAAGGGTGGGTATGTATATCAGGATTATAGACTAGGAGCTATTGTATACCACTTCACCAACCTAGTAGTTGGTACAAACATTAAGCTCCACACACTTGCTCACAAAAATAGGTTACATGTATGATACTTTCTACCTCATATAGAGCACGAAAGATTGATGGACACTATTGGCACCAGAGATGATCCGGATGGCCTACTTGTATGAGTGCATTGTTAGGTGCATTATTTAAACCATGTTTGCACCATGTTTTCGCATTTTCATTGGGTTCTCTTTTCTTTCTTATGATGTTATTAATGTCTATCCTTTCGTGTGCCTAGGATACAAACACCATCTACGTCACATTGGAGACACCACCAAATATAGTTCGAAAAATAACAAGCTCTCGAGTTGTTGAAATTTACATTTCTTGATGTTTTTAGTTTAATATATACATTTAATTAAGAGAGGGAACTAGAAACACATGATCACCAATACTTGCATGCACCAACTAGGCTTTCATGAGTAACCAATTTGCATGTTCCAATTAGGTTCAAGACAAGGTATGAGATGTCCAACTAGGGTTTGGTGCGCAATCATGAAAGTTAGGAGAGGGAACTAGAAACACATGATCAGCAATACTTGCATGCACCAACTAGGCTTTCATGAGTCACCATTTTGCATACTCCAACTAGGGTCAAGACAAGGTATGAGATTTCCAACTAAGGTTTGGTGAGAAATTATGCAAGTTAGGAGAGTGAACTAGAAACACATGATCACCAATACTTGCATGCACACCAACTAGGCTTTTGTGAGTCACCAAGTTGCATGCTCCAGTTAGGGTCTTGAGACAAGGTATGAGATTTCCAACTAGGGTTTGGTGCGTAATCATGCAAGTTATGAGATGTGCTTTATGAGATGGAACAAGGTATGAGATGTGCTTTTATTATGATTGTTAGTGGAATTGGTATGGAAAAAGAGAACTCAAAATCATCATAAAGTAATTAGTTTTTAATTCTACTTGAGGAAAAAACCAAATTCTTTTGTTCAAGAATTAATTTCTTATTCAAGAATTTTCTCAAAAAATACACTAAACACATGTACATCTAATTCTTTTCCTATGGTAGCTTACATATCAAAGTGATCCTAACTTTAGAATCACAGGTCATCTTAATTTACTTTGATATGCATGTCAGTAAGTATAAAGTTGGAACTGGCATTGGAACTGGCGAGGTAGGAGATGTCCAACTAGGGTTTGGTGAGCAATCATGCAAGTTAGGAGAGTGAACTACAAAAACATGATCACCAATACTTGCATGTACCAAGTAGGATTTCATGAGTGACCAAGTGGCATGCTCCAACTAGGGTCAATACAAGGTATGATATGTCCAACTAGGGTTTGGTGAGCAATCATGGAAGTTAGGAGAGTCAACTACAAACACATGAGATCACCAATACTTGCATGCACCAACTAGGGTTTCATGAGTCACCAAGTTGTGCATGCTCCAATTAGGGTCAAGACAAGCTATGAGATGTCCAACTAGGGTTTGGTGAGCAATCATGCAAGTTAGGAGAGTGAACTACAAACACATGATCACCTTCATACTTGCATGCACCAACTAGGCTTTCATGAGTCACCAAGTGGCATTCTCCAACTAGGGTCAAGACAAGGTATGAGATGTCCAACTAGGGTTTTGTGAGCAATCATGCAAGTTAGTAGAGTCAACTACAAACACATGAGATCACCAATACTTGCATGCACCAACTAGGGTTTCATGAGTCACCAAGTTGTGGATGCTCCAATTAGGGTCAAGACAAGATATGAGAAGTCCAACTAGGGTTTGGTGAGCAATCATGCAAGTTAGGAGAGTGAAATACAAACACATGATCACCTTGATATTTGCATGCACCAACTAGGCTTTCATGAGTCACCAAGTTGCATGCTCCAATTAGGGTCAAGACAAGGTATGAGATGTCCAACTAGGGTTTGGTGCACAATCATGCACGTTAGGAGAGTGAACTAGAAACACATGATCACCAATACTTGCATGCACACCAACTAGGCTTTCACGAGTCACCAAGTTGCATGCTCCATTTAGGGTCTTGAGACAAGGTATGAGATGTCCAACTAGGGTTTGGTACGTAATCATGCAAGTTATGAGATGTTCTTTATGAGACGGAACAAGGTATAAGATGTGCTTTTATTATTATTGTTAGTGGAATTGGTATGGAAAAAGAGAACTCAAAATAATCATAAAGTAATTAGTTCTTAATTCTACTTGAGGAAAAAACCATTCTTTTGTTCAAGAATTAATTTCTTATTCAAGCATTTTCTCAAAAAATACACTAAACACATGTCCATATAATTCTTTTCCCATGGTATATTACATATCAAAGTCATGGGTTTCCTTGATGGTGCATATCAAAGTGATCCAAATTTTAAAATCACAGGGCATCTTATTTTTCTTTGATATATGCATGTTAGTAAGTATAAAGTTGGAACTGGCATTGGAACAAACAACTTTGGATAATTAATGGCCTCAATGCTCTTGATAAAATGTGCTTTCAATGGTGGTGTAAAAACTATCTAGGTTTTTGTTTAGTAGGATCTCACTATAAATTGGATGTTAAACAAGACCTAATTGTCAAATACTGCTACATTAAGTACATTTATTTTCAGCATGTTTTTGGGAACTAAACATTATTGTTGATTCTCTTCCTTAAGCAAGTCAAATTCTGGAAGATATGGAGTTCGAATAGATAATTGAAGGGCCCTATTTGGTTTCTTCCTTGTGATTCATGTAAAGGTGACATGTAATATCAATGTATATATTTCACTATTTTGGTTGAGTTAGATAATCTTTTGGTTCATACAGTTTTTTGGATGTATAAGAGTATGTGTGTTTTTGGATATTTTCTATAATAATAATATTATTATTTTTGGACAATTTTTGAAATTGGGATTTTTCTCCCATATAGGACCAACATGGGAGAAATTTTTGGACAATTTTTTAAATTGGCACATTTGCAAAGATCATGTAGTATTTTGTCTACTGTTATCTATTGGGGTATTTTGATGAGATGGAATTAAAGGCCCGCAATGGAACTAGGGTTTCCAAGGTATGAGATGGAACTAGAGTTTGGTGAGCAATTTGCAAGTTAAGAGAGGGAAGTAGAAACACATGATCACAAATACTTGCATGCACCAACTAGGCTTTCATGAACAACAATTTCATGCTCCAACTAGGGTTACCAAGGTATGAGATGGAACTAGGGTTAAGTGCTCGCAATCATGCAAGTTAGGAGAGGGAACTAGAAACACATGAGATCACCAATACTTGCATACACCAACTAGGGTTTACTTCAACAAATTTAGGGTTTGTAGGGTACATGATGTATGTTAGTATGGCATTCAATGAACTCTAGTATGATAGGGTATTGTAGGGTATGATACATGGTATATATTACACATGCATGCATGACTTAGTGTTAAATGGTACATATTGTTAGTATGTTATGTTATGGTACATGTTATTGTATCATAGTATGGTATGATGTTAGTGTCGTAGGGTAATGTAGAGCATGTTATTGTGTACATGTTAGAATTGTAGAGTATGTTAGTGTGTGTTACTATTTGTAAATTAGGGTATGTTATTGTATGTTAGAATTGTATAATGTTAAAAAGTTGATGAGTCATTTAAATTATTCCTTTAAGTATTGGAAATTCATTTAAGTTAGCACACATGCATGAACCACACATATCATTATATCACATAGGTGAAGCACACATATCATGTTCCAAGACCAAGTCAACCAAGATATCATGTTCCAAGATCAAGTGAACCATATATATGTATAAATTTGAACCTTGATTTATATTATATATGTATAGCAATAATGTTGTACAAAAATTGCCATGCCACATGGCCATAATACAAAATAGTACATCTGTGTGTACATATGAACAAAAAGATACATCTATGTATGCCCCCGATACATTTTTTCTAGTTATCCCCCATTTTGCTGCCAGTGCCAGAGTCTTCGGAGAAGTGTAGCTTTCTTTTGCAACTGCTCATTGGTGATCCCCATCGCTGAACAAGAGGGATAGGTCTCATCAGTGGAGACTGTAGAAAAAACAACATTTGTAAGTTAATTTACCAACCTTTAAAAATTCTATATGTACATTTCTTCAAATTCCAAAACCAAAATAACATTCCTACTTACTATACATGAGTAAGTAATCATGGGTCCCGATGCCTCACTAACAAACCTTGATTGGGTGCTCTTCTTGCACCACTTGCTCACTATCAGGTTGCAAATATATATATATATATATGCCAATGTCAACAAATATACATGTACCTTGGGGGGGAGAGGGTCACCAATTTGGGTTTCTTCAAGCACCAAATTAGAGAAATATATGTACACAAACGTACAAAGAAAGAAATCTAGACATAAACATACCTACTGGCTCGTCAAAGGTGGGCCACCGGTTTGGTGCTCTTCACGCACCAATGCCTCACTAGGGGCCTGCATACAAAGTAGCGTATATATGTCAATTTCATATAAAATAGTGAATTAGAGACATATATACTACCTAGAAGGAAAATTATGAACTACCAAAGAAAGTGAAACATACATACTTGTTTGGGGGGAAGAGGTGGGTTGACAACAACCTCGCTTTGGTGCTCTTCAAGCACCATTGTCACAAGAGGTTCCTACATAAAGTAACATATGTCAAAGCGATATGTCAGTTACAAAATGATTTTTCCAAAGAAAGTGAAACATAATTAAAAGCATATTTCAAATAATACTTGTGTCTGCGAATCTACCCCTGCATGAGAGGGAATAGGCTACGAGACAATATACTCATATTGGGAAACCTACATAAAACATGTTACATATCAAAATTAGGATACATATTGAATGTTACAATCAATATATGTATACAAACGTACAAAGAAAGCGATCTGCATAAACACACCTGCTGGCTCGTCAAAGGTGGGCCACCGGTTTGGTGCTCTTCACGCATCGGTGCCTCACTAAGGGCCTGCATATAAAGTAGCATATATACGTCAATTTCATATAAAATAGTGAATCAGAGACATATATACTACCTGGAAGGAAAATGATGAACTACCAAAGAAAGCGAAACATACATGCCTATTTGGGGGGAAGAGGTGGGTTGACAACAACCTCCCTTTGGTGCTCTTCAAGCACCACTGTCACAATAGGTTCCTGCATAAAGTAACATATGTCAAAGCAATACAAGTTACAAAATGATTTTTCCAAAGAAAGTGAAACATAATTAAAAGCATATAATTAAAAGAATATTTCAAATAATACCTGTGTCTGCGAATCTACCACTGCATGAGAGGGAATAGGCTATGAGACAATATACTCATCTTGGACAACCTGCATAAAACATGTCAAGTATCAAAATTAGGCTACATATTGAATGTTACAATATATATTATAAATATATAAATAAAGTTGACAAATTAACAAGTATAGTTCTTACCCCTATTGGTGAAGAACCAAACCCATAAGTAATATTGACAGCCACATCAATGTTCTCAACATTGATCGATGGACTATGCGACTGTGGTGTGCCATGGGACACCATATGTATATTTATTCACATAAATTTTTAGATAATTAAATAGAAATAAAGTGCAAAACAATTGAATATTTTGACATGAAACAAAATATAAGATAAAAATAATGAGTTTTACTTACAAAGCAAAGTAATCCATCGTCTCGGAAGTCAGAAGCAGGGCCATAGCATATGCCTCCACATGATGTGCAAGGGTGTGGAGTAACACGACGCTCTAAAGACTCTGCATCTCCTCTGTGATATGTAGATGGGCCCGCTGTAGAAGTGCCAACCCCTTGGTCTACATTGCCTTGGACAACAGTCCCATGCTCAAGGAATGTATCTGCCATGTCAAATAATGCCTCCTGTGTATACTCAATGACAGGACCTATAGGAGGATATACCCGAGGGGGTTTTGGTGTGTGTGGTGGGCATGGCACATGGTTGGGATCTGTCCTGGAACCTTCCCTATCTTGGGGCATCCCATGACCAACACCCTGGTTTCCTAAGAGATCGAAGTAGTTAACATGTTTCCCTAGGATGAATTTTCCATACAACTTCCTAAGGAAATAAAATGGGATATCCCTATTACAATGGGAGTCTTCATCGAACACCATATACCAAATATCCATCCAATTGGCCTTTATATTTGGTTCAATGCACTAGTCGATGGAAATGTGTGATCGACTGGTGGGTGGAACCAATCCGGTGCTAGGGTCCTGGAATAATGGAAATAACTGGTATTTTGTAATTTTAAGGGCTTTGATGTCTTTATGAGTCAATCCATCGGAGTAGTATTGCCTCCTACATTCTCTGTATGAGGTAATGTTGTACAGAGCTCCTTGGGAATTGGAAATTGTGTTTGTTATTATGGCCAAGGAATCGGATAAAGAATCTCTCAAACGACCCCCTCCTCTAATAGATGAGCTAAGGCGCCTCAATGACGCCAAGCATACAATAATCTATGTGTTTCTATCTTGTTCCCCCTTCAGGTTTGGGTTTGGTTGTGGGTTAGGTTGTTGTGAGTTATTAGAGGGTGGGTTTTCCACATTGTGTTGTTCATTTGTGTTGTCTGTTAAGATTTAAACAAAAAAATGCAAGTTATTTTACTTAGAATCATTATTTGATTGTTCACATTCAATTATTTTTTTAAATTTGTTCAAAATAATTATAAAAACAATGAAATTATGAAAAAAATTAAAGAATGGAAGGATAAATGAAAGGGATTGAACTAGAATTTACCTTCCATTGGAGCAATCCACCCCGAACTCGACCTCGACCTCGACCTCGAAAAGGTAAAATGCAAATCGCACTTGCGCTATTTCACTCCTACGGTTTTTTGTTGTCCCGATCCTATGAAAATGAGATTTGAGGGGCCTGCGGCCTCTGTTTTTTTTATTTGTTTGCTTTTCAATATCGCATGTGCGATATATCACACTTGCAATATTGAAAAGTAAGGAACTAAGGTTTTTTTTTTAACTAAGTGTATGTTGTCTCATGGGAAGTGCATCCCTCTTGTGCTTGCTTCTATCATACCTTGGATGATTATGCTTCCATTCAATGATGGTGTATTCATTTCAATTAGGGATTTTATAGGTATTTGTGTTGATTTTAGTCTTCTCCTCAATTGACTTGAATATTTCTTCAATGGTGTTATGATTGTTGTCAAAACAAAGACTACGCTTTTCATGTGGAGATAATTAACAACCGAATATTTTATCTCAAATCATGGTGCTCTTCTTAAATTTTGAATTTGTCTCCAATTGGGAAACTATCTTATCCAAATCTTCTTCTATATAGAAAGGATCTCAAACTCTTTCCTTTGAAAAAGTTATTTATTCTCTTGAAGTTTACTTGTTAGGTCTTCATCAATTTTCTTGGCAGATCTACTATTTGACTTTTCTTACACCAACAATGGTATTTTCAAATTATTCATGGTTCTTATGTATTTGTTTTAGTTCCTTTATTAGGGAGGCAATTTCATCTTCTTGCTTGCAATTTTTTTCCTTCTCCTCTAGTTTATTTGTCAGGGTTTGTTGTGTCTTTTCAATTTTTTCTTTCAATCCAATGTTAAGACCTAAATGTTGGGAACATTTCCCCCTATTGGGCACAGTTCCCCCTATAGTGTGGCACAGTTTACCTCCTATATGGCAGTGTATTACATATTATTGATGTAGTCTTGGGTCTATTAGTTGTTATTGCACACATATGTCTCTTATATATAGTAAGGGGATATTCTCATATTAGTAAGCATTTCATATTGTCTTGTCTTGGGTACATAATTACATTGTGTAAGGAGGTTCCTCCCTCAAAGAGGATTGTTATTTATCTGTGTTCTTCATTATTCAGGCATGGATTACTCTCTTTTATCATGTTTCTACTATTTGTCTGTTATTTATGGGACTTGGTTGCATAACATCCAAAACTAATCTTTTACTCCCTTCTTTTGAAATATAATATTCATCTTGATACTTTTGCAATTGCTCCATTAATGATTAGTTTTCTCTTTCATCTTTCCTTAGTTCACATAGAGAACTAATAAGTTCTTCCTCTAGATATACTTATTCTTTGGTTTCAAAGTCTTCTTTATCTTTGGAGACTTTGCTTTTTCTCTCAATGGCTTCATCATTTGTTTTGGGTTGTACCTCATTTTATTGAGAGAGTCTCTTTTGAATAAAGATAGTGTATATTCTCCCAGAGCTATGTAGTTTAATTCCATTGTCCCATTTTGTTCTTCTCACAATATGATAGGCCATTCAAAATTGCATTCATTTTCTTTGGATTGTTTTTGTGTAGATTATTTGTTATTGAACCTTTTGGTTGATTCTTTGGATTTGTGTATCCATTATGAACTACACTCCAAATGTCAAGCTCAACAACTTGCATATATGCCTCTATTCTTATGCTCCATGGTACATAATCTATTCCATTTAAAAAAGGGAACATTTCTAGGATATACTAATTAAAAATCCATGAGTAATCTATGGGATATGTCTTTTAGTTGTCAAACTATGTGAATAAAACATGATTTGACACCAATTGTTTGAATATTATAGATTTTGAGATGGCGGGGCTGAATCGGTATTAGACACTTCTACTAATTTTAACTTCATCACTTCAAGTAATAATCACACATTAATAAAACATTCAACAACTATTCAATACAAATGCACAATACATAATGATTTTAAATGGAAATCCAAAGAAGGAGAAAACCACCAAAGTTGTATCCTTTATTAATAAATTGTTTGTTTGGTTCCTCGTACCACCATATATGATATGCAACATTTACAAAATGCATATGCGATATATCTCAAGTGCGATATATCGCATATGCATTTTGTAAATGTTGCATATCACATAAGAGATATATCGCATATGCGATATTTAACATTACAAAACGAATATGCCATATATCGCATACGCGATACATTTTCATGAACCTTAGCCTTGTGTTTGGGCTTGGGTTATTCCGAACATGCCATCAATAACACATATGCATTCTTGATTTGCACTTCGGAAGTGCATTTTTGATTTCCTAAGTGGCACCAAAATGTGGAACCAACTTCGTGTGACCACCCTAATATTATGAATAAATACTAAAAATATCTATTTTTATTAATTTTAATACATTTATAACTATTAGATCATATTTTATGCATTAATAAATTAAAAAAACTATTATAACAAGATTATATTATATATATATATAATTCATAAATTATAAATAGGTCCATAATAATCAAACCACAACAATAGTGTGATGTATGTAACACAAAACTATTAACTACATAAAATAGTCACTACTTGAATTATATTCAAGCCAACTCAACTTTATCTCTTATCTAAGCTCCAAATCCAAGTGATTTATGAAGGTTTACTTTTTCTAGGTTTAGAATGTTCATGGTTTCTTTTCAACACATTTATTTTAAGATTTACTTAGAATGTTTGGACCAACTCCGATGGTTTCAGATAGGGTAAAATGCATGTTTATTCCTTGTGACTCCGATGACTATGCAGACTACTCAATTATTTATGATTTTGCCAAAATAGAGAAAGGTCCTTGAATTGAGGGGGAGCTTAGACTTTGAAATCTTCCAATGGATAGAACTACAAAATGAATAAGTGGTGGTTCCATTTCCATAATACTATTTAAAATTTTCCATGGGATGAACATCAATAGCTACTACCCTCATCGCAGGTGCAATTTTCCATCATGAAATATTTTGTAGTAACAATAATGAATTTATAAAATTTGTAATAATATTTTGCACTAACTCTAATGAAGTTAGACATCTCCCTCTATTGGGTTGTAGAATGTGCCTCTTCAACACAATAAATTATGCATGGAATAAGTAAGTAAGACTCCGAGTGTGTGCCATTGATCTACCAACTGTATATAGTCATGAGAAGGTTATGAACTACCGTATACATGAAATTACTTGTTCTATAATTAATAGGGGCTTCGTTGTGATCACGTGTCGAGCTACCAACTTTTCCTTCATTTTTTAGTGTTTATGATGTAAAGGATGTTCACAACATGCATGGATGTATGGGACCTGAACTTACACAAGTCTTGTTAAATTAGTTTCATCAAATTTTTTTTCTTTGGTGAGGATGATAGAAAGTGTGGGCCTATCGAACTGGGTGTGAAATTCATGAGATAAAAGGTTGCATGTGGTCATGGAAAGGTGGCCCTGTAAAACTGGGGAATTACCCACTAAAAGGTGGAATTTCCCCAGGAATATTGAATTCAAAAGTCCTATAGGTACTTCATCCCCACATATGAGGATCATAGGTATGTTGTGTTCCTTATGGAAGCAATAATAATTGTTTAGGCCCCATAGAAGCATGATTTTTTCCCTTTGAGTAGCTTAGATAAAGTTATAGCTATCGAGGATATTTCCAAACTTTGACTCCAAATAATGGAGAAGCACCCATCCCAAATCCACAAATCATCCTAAGAATATTCCCCATAAATTTTATATAAGGATAAAGGAGGGAAATAAACCCGTAAAAATGAAAGGACTCAATTCCCATGCAAGAGGAAATATCTAGCATGGGGGATTCACTTAGTGAACCTCTCACATAGCACATGCGATCATGGGATATTAAAGAATACCCTTATTTTCTATAGATATTGACCTAAAATAATTTTGTTGGAACCCCCTCCCAATACCTAAAACCTCCCCCACACCCCTTTTATACCCAAATCCTTATGAATCCCCATACCCCCGCACCCTAAACCCCTCATCCACCCCCAATACTTACAATATATTGGCCTAGTTTTTGAGAATTTTAAAAATCACAATATGAACTCACGTGTTATGATATTGGTCAACAAGTGAACCCCTTGTGATATCTAGCTAAGTCATAACATCTATATCAAAACTAGGAATCCTAAAAAATGACAAGCATACTAGTTTTTCTTGTTGTGTTAAATGATATTTATGTAAAACATTAAAGGGAAGCAGACTATGACTTTTCCAAGGTGGAAAATTTGAAAGTGAAAATATAATCTTCCTTCTAACTCTGTAATTGAATAACCGCGTCCCTTCTCTCTGTTGTATGGGCACCTACTCTTTTAAAAGATAGTACTCACACATCCCTTGCTCCTCCTTAAAACTAGAAAATTGACCAACCACATGATATCCTTTTATTACCATTTGTTGCTTTACTCTATAATTTCCTTTAAAATTTATACCTTTCATAAGGACATGGCCTCAAAATCTCGCAAGGAGGGTGATTCTAAAATCTAGTGACTGGAGTGGAGTCAAAAAAAGGCAATGATATTGGTTGGATCAGTGGAAGGGTATGGTCCCTCGCTCCACCCTTTAACTGGAAAATTTCAACCACCTACATATTCCTTTATTACCAAATAATGGGAATCATACAATAAAGGAAAAATACAGTAGATAGGGTTTGAAGGTGTCCCAAAAAAAATGAAAACAGTTATATGTCACTATGCTCAATATCAAGACTTCTTTCACATTGATTTCTTACAATTAGCTAAGATATAGCTGTAGGAAACCTTTGATATATGCCTCTATATATTTTTAAAAGTATATGAATGTTTACATTTCAAACCGTTGTTATGACAGTGCCAAAGAATCCATAGGATAATTTCTTTCACAACAATAATTAGGATACAACATAAAACTTACCCTCTAACACATAGAAGAACTCACAAACAACAATTTATTTTCACTCCTTCCTCCAGCCACATGAAAACCCATGTAACACCCCGGTTTTGACCCCATTGCATTTAAATAAATGATGTAAATAATCATGGTGTGGAGCTAGGGAAAATCCCCACCATCGTTTTAGTATTTATGTTTCGACAATTAAGGTTGAGCCAATGGTATTTTATGCTAGCTAAAGATTAAAAAGTTGGACATCATGTTAAATTTGCAGTTTTAATTAAAAACCCACAATCGACTATGTCAATGCAACTAAATGATATGGGGGCATGATTTTACTAAGGATAAGGGAGTGGGGGATTGGAAGAGTGGGAAGAAATTCAAAATGGGAAAAACACCATTTCTGGAAAAACGTTTTTTAAATTTTCTTGAAGAAAACGTCCATTTTTCCCTCGTGCGGTAGCGTTTCATCTTCCCTCGCAATTTTGGAGGGAAAAACGTTTTTGGGAACCCAATTGGGCATTCACACAGCAACAATCAAGTAAAAATGATTCTGACTCTAAACCTTTCATGAATTTCTCCTATCCGATGATCTGGATCCTTCACGTTTTGGGTTTCCCTGTGTTGATTGTTCCTCTTCACGCTTTCTTCTATTTGCTAGTCATTTTCTTGAATCTGATTACCTTGAATTCGATTTTGTGTCTTTGATTTTGAATAAGCAGCAAACATTTTGATTTTGGTAATTTGTAGCAGTCGGTCTAGCATCGACAATGTTTATAAATTCATAAATTTATGTGTGCGTATGTAATCCCTAGCGTCTACTACGTTTTGATAAATCTTAGGACTGAGATCACTATGTGCACATCCTTGCTTTGTCATCTACATTGATTGAAGGAATGGAAATAGAGTGTAGACTTGGTTGATAAACCTAGTGTGTGAAAGGACCTTATAGACCAATCTATAAGGATGGTTTTCTTCTTTGCATACCCTGAATAGCACTAGAAGGGAATGCATGGCATGAGGGACTGTGTAGCAGAGAAGGGGATGATTTCTTGTGTTGGGTGTGTAAGTGTTTAGAATTTAGGCTAGATTCGGTGTGGGTGTCCTTAGCTTTGGATTGAGCTGACTAGCTTAGCAGTCTATCTTTCTACCTCCTTGGCATCCTGATAAACCCAAATGGAAGGATGGCTTGGCTGGTAGCCTCATAAACCCATTTGTTAGCTTGGATGGAAGCCTAATAAAACCATCTGCTGGCTTTCCCAATAGCCTGATAAACCCATCTGTTGGATTGGCTATGTATCATGTGAATTTGGCTAAGTGCAAACCACTACCTGTGTAAGTCTGATAAACCCAACTATGTTGGATTGTATCCTTAGCTATGTGGAAAGTATGCTAGTGTTCCTTATTCCTTAGGGAAAATCATGCCAAGTTCGTGGGTGGCAGTGTTGTTGAGAGATTAAAGAGCACAATGGCCTATGGTTCAGTGGAACGTGGCAGTGACATAGCTGGTTGCAGGACAACAATATTTCAAAGATAAGTATTCTCTTTTTTATTTAAGTTCTGCAGCTGTACTTTCTTATGAATTATTATGAAATTATCATGAACATGTTGAATGCATGAATGTGTTGAATGAATGATTTTCTTCCATTGTATATATCATGTACATTTAATTTTGCATCTGTGTATTTATGTGTTTTAAGTTCAAAGAATTATATATATTATGTTCATCGGGGATTATATTTCCCGGGTTGATAGATGTTGTCGCGTCCTCTTTTCTGAGTAAGGGCTGGGGGCATGACAGTGTGGTATCATAGCTCTAGTTTCAGCTTTGGGCCTCAATGAGCCATGATGACCCAGCCTCTATGTTCATATAGGAAGAAGAGGCAGGTAGGAAATTGTTTTTGAAATTTTCTCTAAGTATGAATTTTTTTAAGAATTGGAGAAAATACTTCTTTGTGTGGCGACTGAGAAACCTGAAGAGAGCCGCAATGGCGATTTTTGTTGATTGAGACGTAGCGGTGGCCTGAAAGAAAAGATTGATCCATTGTAGCGGTTGCGTTGCCCAGAAGGACTCGATGAACATCGGGTGAGTTGAGTTGACAGGCGTTGGGTGAGACGAGTTGATGATTTTTTTTGGGAAATTTATCTAAGTATAAAAATTCTTCCATGTCGGCTCAGAAACATTGATTCATGGCTGGTGGAAGCCAAGAACCGAGCCGTAACAATGGGAAAAATTTGGGCTTCGAGCTGCAATGGTGGGTGGAAGCCAAGAACCGAGCCGCAACAGTGAGAGAAATTTGGGCTTCGAGCCGCAATGGCGGGGGGNAAGAACCGAGCCGCAACAGTGAGAGAAATTTGGGCTTCGAGCCGCAATGGCGGGTGGAAACCAAGTTTTTCGCAGCAAAGGAAAAATACCAAAATTCATCTAAGTGTTGGCTTCACGATAGAAAACAAAAGAAGTTTCAAGATGCAATGGCAGCAGGAAAAAGAATATTAAGGTTGTAGTTGCGGGTCAGAGTTGGGGAAAGTGCTTCCATGGTGGAAGGAAGTATAGGAAAGAGCCGCTACGGTGGATGGAATACGGGGAAGGAGTCGCTATGATGGATGAAACTTGAAAAGTATTCCGATGCGGCGATGGAGGGAGAAAGAAGAATGAGCTACTACAACGAATGGGAACCGAAAATCGAGCCTCTACGTGGTGGATGGAAAATGAAGAGGGATTTGACAACATCGATGGTTGAAAGTTGGCAAGGGATCCACTACGGCAGTGGAGTAAAGATGAAGTGGAAGCTGCTATAGCGACGGAGAAAAGATGAAGGGGGATTTTCTACGACAACGAAGAAAATATGAAGTGGGAGCAACTACAGCGATGGGTAGGAAAAGAGGAATGAGCTGCTACGGCGGGTGAAATTTGAATTTTTTTTCAAAGTAGCGGGTGAAAATTTTTGAAATTTTGCTGAAACAGAGAAATTTAGCAGGGTTTTTTTTCAGTGAGATCCATGGGGCTAGAAAGATGAAAAAGGACATCCTGTTTATGCACCAGATTGTGTGAAATAGAATGATCTACAAAAATAAAGTGAATCCAGGGAAGCCACAAGGGGGCAAGCCCCCTTAACCTCCATCATCCCCTTCAGATAGTCATTCTTTGTGAAAAGAAAATTCTGTGTTCTAGGAAAAGTGGTCAATATATGAGATTTTTTCCAAATAAAGGTAAGTAGTTATGAATTTCTAGAAATGCTATAAACTTATAATTTAACAATTGTGTTATTAATGCATTTTGAAAAATCATAGTCACCTTCAAAAGTAGCATTCTAGATAGTGCAGTTGGGTAAAGTGAGTTGTGGTTCATCCATGAGAACAGAAAACATGCATGATGATGTACAAAACCCCAATGAGTATGAGTAAGATGCTATCGGGGAAAATGTCCAAGTTGGAAATGCTGAGACAGAGTCTAATGGGAGAAGATTTCAAGAGACTACCCCTGATTTTGTAGCCACCATGAGAAACCTAATGGAGGAGATGCAGAGTTACAAGGCAGATAACGAAAGCTTAGTTAAGGCTTAGGAGGGGCAGAATCACCTGAATGCAGCCATGCTACAAAGTTTGAGAAATATTCAGAGAAAGATGAAATCTGGGGACCAAAAAGAAAATCCAGAAGGTAGTAAGAACACTGCTAGAAGAAGAAAGAGATCACCTAGTGAGTCATCTGACTCTAAAGGGTCCAATGGAGATTCAAGTTCTTCTTCGCACAAGAATCAGAGAAGGAGGTGCCACCATAACTACTCACGAGATGAATTCAGGAAGGTAAGGCCGCCTACCTTCAATGGTGAGGTAAAGATTGGTCAAGAAGCTGAATCTTTGCTTCTGGGGATGAGGAAATATTTCCAAGTCCAAGACTATTCTGGAAATATAAAAGATAGAGTAGCCATTTTCAATTTGACTGGAAGAGCATCCATATGGTGGGAGCATTTCAGACAAGTAAATAAGATCAATGAAAGGAAGATTGTGTGGAAGCAGTTCTAGAAGTATTTCAAGGAGAAGTACCTCTCTGACAGGTACTATGATGACAATATTAAAGAGTTCCATGAGCTAAGATTGGTACAACAAACCATGGAGAATTATGCAAACAAGTTCTTGGAATTGTTGAGGTATGTTAGGTATATTAAAGATGAGAAGGTGAAGATCCAACATTTTTTGAGTGTACTTCCTCAGTCATACAAAGATTGAATTGAGTTCTATGAACCTAGGACTCTAGAAGAAGCAATAAGAAAAGATAAATAGTGCTACGAGAAAAGCAAGAACAAACCGGATTACAAGAAAACATGGAAGGAAAAAAGGAGTGATAGTTCTAGCAAAAGGAAGAAAGGTTACAAACCTTCTAACTTCAAGAATCAATTGAACCAACCAGCACAAGTTGAGAAGCAACCAACTAGATTGACGGGAGAGAATCCAAAATATCCACAGTAGAACATAGAACCACTCCAATGTTGCAAATGTGGAGGACCCCGCATGCACAAGTACTGTCCACTTAAGAATGAAAAATGCAAGGCCAGCATACAATGTTCAAGAGGAAGAAATAGTGGGACAAGTAGCAAGGGTCGTACCTAGAATTTATGCAGTACTGGAAGACTTCCAGGCAGATCACCAGTCAACGATGGTTGAATTTGTAGGTAAGATTGTTGAGAAATTTATTTCTATTTTGATTGACCCTGGCTCTACTCACAGTTATATTGCTCCTAGAGTAGTGGAGGTTTGTTCTCTTAGGAAGGTAAAGCATAGAAAGTCTTGTCATAGTTCAACTAGCCATTGGAACTAAGAGAAAAGTTAATGAAGAAGTGGAGAAATGCCCATTGGTGATGAATGGGTTGATCACTTATGTAGATCTGAATGTTCTACCACTTGGTTCCTATGATGTTCTCATTGGAATGGATTGATTAGAATCTCACAGAGTGAAGCTTGAATTTTATATCAAGACTTTTGAATGCTTGGATGAAGAAGGGAACCTAGTAGTTGTAAGAGGCATTCTGAAGGTAATCTCAATAGGGCATATTTCAGCAATGCAGTTAAAGAAGTTTTATAGAAAAGGTTGTCAGTTGTATGTAGCCCATATTGAGGAGGCAATCGAGACTAGAAATCCTAGGCTGGAAGACTATCATGTGTTGCAAGACTTCAAGGATGTTTTTCCTGATGAGGTTCTAGGACTTAATCCAAACAGGGACATATATTTCACAATTGAACTTGTGCTAGGAGCAGCACCAGTGTCAAGAGAACCCTAAAGAATGAGTACACCAGAAATGTTAGATCTAAAGATGCAGTTGCAAGAATTGTTGGAAAAAAAGTATATCAGGTCGAGTGTGTCTCCTTGGGGAGCACTAGTTCTATTCGTAAGAAAGAAAGATGGAACACTCAGATTGTGTATTGATTACAGGAAGCTGAATAAATTCATGGTGAAGAACAAATATCCCTTGCCAAGAATTGATGACCTCTTTTATTAAATGAAAGGAGCAAAGGTATTTTCCAAGATTGACTTGAGGTTTGGTTACCATTAGGTGAGAATCAAGGACGAAGACATTCATAAGACAACCTTTAGAATAAGGCATGTCCATTATGAGTTTGTAGTGGTACCATTTGGTCTCACAAATGCACCAGCAACATTTATGTTCCATATGAATAGTTTCTTCAACAGGTATTTGGAAAAATTCGTTCTTCTTTTCCCTGATGACATTCTTGTTTATTCTAAGAATGAAGAAGAGCATGAAGAACATTTGAGACTAACATTGCAATTTCTCTAAGAACATCAGCTATATGGAAAGCTGAGAAAGTGTGACTTCTATAGGGATACAATTTAGTGCTTAGGTCACATTATCTCAGAGGAGGGTATATCTGTAGACCCTGACGAGATTGAAGCTATTAATAATTGGCCTACTCCAAAGAATGCAACAAAGGTAAGATATTTTATGGGGCTTGCAAGATATTACAGGAGATTCACTAAAGGATTCTCCAAGGTTGCACATGTTGTCACTTCTTTGCAAAGGAAGGGGATAAATTTAGCATGGACCTCGAAGTGTGAAGAAATTTTCTATTGGTTGGAGTATCTTCTCACAAGTGCATCAGTCTTGAAAGTTGCAGACCTAGAGAAATATTTTGTGGTGTGTACAAATGCATGTGGCCAAGGTCTTGGAGGAGTTATTATGAAATACAACCATGTGATATGTTATGGATCGAGGAAGTTGAAGGAGCATAAGAAGAACTATGCCACTCATGATCTAGAACCTGTAACCATAGTACATTCTCTCAAGATGTGGAGACATTATTTGATGGGAAAAATATTTGAGCTAAGGATAGACCATTGTGGTCTGAAATATTTGTTTGATCATCCTACTTTGAATGCTAGGCAAGCGAGAGGGTTGGAATTTTTATGTAAGTTTGATTTTGAAATCAAGCACATAAAAGGAAAAGAGAATAAGGTAGCTGATGCACTCATTAGGAAGGTGTAGAAAATGCATGTGGAATTGATTAGTATTTTCCAATCAAATTTGAGGAAACATATTGCTAATCATGTTGTTGAAGATGAATTGTATGCACAGGTCAAGGACAAGTTGCAGCAGCAAAGCCTTGAAAAGAAGTATGAGGGATAGAAATTGGAAGAATATGGACTTATTACCTATAATAATAGAATTTATATTCCAAATGTAGCAGATTTGAGGAGGATTGTTATGGATGAAATCCATCGAGCTCCATATTCTGGTCACGGCTAGGATATGAGAGGAGGATCACTATAGCCGAGAAGTAGTACTTTTGGCCAGGAATGAAAAAGAACATGACTGAATATGTTTCAAGGTGCATGAAGTGTTAGCAAGTGAAGGTTGAATATCAAAACCTAGCAAGTTTGTTGTAGCCTTTTCCAATTCCGGAATGGAAATGGGAGGTTATTTCCATGGATTTTATTACTGGATTTCCAATAACTTGGAGACAAAATCATTCCATCATGGTTGTGGTGGACAAGTTGAAAAAGGCATCACATTTTATATCGGTTAAGTCTACGCATAAGATTGATGAAATTGAAAATATATTCATGAAGGATATTTTCAAACTACATGGATTGCCTAAGGAAATAGTCTCTGACAGAGATGTCAAGTTCACTTCAAATTTTTTGAAGGGGTTGTTTGCATATTTGGGTACAAAGTTGAATTTTAGCACTACCTACCATCCTCACAGCAATGGACAGATCAAGAGAGTTAATCAAGTGATGGAAGACATGGTTTGCATGTATGTGATGGACAAACCAACCAAGTGGGAAGACTATTTACAACTGGTATATTTTTCTTATAACAATGGTCAAAAAGAATCCTTGGGGATGAGTCCATATGAACATTTATATGGAAGAAGGTGTAGGACACTAGTGACTTGGGATAATCTAGTTAACAGGGTTGTTCTTGGTCCAGAATTGCTCAAGGAGATGGAGCAAGAAGTTGTAAAGATTAGGAAGAATTTGAAGGCATCCAAGGACAGACATAAAAGTTATGCAGATAAGCATAGGGTGAACAAAGAGTTCAGTGTTAGGGATCATGTTTACATCAGAGTGAAGGAAAATAAGAGTTCCTTGAAGCTTGGAAGTTGTACCAAGTTGTCAGCTAGATACTGTGGGCCGTTCGAAGTGCTTGAAAGAATAGGTCCAGTTGCATATAGAATTGCAATGCCTGCTAGCACTAGAGCTCATAATTCTCTTAATGTTTCTTTGCTTAAGAAATATGTACATGATCCTAACCATGTAAAAAATTGGGATGTGATACAAGTGGATCTAGAGGGAGAGTTCCAAATCGATCCTATGCGCATCCTCACCAGGAAGGTCTCAATCATCCTAAACCGAGCAATAGGACATGTGAAGGTGCAATTGGAGCACTACGGGCCTAAAGAAGCTATGTGGGAGATGGAAAAAAACATGCGACTGGCACATCCCTTTTTATTCAAATCTACAAATTGTTGAGGGAAGTTCAATGTTCAAGAATTTTTGTTCAATGTTGTAAATCACTAAGGA
The DNA here is from genome assembly GCA_001517045.1 of Pseudotsuga menziesii. NCBI lineage: Eukaryota > Viridiplantae > Streptophyta > Pinopsida > Pinales > Pinaceae > Pseudotsuga > Pseudotsuga menziesii. Next base: position 452,711 of record LPNX010259709.1, on the reverse strand, counting down.
TAGTGCTATCGAAGGGGGAGGGGAATGTAACACCCTAGTTTTGTTCCCGTTGCATTTAAATAAATGATGTAAATAATCATGATGTGGAGCTAGGAAAAATCCCCACCATTGATTTAGTATTAATGTTTCGGCAATTAAGGTTGAGCCGATGGTATTTTATGCTAGCTAAACATTAAAATGATGGACATCATGTTAAATTTGCAATTTTAATTAAAAACCCACAGTCGGCCATGTCAACAAAACTAAATGAGATGGGGGCATGATTCTCCTATGGATAAGGGAGTGGGGAATTGGAAGAGTGGGAAGAAATTCGAAATGGGAAAAGGACCATTTCTGGGAAAACATTTTTTAAATTTTCTTGTAGAAAATGTCCATTTTTATCTCATGCGGTAGCGTTTCACCTTCCCTCATGATTTTGGCAGGGAAAAACTTTTTTGGAAACCCAATTGGGCATTCATGCAGCAACAAGAAGGAAAAAACGATTATGATTCTGAACCTTTCATGAATTTCTCCTGCCCAGCGATTTGGATCCTCCAAGTGTAAGCCATTGCCCGTGTAAGTTTGATAAACCCAATTATGTTGGCTTGAATTAGTTTTATTGTATCCTTGGCTATGGGGAAAGTATGATAGTGTTCCTTATTCCTTGGGGAAAATCACGCCCATCTCGGGGGTGGCAGTGTTGTTGAGATATTAAAGAGCACATTGGCCTATGGTTGGGTGGAATGTTGCAGTGAAATAGCTGGTTGTGGGACAAGCTTCTTTCAAAGACAAGTATTCTCTTTTTTATTTAAGTTTTGCAAATGTATTTTCTTATGAATTATTATGAAATTATCATGAACATGTTGAATGAATGGTTTTCTTCCACTGTATATATCATGTACATTTGATTATGCATCTGTGTCTTTATGTGTTTTAAGTTCAAATCATTATATATATTATGTTCATGGGGGCTTATATTTCTTGGGTTGATAGATGTTGTCGCGTCCTCTATGCTGAGTAAGGGTTGGGGATGTGAGAACTTGGTAGAAACCACCAATGGTAATGTAAAATACAAAGGACACTTATAACCAATAATAACGGGGAAAACATAAGAAGATGCTTATAGAATCAATTTCGAAGAGCCCTTGACAGTGGCTCCAAAATGTAGCACTCGAATGCTTGGAAATATATATATAAATGAAAAATGATCCAAAGGGATTGAACATTCTCAAAAATTTGTAGTTCATAGATGTCAATACTTGATATAGTCCACTAGCAATCATAGAAGATATGAAATAACCTCATTCCTAAATAAATGACAAAAACTCTCAATAAATGTGGTGGTGAATCCCACAGAAACAACATTCAATAACTATATTGCAAAACATGTCAACCTTACCCACTGGAGAAGGAACCTGACATGAACTTAACCCAATGGTCATTTCCAAAATAATAGCATATGCAAAAACTAAGGCAGAATCCATTGAAGGAACATTAAAGAAAAACCCACCTGTAAAAATCTAGTTCGTCATTTCTGAATGATAGGGGAAATAAGTCATCATAACAAAACAAAGGAAATTGCATAAACCCAAACCTAAAACCAATCCAGAATTAGTTATATTTAAACCAGGTATGATGGCAACACACCACTAGGGCCTCGAGCACACAAACCTAGGATGACATCACTGCAGACAGAACCTATGAGAACAAAGAAAAATCGGTATTTAAAAAACCACAAAAACCCAAATTGCCACATCCTATGGAAAAAAAAATTCCATTGTCGAATGCATAAATTTGAAGATGACCCTCCCCATTATTGTCCTCGACCAAAAATGATATATCATGGACATAAAAATGATCAAAAATTTATAACAAAATTATTAAGACATTATTTTGTCCCTGAGATATAGTTTTTGGCCAAGGAGATTAATCTGGAGGGTCATCTTCAAATTTCCATGTTCGACTAAGGATTTTCCATAAGATGTGGCAATTTAGTTTTTCTTATTTTCTTAAATACTGACTTTTTTTGCTCTCATTGGATCTATCTGTGGTGACATTGGCCTAGGTTCGAGTGCACGAGACTGGGACGGCATGATTCCATCATACCTGGTTTAAATGTGGCTTAGTTTAGACACTAGAAAGGAATCCATTGAAGAAACAAGAAAGAAAAACCCAACTGAACAGATCCCGCTCATCATTTCCTAATGAAAGGGGCAATAAATCACCACAATGAAATAAAGGAAATTGTAGAAACTGAAAAACCATCCAAAATGAGCCGCATTTAAACCAAGTATGATGACACCACATTGTTAGGGCATGGGTTGCATGAACCCAAGCTGATGTCACTATGGATAGAACCAATGAGATCAGAGAAAATTTAGTATTTAAAAAAAACTAGGGAAACCTAAATTAGCAAACCCTATGGAAAAACCTTAGTGAAATGCAAAAAATTGAAGATGACCTTCCCTATTAATGTCCTCAACCAAAAACTATATGTCAAGGACATAAGAATATGTTAGTAATTGTGCAACACATGATCAACAAAATCTAACACAATCTATAGCAGATTGTTATGTCTCTAACATATATCTTTTTATTGTGAACATTAATCAGGAGGCTTATCTTCAAATTTCCGCATTCGACTAAGGTTTTTTCATATGATATGGAAACTATGTTTTTGTTCTATTTTTAATACTAAATTTTATGTTCTCTCATTAGATCCATCTGTAGTGACGTCGGCTTGGGTTTGTGTGCCCTAGGCCCCGAAACATGTTACCATCATACATGGTTTAAATGTGACTTAGTTTGAACACAAGAGTTGAATCATTGAAGAAACCCGAAAGAACAACCCACCTGAATAAATCTTTCTCATCATATCTGAATGAGATGGGAAATAAATCACCACAATGAAACAAAGGTAATTCTAGAAACTCAAAAATCATTTGAACTGAGCGACATTTAACCCACATATGATGACAACACACTGTCAGGGCCTAGGGCATGTGAACCTAAGCTAACGTCACCACGGAAAAAATAAATCAGAGCACAAAAAAATGAAATTTTAGAAAAACCACAAAAACCCAAATTTCCATACCCTATGGAAAAACCTTAGTTGAATGCAAAAATTGAAGATGACTCTCCCAATTAGTGTCTTCGACCGAAAACTATATGTTAGGGACATAATAATACATTAATAGTGTACAAGACACAATCAAGACAATCTAAAATGATTATTAGCATATTTTTATGTCTCCAACATATAATTTTCAGTCAGTCACATTAAGCAGGAGGGTCATATTCAATTTTTGCGTTCTACTAAGATTTTTCCATTGGCTATGGAAATTTGGGTTTTTCGTGGTTTTTTTAAACACCTATTTTTATGTGCTCTCATTGGCTCCATATTTAGTGATGTTTCCATGGGTTCTTTTGCCCAAGGCCCCAATGACATGATGTCATCATACCTAGTTTAAATGCAGCTCAATTCGGACACTAGAGAGAAAGTTATTAAAGAAACCCAAAAGAACAACCCACCTGAATAGAGCCCACTTGTCATATTTTAAATCTAGCAGCAATAAATCACTGCAATTAAACAAAGGCAATTGTAGAATCCCAAAAACCATCCAAACTAACCAACATTTCAACCAGGTATGATGATAGCACATTGTTGGGGTGTGGAGAACACAATCCTAGGCTGACATCACAACGAACAAAATAAATTAGAGCATAGAAAAATCGTGTTTATAGAAACCATGAAAATTCAAATTGCCGCAACCTATGGAAAAACCCTAATCGAACATGAAAATTTGAATATGACCCTCTTGATTAATCACCCCGACCAAAAACTATATGTTGGGGACATAACAATTATCAACACAATCTAACACAATTATTAGCACATAATTATGTACATATAGTTTTTGTTTTTGTGGTCAGACATTAATCGAGAGGGTCATCTTCATCTTCATAATTTCCATAGCATATGGAAAAACCTTAGTCGAACGCGAAAATTTGAAGATGTTCCTCCTAATTAATTTTCCCCACCGAAAACTATATGTGAAAGACATAATAATATGAATAATTATGCAACACATGATTAACACAATCTAACACAAATATTAACACAATTTTATGTCCCCGACATATATTTTTCTGTTAAGGACATTGATCAGGAAGCTCATCTTCAAATTTTTTCATTCAACTAAGGCTTTTCCATAGGGTAGGACAATTTGGGTTTTTGTGGTTTTTTTAAATACCAATTTTTTTGTGCTCTCATTGTATCCATCGATGGTGACTTCAGCCTAAGTTCGTGTGCTCATGACCCTTGTGACATGTTGTTGCCATACTTGGTTTAAATGAGGCTCGGTATGGACACCAAAGTGGAATCCATTGAAGAAACCCAAAAGAAAAACCCATTTAAATAGAGGCCACTCATCATTTCAAAAATGATAAGGAAAATAAATCTCCACAATGAAACAAAGGAAATTGCAAAAACCCAAAAACCATCCAAATTGAGCCTCATTTAATCTAGTGATGATGACAACACCCCATCGAATCCTGGGACACACGAACCCCGACTAATGCCACCGCGGAGAAAACCAATGAAAGCACAAAAAAAACAATATTTAAAAAAAAAACAAGAAAACTAAAATTTCCATAGCCTATGGAAAAACCTTAGTCGAACACAAAAATTTGATGATGAGCCTCCAAATTAATGTCCCTTACCAAAAACTATATGTCAAGGACATACTAATATGTTAATAATCGTGTAACACATGATCAACATGATCTATCATAGCTATTAGCACATTTGTATGTCCATGACATATAATTTTTGATTGGGGACATTAATTGAGAGGGTCATCTTCAAATTTCTCCATTCGACTAAGGTTTTTTCCATAGAAAATGGGCAATTTGGTTTTTTGTGGTTTTCTTAAATACCAATTTTTATGTGCTCTCATTAGATCCATATGTGGTAGCATTGACCTAGGTTTGTGTTCCTGAGGCCCCAATGGCATGGTGTCATCATACCTGGTTTAAATGCGACTCAGTTTAGACACTAGCGTAGAATCCATTGAAGAAGAAAAAAAACCACATGAACAGATCCAGCTTGTCATTTCGGAATGATAGAGGAAATAAATCACCACAACAAAACAAATGCAATTGCAGAAACAAAAAACCATCCTAAATGAGCCACATTTAAACCAGGTATGATGATGATACACCATTGTATCTTGACACTCACGATCCCAGACTGAGATCACTACGGATGGCACCGATGGGAGCATAGACAAATCAGTATTTAAAAGAACCACAAAACCCAAATTGCCACAGCCTATGGTAAAACATTAGTCGAACACAAAAATTTGAATATGACCCTCTTGATTAATGTCCCCAACCAAAAACTATATGTCATGGACATAATAGTGTGGTAATAATTGTGTTATACTATATTTCACAATTATTAACGGGTGAAAACATGAAGTTGGGAAACACTTTTGTTTGTTTTTGGACAAAACAATCTGCAAAATTTTATGTTTTTCAACTTCAACCCCTTAAAACCAATATCCCCTTTAGGAATTTCACCTTGAAGTAAACACACAAATTTTAAAGAGTTGAATCAGCTACGTACTCATATTTAAAAAAAAATTATCGAAATATAGTGGGGAAATTTTGATGTCCACCAATGACCTATACTTTAAAATTTTAAGTATGAATATCGAGTGACTTGTGTGTACCACATTTTTTTAGAGATAGTTATTCATTGTAGGGAAAGAAAATTTATAATCATAATCTACACATATTGAACTTGTGCATGGACTATATTTTGAGGTTTTTCATACTTGAGAACTATCTTTTATTATTTATCGAAACAACATAAGTTTAGAAAATGGTGCATTATTGACATACATTGATGAGATTCAATTTTCTTTTTAGTGTGGTTCTTATTGGAAAAACTAAAAGTACCCTTTTGAAGAACTAATAGTACCCTTTTGAAGAGGGAAAGGCAATTATGATCTCTATGGAGATTTCAATTTTTTTGGTGTTGTCTTTGTTATGATATTGAATTTTCATTTCAGGTGACTTTCAGAGTAACAAAATTCTTAAGGGATAAGGAGTAGAAAAAAATTATCAGTAAATAGAAATCCAAATTGAAATGAAACAATTATTATATCATTGGAAACTAGATTCAGAGATGAATCCATTGCTACCAAGTTTGAAAAATATTATATTAAATTTGCAGGGGTTTGGGCTTGGTGAATTTGTAGGTTCCAGAAAGATGCCAAATATTTTCACAGGTTTTGTTGACCATGAACTCTCGGCTGAAAAAATATCTCCAAAATCTCGGCCGAGAGTTTAGTTCAAACTCTTGTCTAAGAGTTTTAAAACAATCGTCCACGATTTTTTTTAAAAATACGACACGGTGATTGGTTCAAACTCTTGACCTAGATTTTGATTAAACTCTCAGCCAAGAGTTTGAACTCTCACAAAATCTTGGCCTAGAGTGTTTTAAACTCTCGGACTAGAGTTTGAGATTGAATTTTTTTCGTGTGTTCATCTGCGTGCCATCTATTTTCAGTCAATTGTCATAAAATCATTTCCCAACTTTGCATTTTCACACTAACACATCATTGTGTCTAGAACATATAGTTTTTGGTTATGAACATGAATCAATAAGGTCATCTTCAAATTTTCAAGTTCGACTAAGATTTTGCCGTAGGATGTGGCAATTTGGGTTCTTCGTTGTTTTTTTTAATATTATTTTTTCTATGCTCTCATTGGTTCCATCCACGATGATGCAACCTGGGTTCATGTGCCCCAGGAACCGAAGGCATGAGACCACCATACGTAGTTTAAATGTCACTCAATTTGAATTGTTTTTGGGTTTTTGTAATTTCCTTTGTTTTGTTGCGGTCATTTATTGCCCATGTCATTTGAAAATGATGAGCGGACTTTGTTTAGGTGGATTGTTCTTTCAGGTTTTTTCAATGGCTTCTTCTTTGGTGTTTGCATGTACTATTATTTCAAAAATGACAAGAAGGTTCTGTTAACACTGATTTCTTTCTCCAATGGACAGGGTTGGATTATTTTGTAGTGTAGTTATTCCATGGGATTCGCCACTGCATTTTTTGAGTTTTTTTTTCATTTATTTAGGAATGGGGCACTTCCATATCTGCCATGATTGCTGGTGGACTATATCAGGCATGGGCATATGTGGTTTATGGATTTTGGACAATGTTCATTCCCTCTATATCATTTTCAGTTATAGGCATTTTTGAACATGCGAGCATTGCGTTGTGGAGTCAATGTCAAGGGTTATGCCAAGTTCATTCTGCATATATATTCCTATGTTTCTTTTGCTACTCTCGGATACAGGTCTCCTCTATATTTTACCTTTCAACTGGTGGTTCCTATCGGGTTTTCATGTAGTTGGAAGTGGGTGAAAAGAGAGAAACACAGTGATTATTTGTGAGAGATTCTCTCTGTGTGCAGCTTAGTTTTCTATTGTGTCCTAGTTATTATTGTGAAAGAAAGCCTCATTTTTCTTTTTGGACATCATTGTGGTCTTATGAAAATCTTACAACCTCCTATTGGTCCTTCTACTACTGGCATAGTGAACTTATAAGATGAGAATCCAACAATTATCTTTCACCCACAATTAGATTATAATCACGCTTTCCTCTTCCTATTTATATTACTATGCTTATTCATGATATTATGTTGCAAATTTCCTTCTTGATTCTAGTGCATCACATAATTTAATGCCAAATGAAGTAATGGAAGCACTTGAATTGAGCATTGCTAAACCTTTTGATGAGCTATATGCCTTTGATTCTAGAGATGTAAAATGTATAGGGGTCATATAGGACTTTATATTACTATGGTTATTCATGATATTATGTTGCGAATTTCCTTCTTGATTCTAGTGCATCACATAATTTAATGCGGAAGGAAGTAATGGAAGCACTTGAATTGAGCATTGCTAAACCTTTTCATGAGCTATATGCCTTTGATTGTATAGATGTAAAATGTATTGGGGTTATATAGGATTTAGTAGTTATCCTATCCAAAATCCCAATGAAGAGCATTCTAATGGATTTATTTGTAGCCGATATTCCTCCAAAATATGGAATGTTATTGTTTAGATCTTTTACTATGAAAATGGGAGGAACATTATAGATGGACTATGTGTATGCCACAGTTCTAGCATTTGGAGGTGAAACAAGACGGTTGTATAGAGAGGTAGAGATGAAATATTTGGTAACTTATCATCAAAACTCATCCCATGATTCTTTGTATGTTTTTTAATAAAGTATAGATTCATGTGTTTTGCACTTTGACAATCATATTTCAACCTCAGTAAAGGTTGAGAAAGAGGTCTGAAAACAACCAATTGCAAATATTGGAGATATGGTTTGGAGAATTCATTTTGATGGTGAATCCTCTAGAGAAGATTTCGAAGCATTTATTCTGCTAATTTCTTTTGTTGATGAAGTAGTTACTTTAATGTACAAACTTAAATTTGAAGCTACCAATAATGTGTTGAGCATGAAGCATTAGTTTTGGATTTAAGGGCAGCGAAATACATTATGAGAGTTGGCGGTATTTGGGAATCAAGAATTAATAATTCCATAGGTCATAAACATTTATTAAGACAAATAGAAGAAGCTTCATGTTTATCATAATGAAGTGTGGGATTTAATTAATAATTATTTATTGGATTTTATTTCTTTTGTTCCCACGAGTTATAATGAAAATGTAGATTCTTAAGCCTTTGCTAAAAGTTATTTTAGGGTGCCAACTCAACCTCATCTTAGATATGTTGTAGAAGTCAAGAACAGACCTTTAGGGACTTATAGTGTAAAAAATTGGCAGGTATTCAAGGATGATGCATAAATTGATAAGTTCTTACAGACAATTGGTGAATTTTTCAGGATATTTGATTGATTAGGAGGAATAAATTGAAAAATTGCATACTTCATACTTATCCAATACACTTATTGGTCATGGAATAATAGAAATCAAAGATAATTTCTTATCAAAAGGTTTGGTTCCCCTTGAAAGGTTATTCAGTAATCATGCACATTATAGAATTCTTTGGTTCATCCCGTACAAGATAACATTTTAGACTATAACATTGACACAAAGTTTGATCCAAAATTAGTAGAATAAGGTGTGATGAATCCAATATAGAAACCATATTTTATTTACCATCTCCTTAGAGAGAAGGGAAAAAATACAATCAATTGTAAGTTCTAGTTTGGTTCATTAATTTATGGAAGGAATATGATTTCCTCCATATTCCTTCCATTATTCTCCTAATGAACTCCTACAATTATCCCAAAGTGCCCAACAATTTTTTGTATTGTAAAATTGATTGCATCTACAAATGAAATCAATTATTAAAGTATAATTTGCAAGGTGTTTGGGAAAACATTATGAACTAGACACAATTATCATGCACCCTTAGGGTCCAAGGGTGCAACATTGGATTTCGCATCCAATGGCACACCCTCACACACCTTAGGGTAGAACTTTGTTGGGATAATAAGGATTTTCCATATGGAAACATCGTAGACTAGACTATGTCATGTGAAGGTATGGACATGAGTCATCTATTGAATGGACCTTTTCAATGCCATGGTTAATTTATCTACAAAATAAAAACTTATTCAACCACACGATAATTTTTGTGCTAAACCCTCATCTCATCATAATTTAGTGGCTCCCAATTTCCTGCTAAACCCTCATCTCCTCATAATTTAGTGGCTCCCAATTTCCTCATCTTCCTTAAAGACCTACATAGGAATAGTATACTTTGTTTCCATTTCACTTTTGTTTCTCATTTGTCATTAGGAGTACATAAATACACCCCTATAGTTGTTGAAAATTGGTTATTGAATTGACATAAGAAATTCTTATAGATGTTATACATGTCACTACTAAGTTAGGACTCATTTTTGTCTGATGATCATGGTTCAGTTGGGTTCAGAGGTGGTAAAGAACTAATCTCTCTCTAGAGATGGAGGATGGAACTTTATTTTACAATATATACTTAAAATATAACACTGAAGTCAAGTATAATACTTTAAAGATATCATACATATTCAAAAACATGAGGCATAATTACAATAGAATACAATAATTTGGAGATTTCATTGCTCGAGGTTTGACACAATCAAAGTCACATCAAATAAACGGTCTAACCAAAAAGAATGAAGATTAGTTCTCCATTAAAGCCTCATTGTACTCTGAAAATAGAGAAACAATTAATAAACATCACAAAAAATTAACCTCGACACAATCAAAGTCACATCAAATAAACGGTCTAACCAAAAAGAATGAAGATTAGTTCTCCATTAAAGCCTCATTGTACTCTGAAAATAGAGAAACAATTAATAAACATCACAAAAAATTATATATTTTCCCAAAATACAAAGAACACATAAGAAGTTACTCCAAGATATAGAGAATTTCAGAACCACGTTACTGAAAAAAAAATGATGTTGATCATAACCACAGGCCATATATGAGTACGGATTATGAGACCTTCATGATATGGAAACGACTAGCATGTTCCCATTTTATTTAAATGTGTCTTTTAGTGAGATGGTGAAAATGGGCATACGGAGAGTAGTCATAGAAATGAATTAGAAGTAGCCATAGTGAGTTCCTTTGAGATGGGAAGAACAATAGAAATCTTTAATATTTTTAGATATATATTTCCTCTTATGAAATAGAAATCTTATAAAAGGGAATACCTAGTGTGGCCATAGAAAAATAAAAATCTTTAATACTTTTAGTGTGGCCATAGAAAATAAATCTTCAATATTTTTAGATATTTTTGGTAGAAAATAGAAATTTTATAAATGACCATACTTAGTGTGGCCATAGAAAACAACTAGAACTGATTGTAATAGATTATTTTCCCATGATATCGAAATCTTTAATATATTTAAGAAGATAGAAATCCTATATAAATAAATGTATAAAAAAGTATACATATACATAGAAAATGACTTTTTCACACCAGATTTTTCCCAACCTACGTAGTGCATAGATGATATGGTACCTATTTCCAACTTCCTATACATGTATGTGGTGTTGTATCATACAAAACCCAATACTAACATACATCATATTTTCATTATAGGTCTAAAAGGTGGCTCGTGCATGAGGAGATCTATAGGGTTGGGATATTTAATTAGCTTAGTTCGTAAACTTGGTGAAGATATTTTGAAATAATTTTCTTAAGCATTAGCTAATCTCATCCTTGACATCGAGAAGTTCTTTGTATGTTGATCTTCACCATTAGTAGGTCATCCCAAGGGATGACACAAGGAATATATTAGTTTCTAAGATTTAAAATACCACTCCATAAATTATTAGAATGTGGTTACAAATATTAGAAAGCGATTGCAAAGGCTTCAAATAGAACTAATGACCATCCACGGATACTCTCATCACATAACTTTGTCTACATGAAATTTAGACTATATCTTAGTTCTTAATATTTTTCCTTCTACAATCATTTGAGAAATAAATATTAGAAGGTGTTACTAAGGTTTCGAAGGGAATGATGCTTTCAAAGAATATTAGGAGAATATACATGAAATTTAGACTATATCTTAGTTCTTAATATTTTTCCTTCTACAATCACTCGAGAAGGAAATATTAGAAGGTTCTAGAAAGGTTGCAAAGGGAATGATGCTTTCAAAGAAAGTTAGGAGGATATTGTAGGTAACATGCCTTTGAGATGAATTGATACATTTTTTCCTAAAACCTAGAGACAACTATTTCTAAATACAACATAGAACACCATTTGTTTCCAACTAAAACTTTACACAACCAAGTACATGATTGAAAGCATACTTTAATCATATTAATGGAAATTTACTCATAGTTATGTCAAAATCTTGAGAGTTAAGGAAATATTAAGTGTTCCAAACCTATCCTATCAATGGAGGTCATGAAAAAAATTTGGAGAATATATATGAAATTTACACTATATCTTAGTTCTTATTACTTTCCCTTCTATAATTATTCGAGAAGGAAATATTAGAAGGTGCTAGCAAGGTTTCGAAGGGAATGATGCTTTCAAAGAAAATTAGGAGAATATTGCAGGTAACATTCCTTTCAGAGGAATGGATACATTTTTTCCCAAAATCTAGAGACAACTATTTCTAAATACAACATAGAACACCATTTGTTTCCAACTAAAACTTTACATAGCCAAGAACATGAATGGAAGCATACTTTAATCATATTAATTGAAATTTACTCATAGTTATGTCAAAAGCTTGAGCATTAAGGATATATTAAGTGTGCCAAGCCTATCCTATCCTATTAGTGAAAGAAGAGAACCAATTTCTCAATCAGATAAGGAAAATCCTATGCATAGATCACTATCTTCCTTCAATGCCAAAATCATGGTTGATGTAGTATCCACCCCAAAAATGACATTATTCACTATGTACAAACTTCCTTGAAACTTGCATGTAGAGGTAGAACCATGGAATAGATTGTATGAAACATTTGTCTTTGATAACAATACGTTGGCATCCACCATAGAAAAAAGATTATCGGTGTGCCCAAATGGTTCATAATAATGTGTGTGAGTGTTATCAATCATCTACCACAAAAAAAAAAAATTGATATTAGTAGACTAGCTAGAACGATGAATTGAATTATAATAAATGCAAGTTGATCATCGAGGAGTATTATTTATATAATCCATTTATTTGTTGTTTCCCTAACAAAAATTATATACAATCCATTTCATAGTTCCACCATTGACAAGCATTTCATATAACACATTTCATGGTTCCACCCATTTCCAAGAGGTTATCACAAAGTGTACATGACAAAGATGGTGTTTGTGAGCACAAGGGATAAGAATCAGCATAGAAGATGCATTTATCCCATGCATTCACTATATGCAAATTTATTAACCATTTCATGTATATGTGTTATAACTGGTTTTACCACACACGGTTGATCACATATTGACGGCCTTCCATAACCCTCTATAGACTCTTTAGACCCCATGGACTCATATTATCCTTTGATGATCCAGTTTCATCCCTTAAAACCCCCTTTTTATTGTTGTATGTGACTTTTAATCCCATAATCACATGTACACGTGACTTTTGACCTCAAACCTGTGTACATCGGGATGTGTGCATAAGTCCAAATGTTTTTAGAGTTTTCCTCATAGTAGTCCAACTAACTTGACTCTTGGCCTTCCAAATTCCTTTAGAATTCTTATATTTTACCCTCCATTACCCTCTTGGAGTGTTATATAAGGAAACCTTTGGATACATTGAAGAGGGGGAATTGAAGAGAAAGTAAACTATAGTCCATTGTTGCCACAATTTGCATATACTTGAGTCTGCATCCCTTTGTCCTTTTGGAGCACCTTGTGTTCTTCCCAAGCTTTCCTTTTATTGTGAGCTTGTTTTCAAGAGATGGAGGATTGAGGTGGTGGAGGCCTATGTGGAGGACTCTATTTCTCTGGTTTGTAGACGTGCCGATAGAGGTTCTCACTGATTTTGTTAATATAAATATCTTTTCCCGTCTAATTATGTGCAATTGAATATGGATATTGAATCCATGGTTATGTTTAATTGTTTATGCATTATTGAATATAAATGATAGAGTATATCTAACACACTATCTTGTCTTGTTTTCTATTTTTGAGAGCGAATTGCTAACATAAGCGTGAATTGGAAAGCTCAACATGGATCTACTTGAACCATCCAGAACAAGGTATGACTTGATATCCCTTAGTGTTATATTTTTGGTTTCTCTTGCATATTGGGAAATATTGATTTCTACTATCAAAGCTATCTGCTGTGGTACACCCCAAGCCATAGGAAGTTTCTCTCTATAACATATTTGGCGACCATACTTGGGAGGTTCCTAGTTGTTTCTCTTGGGGGGGGCTTTGGTATTCAATGTACTTGAATTGCTCTTGATTTCTCTGTTTCTGTGTCAGGTCTGGGGGCATGTTTTCCCAATAGGGTCTTGAAGAAGTAAATTTTGTCTTAGCTTGTCCATTTTTCCTATTTGTTTTCCTTTTTTCCTGTACGTGGGTTTTTCTTTCACAGTCGCATATACACGTGATTTTTCCTTCAACAGATGCGCATATACATTCTTTTACTGAGAATAGTCATGCATGCCTTTATTTTGAGCCTTAGTGGGAGGATTAAGTGTTGTTGGGTGGTTTTTGATGATTGCCGAGTCTTCTTGGATGCTTCTGGAGTCTATATACATCCTCTATTTCTGACCAGAGACTGATTTTAGTTTATTTTTTAAGTTTGTTCTTGTCATCCATTTGTCCATTTTTTGTTTTAAAATTAGTGGATTAGGCTTCTTTTACCTTAGTGCCTTGCTTGGATACTATTTATGAGTGGTTGCAGGGTCTGGGGGTTGTAGAGTCATTTATTTGCTTACATATCTCATTTATTACAAAAAATACGAAAATATTTTTGCTTTTACATAGTTATGAATCTCTTTTATTTTGCATTAGCACGGTACTTGCATTAGTTTTGATTACTATTATTATAGTTAGATTTTCATATAAGAGTGTCTGCACTTACATTTGAAGGAAAAATTGTGCATCTCATGTAGTGGAATACCCCATTTTTCATTCTACACATTGCATTTGGCATTGCTTGTTGGTTGTGCATATTTACTTTAATGCCAAGCCATAACTTCATTGGTTGCATGACCATTTACCCTGAGTAATCATAGCCAACTAAAATCAACACTTAATAAAATGAATTACACTCTTTTCTTTTCTAGGGTGAATCAATAAGAATAGGTTTTAAGGTATTGGAATAGTTCATTGTGAGTCAATTCTCCAAGACCACTAAACAAAACAAGTAGTTGTCTATCCAGGTGAGAGTGTGAAATCCTTGATATAATTAGTGTTTCTCAGGATGCTCCTATTACATGGTAGTTAAGAATGAGGCAATGCACATGATTATGATTGGGATGACACCTGGTCATTTTCTGTGAGCACCAGAGATATTTCCAGGATTATATTCGTATATGGGGGACTTTGAGGTATTGATTGGTGCACCCTTGGAGTATCGGTTGTGCTTTCAGGATTTCGGCTTTTCTACCCTTTCCATACGGTCGATATCTCCTATGACTGACTGCCTAAGCATTGGTTATATTGAGGTTACCTTAGTTTCCCTACCTAGGTTATCAAGGGAGTATTTGCAGAGGTTATTCTGCAAGTGTCCTGGCCAGGTAAGGGTTGGACAACACAGTTGCTATATGCGTTGAAGTTGAGGGCCAATATAATTGGTTATGAACCTCTACTTGTTGTGTATGGGATTCTCAAGCCTCTCCTACAGGAGACATACTTGATTCACTCGGGAGCTCACTTATCCTACCCTTGGTTTTCTTGTGATTTGACTTTAGATTTTCTAGGTGTATGCTCTATGCATGCTAGTTTGCTTAGGGTTTTGTATCTAGATTGAGTCTTTTCTTTTTATTCAGTAATTATGGATTCAGGTGCGACACCTTGCCCTTCTCGTCATTTAGCACGGATTCTGCCTTCTACGTCTCCTCCTCCTTTGGGAGAGAGAACCAGATAGTCCGGGAAGACTCATTCTCACTTTGATTCATACACTATGGGTGATCACGAGCATGAGATTCTGGAGATCCTTGATCTTCCTCGTCATGTATGGAAAGATGAACCTCATAGCACATACTAGACTCTGGTAGGGTATGGTTTCCATTTGTCCAGACCATCACAAGAATATTTTTCACGATTCACAGATTCCACACACCCTAATTGCCGGTATTGGCTTCAAGGTGATGAGACTCACCACACATATGATAACACTAGCACTATTAGGTATGGCATGATGATATTCCCGAGACCGGTCTGACACCTCATGACGAATCGGGTATTGACCCTGGTGCTACACCTAGGGGAGCGTCCATTCCTTTCCATGCAGATACGTTCGGTATTTCTAGTCACATTACACCTTCCATCCCTGTGGTGGAGGTTCCTTCACACACACAGCCTAGGCCTAGCACTAGTGTTCCTATTCAGGGACCAAAACCTAGACATGTGAATATTGGGGGCAGGAGTTATATTCCTTCACATATTCCATATTCTTTTGCACCAATACCTTCAAATGCCTTTCTCACCATGCATCCTCCCCCTAAATCTAGTGGGCCTTCTGGCTGAAGTTCTACTACTAACAATTTTCATCCTACTTCTACTAGCACCATTGTATCACTAGGCCATGTGCCTCCTCATGTGTCAATAGGATATGTATACTCCTATGGACCTTCCCAGGGACCATCTCATGGTCGAGTTTATGGGACCTTCTTACAGACCATCTTACAGACAAACCTACACACCTTATGGGTCCGGATATCAATCTGTCTATTAGTAACCTAATTATGGCTTTGTAGCATCCCGGCCTCAAGGTACTCCAAATCACAATCCTTACATGAATCCCTACATGGGTCAAATGGGAGGAGGTTATCATGCCACTAGCCAATACCATGGTGTATATAGTAGTCAGCCTCATGCGAACCAATCCTATCAAGGAGCATGGAACTAACCGGCTCAACCTAGGATCTCTTTCATTGTGACTTTGAATCTATTTGATCTCTTGAGATTGACGAATGATCATGTATCTCATAACCCAAAATGGTCGGCAGTTCCTACCAAACTTACTTTGTACATTCCAAAGTTCGAAGGTAAGGCTGGTGAAGATCCTAGTGAGCACGTGACAACCATCCATCTTTATTCCTCTTTGAATTCCTTGAATGATGATCTTGTCTATTTGAGACTATTTCAATGCACCCTCATGAGTCCTGCCATGAAATAATATATAAGGTTACCTAGGGTGACATATTATTCATTTCATGACCTTGCTATGACTTTTCTTAACCACTTCCAGCTAGCCGTGCATTGTGGCGTCGGTATGAAACTCTTTTCGACATTTTGGCAAGACAAAGCCACCCAAATTTTAGATCATATTCAAGAGTGGAGTAGACAGAAGACAATGATTAAATCCTTTATACCACCAGAGGTTCTTCTAGAATGGTTCCTCAAGCCATTGTTACCCTATATCGTGAAGGATGTTTCCACATTCGGTATGCAAAATGAGGACCAAGTTATTTTTAGAGCCGGGCAATTGGACTTGATTTATGCTCAGTCTAGGATCCTTTATGAGATCATACCTAATGCTCCACATTACAATTTCGATCCCAAGTTTAAACCTAGGCCACATGCCGATGGTATTGTTGGCTCCGCAAGTACCAAACCTATGGATTTGGTTACGAAACAAGTGAGCCAATTATCACTTAACCAATATGCGTCAGGGAAAGCTACAGCTTCGCCCCTTCCTACCCAGTCAATGGATCTACTTTCTGTGTAGTCATCAAACCCAAAAGGTAACCAGTAACTTGGAAGGAATAAAAAGAAAGGAAAATATAATAAGAATAGTGGGAATAATAACGATGATCCGACTAATGAAAAGAATAACAACAACAATAATAATACTAGGGGGGACAAGAAGTCTAATGGGAAGGTTAATTTTCCTTGCAATTTGTGTAGGGATGATCACCTCACTCGTTCCCTCATCTGGAATATTCTTCGAATTTCATAGCATAGGTCCCAACTATGTTTACAAATCCTTTACCAAATAATCAAAATATGAACTCGACGACCGTGGATCCAGGATGTGCATTTTGTGGAACTCCAAATCCGCAAAAGGACGCTAGTGGCCATGGGTGCATCAACATGGTGAAAGCTACTAGTGTTGTGATGCATGCAAAAGATTATTGTTCGTCACAACTGGACCTTGGGAAAAACCTAAGAGCTCTTTGCGAATTGAAAGTTCTAGGGATAAGCCTCAAGTTATGACTTGCATTCCTAAGGGAGTCTTGAAGCTCTCGTAGCACAATCCTAATGCTCGAGCTACCCAGAACTATTCAATTGTCAAAGATTTGTGCCAAACTCCTTGTGCGATGTCCGCATTAGAAGTACTCCTGACTTTTCCTTTTACAGAGAAATGCCTTATTGTCTGATCTTGGGGTTGGTAATGATAGCTCTCCTTCCATGATCAAATTTGAAACTCATGGAATCCATCCTTTCTTTCCTTACTATGTGTCTCTTTTGATTCACGTAGAGTGTCTGAACAACACCATCATGTGTACTATGATTGATGAAGGTGCTGCCACTTCCATGATGTCTTTGGTTTGTTGGAAGGGATTAGGTTCACCCACGTTGTCTAAATCTACGAACATGTTGATTGCTTTTGATAGAAGATCCTTTTGTCCACATGGTATAATTCCTTCCCTAGAGGTCCAATTGGGGGGGGGGGGGAAGACCGTCGCGATCGATGTCGAGGTGCTTGATTCGCCCTTTGACTACAATCTTTTGTTGGGTAGGAACTGGATGTATAATATGCAAGTTGTAGCCTCTTCCCTATTCCAAGTAGTTTGTTTTCCATTGAATGGGAAGATCATTACTATTGATAAAAAGTCTTTCCAGAATCCAAGTGTAAACGCATCATCAGGAGATTCTATCCCGATTATTGATCATTCTTAGTCAACAACTAAGAATGTGGGTGTGGGTATGTATCCTTCCCTCATGGGAACTTTAAGTTATCCTATGCCCGTTATTATGATTGTGTCTAATCATGGTAGGGATTTTCCCTCGTCGAATTCAGTATCCTTTCACACTTCTCATATCCAAGGATCCTTGGATTCTTCCTTCGTCGAGTACTTCAAGTGATAATTATATACCTTTCGAGACAGACGTGCCATTGCCTACAATATTGGTGGCGTATCAAGCGAATCTTGATCATTTTATAGAGCCTAGTCCTTCCTCTTTGCAGAAAAAGGAGGAGGACCCTTATGTGTTGTTAGCTTTGGAAGTAGAGTCATCTCACTCTCAAGACTTCCTTGATGATGTTTTTCCATCTGATGAAGCTATTCATGAGGCTATGTCTAGGATAGAACAAATTTGGGGAGAGTTGCACCATGGATGATATTTCCTCCCTAATCTTGATCGGTTAGAGTGTGATGAATTTAGGGTGATTCTAAGTGAGAAGGTTGGTATCCCCAGGGTCCCATTAAGCTCTCCTAGTCAGATTGCTGAAGGGAACATGGCTAACCTATCATGAACGATTCCTATCAACATTTCTCGTGATCCTCATAAAATTGAGAACATTTACATTGGGGCGGATTGTTCCCCCAATGAGATTAAAGAGTATACTGATATTTTCAAATATTTTTGTGATGTTTTTTCTTGGACATGACCTTTTCCTTTCATGATCTCAAAAAGATTATTGAAGTGTATTTGGATGATCTAGATGCTCACTCTCATTTGAGAGTGCGCCATCCTTATCATTTGAAAGTAGTTTTCAAATTATGTTGTCATTATCAAATTCAATTAAATCCTCACAACTACATATTTTGTGTGAAGGTTGGTCATTTACTAGGATTCATCGTGCCTAAGGAGGGTATTAGAGTTGATCTCTTGAAGGTTGAGGCAATACTTCAATTGTCTTCCCCATGTAATATTCGACATATTAAATGTTTACAAGCTATGACTAATTTTGTTCTGAAGGTATGTAATGAATTTTACCAATTTGACTAAAGGATTCATGCATTTTTGAAGAAAGACACCCCTTTTTACTGGGATGAGTGAGCCCATGAGTCTTTCGATGCTCTTAAGAATGCATTGGCATCGGCCACCATGCTTAGTCCACTAGACTATAGACATGAATTTTTTATTTATGTGGCCATGTCTCAAGAGACTGTTGGTATGGTATTAGTTCAAGAGGATGAGGAGCTCCATGAGAATGTCATATACTATATGAGCCAAAACCTTATTGATGTGGAACTTCGTTATTCCCATGTTGAGAAGCTAGCCTTGGCCACCGTCCATGCAGTTCAACATTTGAGGCATTACATCCTCCTTCACCAAACTTTGGTCGTAGATCACATCAATCCATTTCATTTTGTCCTCACCAAAAGGATCATTGGGGGAAAATATAATAAATGGATTGTGATATTACAGGAGTTTGATCTTGAGTTCTTTTTAGCAAAATTGAATAAATCATTAATCTTTGCTGAGCTTATATCGGATTTTCCAAACTTGGAGGAAGAAGAGGTTCATGAGGATTCTCTTATTGATGAGCATATATTTCTCATCTCAACCGTAGACCCTTGGTGTGGGGATATTATTGTTTATTTGCAAACATTGAAGGTTCCTACTCACCTCTCGTGAGATGAGCGATGATGACTAAATCACACAGCGAAGAACTACCTCATAGTAGAGGATACTTTGTACCGCCATGGGGTTGATTCCATTTTACGTCGTTGCTTAACTCATGAGGAGGTTGAGGTTGTGCTTAATGATTGCCATGGAGGGGCATGTGGTGGTCATTTATCTGGGATTTCTATAGCCTAAAAAGTTTTGTGAGCAGGTTATTTTTGGCTATCCATCTTTAAATATTGTGTTAATGCGATCACAAGGTGCCACCCTTGCCAATTTTTTTCATGTAATATGCATTCACATCTAGCCCCTTTGCATCCTATTATTACTGTCGGTCCCTTCACCAAGTGGGCGGCTGACTTTATGGATTGTAACCCTGCTTCGACTGGGGGGAACCATCATATTATTGTGGTTGTGGATTATTTCATGAAATGGGAAGAGGCTATACCTACTATCAAATATGACGATGAAACAACCACACATTTCATATTTAACTAGATTATCACCCACTTTGGCATTTCAAGGGAGATTTTCACTGAGCATGGAAGGCACTTTTAGAAAAAAATTATGGAAGAGTTGTATTTAAATTTAGGATATAAGCAAGAGCACTCCTCTTCTTATTACCATCAATAAAATGGATAGGTTGAAGCAGTGAACAAGTCACTTAAGTCCATTATCCAACGAACCATCGCATAGAGCAAGAATAATTGGCATATCATGTTGTATCCTAATTTGTGGGCCTATAGAACCGTGGTCAAGACTGCCACTGGTTTTTCTCCCTATCAACTTGTTGAGTCACTATTACCAGTTGAATGCGAAGTCCCTTCTTTGAATCTAGTTGTGGAGCTTTTACCAAAGACTTCCGCATTGGAAGAACGCTTGGTCGACTTGAAGCTGCTTGATGAGTAGCATTGAGGTGATTTAGTGGCTCTTGAGGTTAACAAGTGTCGTGTTAAGGTCCAGTATGATAATTCTATTCGTCCTAGGAAGTTTAGTGAAGGTGAATTGGTCCTTTTGTGGGATCAAGCTAAGGAACCCTTGGGGGAAGGAAAGTTCAACTTGATGTGGCATGGTCCTTATGTGGTTAAGCATGTCTTAGAGAAAGGATCCTATGAGTTGGGGGATTCTGAAGGGACAACCTTGGCGTAGCCTAGAAATGGGCTCTATCTTAAAAAGTACTTTGTATGATCCTAAGCCAGGGCTGAATTTTTGTATATTATTGTACCTTTTTGCATTGCATAGTTATGTCTCCTTGTCATGATTGGGTTTGTTGATTATCTTTCATTTGTTATGGCAGTTGTTGATGGAGTCTTTTGTTTACATACGATTCGCTAATGGTGCTAGCCGCCACACTCAAAACTCAGCCTCAACTACTTGGGTGATCTATACTCCTACAGGTCAAGTGTTTTCTTCAGGAGGCATATGTTTATGGCCTTCATCAAACAATGTTGCTGAATATAGTGTCGTGATTGAGTTATTGTGGGATGCCATTTCACAAGGTGTTTTTTCTCTTGAGGTAAATATTGATTCGCAATTAGTGGTTTCACAACTAAATGGATTGTATCGTATTAGGTATCTGACATTGTTATGAAGATTCTTGCATGTAAGATTGATAAAACAACAATTTGAGAGTATAACATACATTCATGTTCCAAGAAATTTTAATCAAGTTGTTGATTCATATGGTAACTATGTACTAGATTGGAATTTGTTTCACAGACCATAAGCATTTCATAAACAAATTTTACACATGTAAATAAAATAAATAATTGATGATCATAAATATTTTTCTGTTAAGTCTAAAAAAGGTGACGTCATAATATATAAGTGTCATATAAAAAATTGGGGCTTCCAAGCCACCAAAATATACTATACGGTCATACAAAATATAAACCTAGGTCTCTAAGCCTAAGGTGGAGGAGGGTGCTGATCATGGTAGCACGTCATGGCTCTAGCTAGCTAGAAGAATAATCAAACCCATGTTTGTGGTACTCCAACCACCTAGCGTTGCATAGCCTCAGGCAATTTCTCAACTTATGCCATTGGAACCCTATGTGTCAAGCGAACGAAGTTTGTGTGAATTCTTTGGAGCATCCACTCTGCATCCACACCCATAATATCATCGCCTCTCCCCCTCTGTCGATGACAAGGAAAGGCTTCTGACCGTCGTGGTCGCACATCTAGATGTACATGATAGATTTTCATTATGTATTGTCACACAAAAACATGTCTTTTGATTTCATATATCAAAAAATACAAAAAATTTAATAACTCAAAAATAAAAAGTGATTTGGGATTTGTTACCTATGTCTCCATATGTTAATCCTAGTGGTAGGGGAATATTTGGATCTTCGCGGAATTCTATCCCTGCATAGGGGTAGTCATCTATGGAGATGATCTGTCTCCTCCAATAGAGGAAGAAGTTTTCTAGGTAGGGGTTGGATACCCTTCCCCCTCCTGGTATCTACATTAAATTGGCCTAGCGATGCCAAAATAGATCCCTAACTCCATGAGGTGCTATGTCAAATCTAACGCTTATCCCCGGCACCCTCTCAAAAAGGAATGCACTCGGTATACTGCCAAACCTAGAGTTTCATACCTTTCCCATCTTGTAGTCACTGAGTTGTTGCTTCATGTTTCTTAGTAGTGAGGTACTCCAGTCATATATCGTGGGTTGCGTGCACTCTACTACATAGAAAATAATTGGCCTTGAGGCCTAGTAGAGTGACACCAAAACTGCGATCCTGCCTAATGCCAATAGTATGGATTTCCACCGCAAGTTGTAAACTGCGTTTGTAAGGATTTGACTCCCAAGCTTCTATGTATCAGGATGGAAATACACAGCTATGTATTCCTCTATAGTCATATGACCTTTTGTCCCACGGGATCAGAGGTTTACCATCTTCCCTCGTCGGGACAAACCTGTGATAAAATATATGTCCTCAACCTCAATGCTGAGTGAGATCCCATCCAACTGAAATATTTCATAATCTGGATCCCAGTAGTCTACTAGCCGCTGGAGTAGTCTTGTCTTGGCTCTTAAGCTACCAAGGCACCACAACTTTTACAACCCACAAGCCCTCAGCGCTTGTTGAGCCATTATATCTCCTTGTACTACCTCCTCAACTTCACCATGTTCCCTCTATCTCCATTCTAGCACCATCCTGCACAAATTTTTTTGAGTTTCATCAGTATTTCACTTTGAAAATCACATTTACAGCCCTATATGTGACTATTTTGAGAACAGTGGCATATGTACACAGGTATCGTGGTATTTTTCGCGTATACCTAGCCCTATACGCGAAAAAAGACCCAATTTTTGTGTGGGATGAAACGCACATTTTGGGGTGGTCTAGACAAAAAAATTGACCACTAAAATTAAAACAAATTTCATGAAAGTGAAAGAGAAGGACTTGGGGAATTATGTGGACCAAACCCAAAGTGATTTCGTTAGACGGTGTTCCCGGAATTAGCTCTTGAAATTCTCGATACAAATGCACTATGGTGGGTGAATTTTCAAAATGGTATGAAAATTTTTAATTTTTCAATATTTTATAGAAAAAAATTTGAAAATTGTACCCACTTCCTATAGGTTTTTACTATTTTTTACCACTTTGGACCATTTAGACTTATATGATGTTGTAGGAGCCCATTTTGAGTGCGGTTTGACTGAGACTTTGACCCGTTCATTTCTATTACATGTATAATGTCTAAATTGGCATATATGTTAGGATTTCACATCCACTTGCATTTTTCATAACGTTATGACCATTTCATCTTAACCTTATGTACGAACCCATTCCATGATGTCACAGAACCTTCTTTCTGCTGTTAGAAGTGGCAGTGTGTGAATGGTAGAGCTTTCCCATACATGGGTACCCTAGTTAGATCCTGTATTGCATTTGGTGTCCATGACGACATTTCTCCTATATTTGTGGGAGTCCTTTTAGTCCTGCCATGTCTTTAAGCAAGAGCTTCATACTCCTCTTGAACTTTATGCAGGCCATTTTTCTTGGTACTCCCTTGTATATATCAAGTTGTATTTGCATTTTCATGATTTTTTCTTTCCTTCCTGAGCTTTATGCCAGCTCCCTGACTTTGAGTTATCGGCTATATAGCCCGATATTGTCTCATGTCTAGCCAAGCAGAGCCTTTCTATATATGTTTTGCATCTTGATCATCCCTTTTACTAGGAGGAGACCTTCCCTTGAGTGTCGTTATCCTGCACATATATCCTTGCATTGAGAATAGGCATGTTCCACTACTTGGAACTAGTTTTCTTGTCCCATGACACTTGTCTCCTCCTATATTTGTACTATAAAGCACTTTTATTCTTTTTCAAGCTTTTCAAAATATCTAAAAAAGTCCCAAAAAATCAAAAAGCCAAAAATATGGATAGGAAAATATGTTATCTTTGGAAGCAATTGAGTCGTGTCACCTTCAAACGTAGAACTGTATATCACATCTGTTGCTTGGGTATTCGTTTGAGTTTAGGATATGTACTCGTTACTCTGAGTTTATATTCACCAAATCATTAAGCTTCCAGTCCTTATGGATCCCTTGTTGATGCCTCCTGTGTCACAGATTTGTCCTAGTTTGCATATCGATTCCATGTTTCCTACCTTTAGTCACCATTTTCCTTTATGATCTTGTTCGAAGGAAGTTGAATCCTGAGTCATCCATTCCTCAATTATCTTGATTTTGCATGTCGGCCATTCTTGGTACTATTACTGGTTCATGCACATCTTGTTCTTCCACAATATATAGTGTTGTTGAGTACCTCATGTTGGTTGATGGGGCATGCATTAATTCCCTCCTTCCAACACATTCCATTCGATCGACATCAAATCATTTAGTCTGGAATAGGAGTCTAGAGTCATTTGAGTGCCTTGAGACTTACAGTCATCAGTGGTAGGTTCTCTCGCCATTGACATTTTTGGGAATACATCAATGTCCCCTGATTGATGGATTCTTCTAAGTGTTCGACCTCAACACATCTATTCACACTTGTTATATTGCATTGTGTACCTTGACTCCCATTTTAATTATCAGTGGGTGATCTCGCATCTGTTAATGATATACATCAATGACCGGTAATAAGACAATGGACTACTATGTTCGACCTCGACACATTTATTCACATAGTAGGACATGTACTCGTAGAGTTTCATGTAGAAGACCTTTCATCTTGGTGGCATTCCATATATGCTACCTCCTTGATCGTGTCAGTGTTCATGAGATTTCAGCTCTCATGATTTTATCCCAATGTATAATAGATATCTTCAGCTATTATAGAGATCTTGATCCATTGTGTATCTTCATTCATTATGGAGATCTTGATCTATTTCACATCTTCATCCACTTTGGAGATTTTTATCTATTGTATATTGTACGTGGAGATGACCACACATGTCACATTTTGTATATCATGCCTATTCATGGCCATTCTACTCTTATGTATCTGGGACTGCTATATTTGCAGTCATATGCAGAGATTTATCATTGTATTGCACTGATGAGTGGCTGGATCATCCACCCAAGGTCTTCATTACTCCACTTCTAGGATGGATTTTATAATGTATTTCAGCCATTATGTTACCCCTATGACCTCACACATTAGGGGGCATCTATTATAGCTTATTTTACAACACACGGTTGATCACATATTGATGGCCTTCCCTCTGTAGACTCTTTAGACCCCATGGAATAATATTATCCTTTAATGATCCAATTTCATCCCTTAAAAACCGATGTTTATTGTTGTTTGCAACTTTTAATCCCATACTTGTGTGTACATGCGACTTTTGACCTCAAACCCGCGTACATCGGGATGTGTGCATAAGTCCAATTTTTTTTGGAGTTTTCCTCATAGGAGTCCGAATAAATTGACTCTTGGCCTTCTAAATGCCTTGAAAATGCTCTAATTTGACCCTCTGTTACCCTCTTGGAGTGTTACATAAGGAACCCCTTGGATACATTGAAGAGGGGGAATTGAATAGAAAGTAACTATAGTCCATTGTTGCCATAGTTTTCATATACTTGAGTCTGCATCCCTTTGTCCCTTTGGATCACTTTTTGTTCTTACCAAGCTTTCCTTTGCTTGTGAGCTTGTTGTCGAGAGATGGAGGAATGAGGTGGTAGAGGCCTAGGTGGAGGACTCGGTTTCTACAATTCGTAGACGTACCGACACAAGTTGTTACTATTGTAATCTCTGATTTTGCTAATAGAAATATATTTTCCTGTCCAATTATGTGCAATTGAATATGAATATTGAGTCGATGGATATGTTTAATTGTTTATGCATCATTGAATATATATTCTAGAGTAGATCTAACACACTATTATATAGCATGCTTTTCTTGTTTGCTGTTGTTGAGAGCGAATTGTTAACACAAGCATGAATTGGAAAGCTCAACGGGGATCTACTTCAACCTTCCAGAACAAGGTATGACTTTATATCCCTTAGTGTTAGATGTTTGGTTTCTCTTACATATTGGGAAATATTGATTTCTAGTTTCAAAGTTGTCTGTTGTGGTACACCCTAAGCCATAGGAATTTTCTCTCCGTAACGATATGGATACCAACAATCTCATTGTCTTTTTAGGGTGCATATTGTTCATCCAACACAACTGATGTTGTGACATGGGACGTATCTAGGGACATACTTCAGATTGTGCAACTTGACTCAATATCTGCTATGATATTTGGATGGAATATATATTTCACTCGTAATGCTCACCCTATGTCAACAGGATGATTGAAAAATGAAATTAGTGTATCATATGTAAATTGTCCATAAATGTTAATTATACCCATGGAGTAACACTTTTGAGTATGTTCATATTAACAAGAAATAATATCCAACACTCTATCTCTACACTTATGTGAATGAATGAAATACATGTGGGATTTACATATTACCCATTTCAACCACCATTTGGGCATGAAACTTATCTTAATCTCTAGAATATATGTTCGGATATATACCATCCATCTTGGAAGTTATATCAATGACTAAGGTATGTGTTGAAATATATCCTTTTCATATTTTCATTTATACCAAGGTTAGAATATCGATTGGTATATATACAACCCAATCCATATAAAGTTTGACACGATATATCCTAATATATGTGTTGGTATATGTATTGTCTAGTCTATGTCATGATGAGCATGTCAAGATGGACAATATATATCCTAGAACATATTTCAGCCATATAACCATGTCAAGATGGTCAATATATATCCTAGCACATGTTCCATCCATTGGTATAAGTGGCATGATACCAACATGTATATCATTAAGAATATCTATCTATCTATTAATGTTAGCCAACAATTTGTATGAGTACAATGAAATCATGATAGATATACCATTCACCCTCTCTTATGATATAATAACCCTAAAATATGATATAATATGGAATCTTGGTTTATTGAATTTGCTTTTCTTTTCTAGAATATGCATCCCCTCTGTTGTAGTTCTTTTTTTTTCAACGCTATTAGTTTTCTCAATCATCGAGGATAAATATATTGATATCTATAGGAGGCGAATGCATTTATTTTTTCCTATTTTCATAGAAATAATGTGGTATTCATCAAAGTTATCATTCCCCGAAGACCGACGAAATGAATTCTAGGTATGTGTGGATAATCCGACAAAATCAATTCCAAGTATGTGTGTATAATTCACTTTGGCCATTGATGGAAATTTTACAGTTCATAGATAACTAGATTTAATGGGGGGGGGATAAACTCATTGAAACTATGAGCTTATATTTGCACCCAACCCATAGATAAGTAGATTTAATGAGGGGGGGGATAAATTCATTGAAACTATGATCTTAGATTTGCACCCAACCCATGAATGAATTCCAGGTATGTATGTATAATTCAGTTTGGCCATTGATGGAAGTTTACAGTTCATAGATAAGTAGATTTAATGGGGACCGATAAATGCATTGAAACTATGAGCTTAGATTTGCACCCAACCCATAGATAAGTAGATTTAATCGGGGGGCAATAAATTCATTGAAACTATGATCTTAGATTTGCACCCAACCCATGAATTTGTCTTCAGGCATTCCAGGTTGTATATTGGATTTTAATAGTGGATATATTAACTCATAATCTAATTTAATGGAAAGATAAGTAATAAGTGGACTTTTTGTTTCATTTTTTGTCTTTCCCAACTCTCAAATTGGGAGCACCTAGATTTCCTAGATTCACTAGGGGAAAATATCATGATCTGATTTTCATGTTCATCCTCTTTAATTAGCTATGGATATATAAAGATTACAAAGAATCTAAGCCGATGCATAAGATTTATCTGGTGGTCATTTATTTTCCAAGAATTTGATGGAGAAATAATAAGTAGAATTTATACCATTGTAGCATATGGATTACACTACGAATATGCATTTTAATTTTTCATTCTCTCCATGTTATTTTTGTGTGTGACTATGCTATATGCATTTTATTTTTATATAATAGCTAGCACATTATATTTTTTCAATTTTGTCTACATGAAATTTAGACTATATCACAGTTCTTAATATTTTTCCTTCTACAATCATTTGAGACGGAAATATTAGAAGGTGATATTAAGGTCTCGAAGGGAATGATTCTTTCAAAGAAAATTAGGAGAATATTGCAGTTAACATTCCTTTGAGATGAATGGATGCATTTTTTCCCAAAAGATAAAGACAACTATTTCTAATTACAACCTAGAACACCATTTCTTGTCAACTAAAACTTTACACAACAAAGAACATGAATGGAATCATACTTTAATCCAACTAATTGAAATTTACTCATAGTTATGTCAAAAGCTCGAGCATTAAGGAAATATTAAGTGTGCCAAGCCTATCCTATCAATGGAGGTCAAGAAAAAAAATTGGAATTTTTCAATTAATGAACAAACTTAGCCTTTTTCTCAATAAGATAAGGAAAATCCTATTCATATATCACTATCTTCCTTCAATGTACAAATCATGGTTAATGCAGTATCCACCCCAAAATGGCATTATTCACTATGTACAAACTTCCTGGAAACTTGCATGTAGAGGTGGAACCATGGAATAGATTGTATGAAACATTTGTCTCTGATAACAATGAATATCATCCACAATAGAATAAATATTATTGGTGTGTACATATGGTTCATAACAATGTGTATGAGTATTTTCAATCATCTACCAAAAAATAATATCATTGATATTAGTAGACTAGCTAGAACCATGAAATGGATTATACTAAATGCAAGTTGATCATGGAGGTGCATTATTTATATGATCCATTTCTTTGTTCTAAGCCTAATAAATATTCCATACAATCCATTTCACAATTCCACCATTGACAAGCATTTGGTACAACCCATTTCATGGTTCCACCCATTTCCAAAAGGTTATCACAATGTGTACATGCCAAAGATGGCGTTTGTGAGGACAAGAGATAAGCATAATCATAGAAGATACATTTATCCCATGTGTTCACTATATGCAAATTTATCACCATTTCATGTATATGGTACCAACAATCTCCTTGGATTTTTAGGGTGCATAATGTTCATCCAACACAATTGATGTTGTGACATGGGATGTCTCTGAGGACATACATCAGATCGTGCAACTTGACTCAATATTGGTTATGATATTTGGATGGAAGATATCTTTATTTCATAATCCTCACCCTATATCAACGAGACGATTAAAAAATGAAATTAGTGTATCATATGTACATTGTCCATAAATATCAATTGTACACATGGAGTAACACTTTTGAGAATGCTCATCTTGATGACAAATAATATCCATCACTCTAGCTCTACACTTATATGAATGAATGGAATACATGTTGGGATTTGTATTACCCATTTCAACTACCATTTGGGCATGACACTTATCTTAATGGCTAGAAAATGTGTTGGGATATATATCATCCATATCCATCACTCTATCTATACACTTAAATATGAACGAATGGAATACATGTTGAGATTTATATTACCCATTTCAACTACCATTTGGGAATAAGACTTATCTCAATGGCCAGAATATGTGTTGAGATATATCCCATCCATATTGGCACTTATACAAATGACTAAGATATGTGTTGAAATATATCCTTGTCATCTTGTCATTTATAACAATGGTTAGAATATGTGTTGATATATATACAACCCAATCCATCTAAAGTTTGACAAGATATATCGTAGTATATGTGTTGGTATATATATTGTGATCTAATCCATGTGATGATGAGCATGTCAAGATGGACAATATATATCCTAGCACATATTCAAGGCATATAACCATGTCATGATGATCAATATATATCCTAACACATATTCCATCCATTGGTATAAATCGCATGATACCAAGGTGGATGTCGTTAACAATATCTGTCTATCTATTAATGTTAGCCCACAAATTCTATGAGTACCATGATATCAAGAAGGATATATCATCAACCCTCTCTTAGGATATAATAGCCCTAAATGATGATATAATATGGAATGTTGGTTTATCGAATTCTCTTTTCTTTTCTAGAATATGCATCCCCTCTATTGTAGGTGTTGTTTTTTCAATGCTATTAGTTTCCTGAATCATCGAGGAGAAATATATTGAGATCTATAGGAGGGGAATGCCAATATGTTTTCCTATTTTCATAGGAATAATCTCGTAGTCATCGAATTCATCATTCACTTGAGAGCAACAAAATGAATTCCAAGTATGTGTGGATAATTCACTTTGGCCATGGATGGATGTTTTACGGTTCATAGATAAGTATATTTAATGGGGAGCAGTAAATTCTTTGAAACTATGAGGTTAGATTTGCACCCAACCCATGAATTTTTCTCCAGGAATTCCAGCATTAAGAATGGCATTAACATCGTATTTTAATAGTGGATCTATTTAACTCGTGATCTAATTTAATGGATAGATAAGTAATAAGTCAACTTTTTGTTTCATTTTTATCTTTCCCAACTCTTAAATTTGGAGCACCTAGATACACTAGGGAAAAATATAATAATCTAATTTTCATGTTCATCCTTTTTAATTATCTATGGATATATAAAGATTACAAAGAATCTAGGTTAATGCATGTTCATTCATTTTCCAAGCATTTGATGGAGAAATAATAAGTAGCATTTATACAATTATAGCATATGAATTACACTATGTATATACATATTAATTTTTCATTCTCTCAATATTATTTTAGTGTGTGACTATATGCATTTTATGTTTATATAGTAGCTAGTATATTATATTGATTCATTTTGAAAAAAAAAATGTATTTAAAACCATTCTATGCAATGACTTAACATAGTATAAGATTGAAAGTTTCCTCCTTAATGAAAGATAAAAAAGAGGTCACCTATATATTTTTTTATTTTGAAACTAAAAATGTATTTGAAACCATTCTATTCAATGACTTAGCATAGTATCAGATTGAAAGTTTCCTCCTTGATGAAAGATAAGAAAGAGGTCACCTATGTAGTTTACCTCTTCGACTAAAGATAGAGAAGAGATCCATGACCTAGAGAAGATCTTCTTCTTATTATATTATATTGTATTTTGGTGAGATTTATGGTCTTTTCACTGTTGTAAAAGGACTTATATCCTTCACAAACTTTATGAACATAAAGAAACATGTGACTTAAAATCAATAAAGAGTCATGTATGACTGAAAATCAATTAATAATTTGACTACTATAAAAGGGCAATGTATCCTTCAAAAACTACATATCAACATGCACACTATGCATTATTTCAGATCAATAGGCGCGTTGTCAATATGTGCATTCCTATCATATGTGTAAGGATTGAAAGCTCTTTATGTTTCATTCAAACCACTACAAAGGATGAAGGATGGATTATGCGATGTCCACCACAATCAGCCACGTAGTAGACAACATTTAAGAATCTAGGTGGGAGTAATTCACTATGTATCTTGACTTAAATACGAATAAATGATGAAGAGATTTACAATCCAAATGGTCGTTGGAAATTAATTCCAACATTCCCTTTAATTTACAACCATATACAAAACATCAAATTTCAAATTTCAGTCTGAGTCTCACTCTCGGCTAGGCTTACAAAAATTTACAACTTTAACAATATAATTTGCTTTTTTCTTCTCGTTCAAACCTTATATTCATCAATTATTCATCTCATCCATTTCAACTTGAATCTTGGCTTGTTTGTATTCATTGCAAAGTGGACTGCTGCACATGCAACTTCAATACTTGTTATTTTCTTAGCTATCTCAATTTCTGGTTTGGGATGACTTTCAACTTTATTCATCAAATCTTCAATCAACTTCATTTCATTGCTAATTTGTTTCAGTTCGTGAAACATTTCATGATTTTTTTTATCAAAATCAAATCTTTCTTCAACATCTTCTTAACTATGTTAAGTACCTCCACATCCACAGTCAACCATATTGTTAAGAAAAATAATAATTTCTTTCTCATACTCTTCTTCATCCTCTTCTCAAATGGTTCCCTTCAAATATACTCCAATTTATGGAATGGAAGGAACATCTACATGTTCTTCATCAATTGCAACAACAATTGGATTCTCATTCACTTGGTTTTTATGAAACAACAGGTTATCTGTGTCGTCCAACAAAGTATTTATGAACTCCATTTCCAACTCTATTGCAATCAACTTTTTTTCACTTAGACATTCTTCATCATATTGCAGTTTTAATTCTAGTTTCAAATTGATCTACATCATCTGTAAAGATGCTCTCAACATATGAAGGATTAGTTGCACTACATTCTTTACGAAATTCACATACCATACCAAAATCCATATCTACCCTTTTAATCTTGTAGTCCTTTCATAACAATCTTCTTACAATATCCACTCATCCTTCTGGCTTTCAAATTGTCGGCCATAAACAGATGGCAGTAATCTACAAATGGAATTTATCATATACACACTCATAGCTTCATCTTGTTAAGGGTTCTTCTCAACTTTAAGACACACATCCCTTATTTTTCACCAAAATGAGCACAATAGGTTCAACATTTCACCAGCAACAAATGCAACACCACAACAATCATTAACAATTTTAGAAAGAAAGTTTTACCAATATACCTATTCCTCTAAACATCAAACACAACTATAAACACAACTCTTCACAATCTCTAGTAGTAGTCCGAAGGGATTACAAACAATGATACATGGTTTATCTATCCACAACCATATTTGCAAGCAGCTCAAACAACAAAACCATATTTGCAAGCATCTCAAACAACAACAAAAGGGGACCCCTTTTCAACCATATAAATTTCTCTTTCACACAATCACAAAGAAAAAAAGCACCACAAAGATAATCCAGTAGAATAACCACTGCATTGACTTTAGATGATGTGGAGGAGCTCATCTCCACATTCCATGGGAGAACATTCTCAACGAGTGGCAAAGTGGGTTTCAAATTGCTCCCTTGATTTCTCATATGTGGCCTCTCCTCCCTTCTAAAAATTTCCTTCTATTTCATGAAACCGACCTCTCTAATATATGCTTTTGAGAATGAGGTTGTATATTGAATCACGTATAATATTGTACATGAGGGGCCTATTTATATAGTAATAAAATAGAGCTATACACATCAATAACCCATGTGGGACAAATATAAAAATATAATATAACATCCCCCCTCAAACTCAAGGTAGAGTGCGAGAGACCAGCTTGAGGTTGGAGATAAGCACACATGANAAGTGTATAAATGTTGGCGAATATTACCAATTCTTAAAATGCCAACTATAAAATGATTGGCGATATTTTTCAAAAAATATTTTAAGTTCCAAGGATTTTATATGGTTTATATAATAATTTGGTGATTTTTAGGGTGAAAAAAATTTACCCCATCAAAATTGGGCGAAACAGGGTTTCAAAAAATGCAAAGTGTCGAATGTTTTTTGGGAGAAAAACATGGAAAAATAGACCACTGGGATAAAATTTTCCCCTAAAATTATCCCTAGAGATAAGATCGCAAAACTGTCGTGGAGGAAGTGACTTTGTGAGGAGGTTCGTGAGCTGATCATGAGACAAAACAGAATGAAGCTGTACTAAGCCCTGGAGAAGATGATGACGAAAAAAGTGACAATCAATCTCAATATGTTTGGTACATTCATGAAAAACATCATTGTGGGAAATCCGAACAACACTCCTGTTATCACAGTATACAGGAGTAGGAGAAGAAACAGAAACACACATATCCTGTAATAGCCATCATAACCAAAGAAGCTCTGAGGTGGTGTCATCTAGAGCACGATATTCTACCTTAGTGCTAAATCAAGCAACAACACTCTGTTTCTTACTTCGCCAAGAAATAAGAGAGGTGCGAAGTAGAAAACAATAACCTGTGGTAGAGCGATGATCTATAGGATCACCTGCCCAATTAGCATCAATATAGGCATGCATCTGAAAAGGGGACTGTGAGGAGAAATGAATCCCATGAAATAATGTCCCCTTTAGGTAGCGAAGGATACAAAGGATAGCTGAGAAATGAGTGGATAGAGAAGAAGCCATGAACTGACTCACCTAATGAACAACATATGAGATATCTAGCTAAGTGACAGTAAGATAGAAAAGACTGCCAACCAAATGCCGATACAAAGTAAAATCACAGAGAGGTTCCCTATCATGAGGAGTGAGACGAGCATTTAGCTCAGTGAGAGTGTCAGCGATCTTACTGTCTGTGAGATTGGCTCATGAGAGAAAATCAGAGATGTACTTAGCCTGTGTCAAATAGTAGACATTAGAAGAAGAGGAAATCTCAAGACCAAGAAAATAGCTAAGAGGTCCAATATCCTTCATCTCAAAATGTTGACTGAGAAACTGCTTGAGCTCCTAAATACCATTGAGGTTGTCTCCAGTGATAATCGTGTCATCTACATACAATAGAAGTAGAATGGTGCCTTGGTTTGTGCGACAAAGAAATAAGGCGGAATCATAGGAGATGATAGAGTAGTCAAGGCGAGAGACAGTGGTGCTAAATTTTGCAAACCATGCTCGAGGAGCTTGCTTAAGTCCATAGAGAGCTCGAAAAAGATGAAAAACCTTGTTTGAAGGATGAGAGAGTCAAGGAGGTGGCTGCATATAGAATTCTTCATCCAGATCGCCATTAAGGAAGGAATTTTTGACATCCATTTGAAAAAGTGACCAATGGCAAGAGGCTGCAAGATCCAGCAAAGCACGCACAGAAGAGAGGTGAGCAACATGAGCAAAGGTATCCTCATAATCCACACCATAATCCTAAGTAAAAGCTCAGGCCACAAGTAGAGCCTTGTACTTGTCAACGGTACCATCGGAACAAGTCTTAATTTTGTAGACCCACTTACACCCAACAACAAACTTTCCTAGAGGTAAGTCAACCAGATCCCATGTATTATTCTTTTCTAAAGCATCAAGTTACTCTTTCATCGCAACCTACCAAAGAGGGTTAGTGGAGGCCTCACGAAGGGAGTGAGGTTCATGCAAAGTAGCTAAGGCATGAAATAAATGAAAGTCCTGGAGATGGGATGGGAAATATCTTACTCGAGTGAATCGACGAAGGTCAAGTGGTGGAGTATGAGTACGATCCTCAGACTGAATAGGACCTGGGGACACGAGCGGAGCCGCATCAAGAGTCTCAAATGAGTGATTCTTGAGTGAGGATGGTGCTGTGGGAGTAGGAGACAGAGGAATCTCCAGGAGTGTGGTAATAGGAGGAAAAGATGACATGTGAAATTTGTCGAATGCGTGGAATAACCGATGCTCCTAGGAGACACCATGATGAGCGATGCGAAGATGGTGTGACATAGGATCATAACATCGATAACCCTTTTGTTCCACTCCATACCCAAGAAAGCAACACAATAGAGAATGAGGCTCAAATTTGGTTCGCTCATGTGGTTGAGTAAAACAAAACAAGCAGATCCAAATACACGAAGATGGTTATAAATGGGCAAAGTGCCAAACAACCTTTCATATTGGGTGCATTAATTATTAAGGACAGGAGTAGGCAACCTGTTGATCGTGTAAACAGTCGTGTTAGTGGCTTCACCCCAAAATGGGGTAGGCATAGAAGAGGAAAGCAAGAGAGCACAAAAAGTGTCTAGAATGTACCAAAGATTCCGTTCAGCTCTCCCATTTTGTTGAGAGGTGCCCGGACAAGACAAGTGAGAAATAGTGCCATAGTGTTTTAGTATATCTTTAAGAGTATGTTGAGTATATTCTAAGGCATTATCAGAATGAAACGCTTTGATGCGCTTTGAAAACTGGGCCTCAATGATTTTGGGAAAATTGAGATAAATATTTAATAATTCAGAATGTGATTTCATTAAGAACACCCAAGTGTAACGGGAAAAATCATCAATAAAAATAACAAAATAACGTGATCCAGTCATACTAGGAACATGGGAAGGTCCCCAAACATAAAAATGAATTAAATCAAAAGAGACAACTGCCATAGATTCCCTATTATTAAAAGGCAAAGCAGATTGTTTCCCAAGTTGACAAGAAATACAATCAAAAGAACTAGTTGATACTGGACCTAATAATCCCTTGGAGCCTAATAATTGTACTTGAGACATAGATGCACGACCAAGACGGGAATGCCAAAGTGCAGTAGATGGTGGTGATGGAGAGGTAGCAGCAGAGACTCCAGAGTGGAGAAGGTGTAAGGATGAAAAATTGAACATTATCCCAATTCTACGCCCGGTCCCAAGGGTCTGTTGCATATGAGGATCCTTCACATTCACACCAGAGTAGTAAAAAACAAGTCGATAACCAAGTTCACACAGTTTCCCAATAGAGAGAATATTAAAGGACAATTCAGGCACATGAAAAACTTCAGGAACTGAAAGGGAAGGGTTATTGATAGTGCCAATAGTTTTAAATTTTAACAGTCATAGTGGAGCCACTGGCTATGCAAATTAATGAGGAACATGGTGAAGGTGCAGACGTGGTAAACCAGGATGGAGAAGGTGTCATGTGATTGCAACAAGCGGAATAAAAAATCCAAGAGGAAGATGTACCTCGTAAGACTAATAGGATAGAGGAAGATGCATTACCAGAACGGGATAGGACTTGATTGACGATAGCCTCTAAGTCGACTGTAGATAAAGTGAAAGTGGATCCTAAGGACTCGCAATATGGAGTAGTTGGAGATGGAGCAACTGTGGAAGGAGTAATATCAATATTGGCAACCACTACAGTGGGTGCATGAGATTTTCCCTTACACCAACATTTGTCAATAGTGTGCCCTCGGTGTTTGCAATAGCGACAAAAATTGTTGTCCCAAGTCCTATAAGAAGGTCTAGCAGGATCAGTAGCAAGACCAAACTTGTTAGTTCGCTCTAGCTGAGTTGATGAAGAAATAGAGGATGGGGAAACCAAGACTGTATGACTGTGTTGAGAACACATAATTTGCATTCTAGTCTCCTCACGTACAAGTTTCAAGACAACCTTGTCCAAGGTTGGAAGAGGAGTGCAATGCAGAAGTTGCCCACGAACAGATTAAAAATCAGCATGTAGGGTAGCAGAAATTGATAAAGGTGATGCTGATCCCTGCGTTCAACATACATCTGAGCATCAGTGGGATCCTTCCAAATGGGATCCGAGAGAGCAAGCTGGTCCCATAATAATTGCATGCGAGAAAAGAAATCATTGATAGTTTGTCCCAGTTCGTGCTTCAGATGATCGAGATCAAGCATAATCTGATACTCATGAGAGCCATCAACAGAGGAGTAGTGGGACACAAGCATATCCTAAGCACCCTTAGCTTCATCAAAACTACCAAATAGAGCTGAAATAGATGGAATTGTGGTGTTATGAAACCACGTAAGAATTTGATGATGATGACTGTCCCAATCAATGAGGTGAGCGCGGAAAGCGTCATTAGATTCAAAAGTGCCTTTAGTGGGATTTGCAAGATCCCTAGTCACATAAACCCAAATCTTGCACCCTTTCAAAAAACAATGCATTGATTGGGCCCAAACAGTATAGTTGGTGCCATCTAATATAACCTGAATATGATGAATAATCTCATTTTGGGCCATTGCACTAGGGCTGACGTGGCACCAGGGCTCACGACTGGCGGAGAAGAAGCCTGAAATAATAATAATAATAATAATATAATGATGATTTAGAACCTGTGCTCTGATACCATGTTGAGAATGAGGTTGCATATTGAATCACATATAATACTGTACATGAGGGGCCTATTTATATAGGAACACAATAGATCTATACACATCAATAACCTATGTGGGCCAAATATAATAATATAATCTAACATATGCAAATTCATATCCATTTCCAATGGTCAAGGACAACCAAACTTCACTGGAGATTGGCTAGTCTGTGTGAGTGAACCATTTAAAATTGCTTAAGCTCTTAAAAATAAACCTGCAACAACTAACTTCACTAGTGGCTACTTCAATGTGGGGCTCGATTTTATACCACTGATAGTGCTCCATAGGGTGGAGTGTGACCCATTGTCATATTATGAACTCAATTTAATAAAATTGCATTGG
The DNA here is from genome assembly GCA_001517045.1 of Pseudotsuga menziesii. NCBI lineage: Eukaryota > Viridiplantae > Streptophyta > Pinopsida > Pinales > Pinaceae > Pseudotsuga > Pseudotsuga menziesii. The sequence goes on along the minus strand of LPNX010259709.1, from coordinate 413,931 downwards.
GTCTAAGAGTTTCTGGACTTCAGCCCTAACATGAACAATTACAAACATGGGGGGAACTATTATAAGCATGGTACAACTAGGTAGCATCAAGATTTAATGCTATAGATGGGGGATGACCAAATTCATTGAAGCCTGTAGTTGAGCAGAAGCTCAGTAATTGACAATTGTATATATGTGATCTGTTTAATCAACATGAAACACCATAGTTTTAAAGTGTAAATTAAAAATAAACCGAGGTATGATGAATAATTTCTTAGTGAAGAAGAGCATATTGCAGTTGAGTTACAAGTGAAGCTCATAAATAATTCGTTAGTTAGCATATATAACCTCCCCAGATATGGAAAGCAAGTGAATGATAGACCAATTGTTGTTGCAAGTGATTATGAATAATTTGTTGATGTTCCTACAAGTGAACAAGTTCTACCAATCAAAGAAAAAAAACATTTATTTCTATGTACAATTTCACTATATTATTTACTCGCCTGAAAATCCCAAAAATATTGAAGTTGCTAACTATCTTTTTGATGATGACTACACTGTAGTTGGAAAAATTGAAAACTTTGATGAAAGGAATCAACAAGAAATGTTAATATTGTTGAGAAACACTAATATAAATCCTGAAATCAGTTTTGAAATGGAATATTGTGAGGAAAAGAAGTTTGAAGGACCTATCAAGAGGATTTTTGTGTTGTAGAGTCCTTAAGAAATTAGGTATTATCTAGAGTTGATTTTGTGAAACAAAGAACTGGATAGGTTGAAGCTTGCATGAAAATTGAAGATAACATGTGGAATTTTAATTTTCCCATTATATATAGTTTGAATGAGCTGAGATCTTAGCTTGAAGGTCAAATGATGAAAGATAATTTACACTTGATAGATGATGAGTAAATAACTAGTCGAAATCCAATGATGTTTTGAATATTCAGATGGAAGAATAAGGCCAAAATGACCTAAGAAAATTTCAAAGATGACAAGCAAAGTGAAGATGAAGATGTTGAAGTACAACCGGTTGAAGGTTTGGCATAAGGAAATAGATCTAAGTTTCAAATGTAAAAGTATTTTAGAATAATGTTGATTGTTTATAAGCTTATACAAGGCTAAAACTTGCAAGAATATTTGTCAATTGAATTTTGAATTTTGATGTTTTATATGTGATTGTAAATTGAAAGAGTGTTGGAATTAATTTTCGATCATCATTTTGATTGTAAATATGTCGAGTACTGATTTGGATTTAAGCCAAGATAAACAGTGATTTATTCCCCATTTAATTTCTTGATGGTGGCTAATTCATGACATCATGTTGATGCATAGCACATCCTCCCATGGTTTTTATTTGATCGATGAAGCGCTGGAGCCATTGGCCTCACCGAGCCAATAAGAAATTATGAAATCTAGTTTTTAAATTTCCAACAGGTCACACTAAGCGAGTGAGATTCCCAATGATCTCTTTGTCTACTATGTTTGTGAGCAGGATAATCTTTTTTGTATACATATTTTCTTCATTAAGGAAATAGTTGTATTCTAGACATTGGGCTTGTTGTCCACTGCCCCCTTCCATAATATATATCATATGTAGAATTTTGAAATAGGTCATTGACAAGTAACACTACTTTATGGGAATCACATGTTATAACATCAATTTCACATATGGATTCTAGGCCTATAGGGTTACAATATTATTTTCATTTGGAAACTAGCTTATGGGAACCACATGTTTTAACATCAATGTCACACATAGAGTCTAGGCTTATAGGTTTCCAATATTATTTCTATTTGGAAAATTCTTGTTTCAGGTATATGTTTATGTTTTAATTTCCAATATTGGTTTTCTCAACTAAATGATATTTATCTAACGCTACATGAGAATAAATTTCATATTGAAAAACAAAAATGTATGTATATGATAATCCAAAGTAGATAGTTGATAATGGTATGTGAAGTATGGCCCTTCATGTTAGATGAAAATAATCACAGAGACTTATACTCCAAAATCCAAGCATCACATCATGTAAAACACAAGGAAACATAGTACTAGGGAAGAGTGGAAACAAGTTATAGTACTCTACTCTATAAACAACTATTACAAGACAAAGATGTGGACAGTGTGATGACAATGAATTATTCTTTATAAGAAGATCTATTTTACTAATAAACAACTTTTTAAGAACTGGTTACACAAAGACGAATTTACAACAACTAGCTATACATGCAACTAGTAGATGGATACTAATTCCATTCTCCTTGATTATTTTGAAGATAAGGGTTTACTGTAATTGGGACAGGAGCAGGAGAAGTGTCAAAATGGCTTTCAAATGAGGTGAAGAAACTAAAGGGAATCCGATCTAACTTAATCTCTACAAAAATATGTAGACTAAGAACTGTCCAATTACAGGCTATAGTAAACATGATGATCTATAAACAAATAAATCCTACTTGCAAAAGATAAAATAATACTACAAGAAGGTAGACATGATTTATGAACAAGAAGAAAACTTATAAAGATTATCTAAATTCTATTCTATAGATTCCTTTAATAACCATATGATTGAGAGAACAAATCATATTATTATGAGTAATGAACTTAATCTATTAATGCATTTAAAACTTCACATGTGAAGGAACAATTCAAATTTTAATTACAAATCAATAGAAGATATCAAAACACATGACATAATTCTCAGGCATAAGGTGAGAAGAAAGGAGAAAGAAGAATGAGGTTTAACAAGTAGTCTAAACAATCTCATCTAAAGGTCTTAAGAGAAAATACAATCACTATCTAACTACCACTATCAAAACAGAATTAGAAAACTAAGGAGATAAGCTCAAAACAGATTAAAAACATGTAGGGTTGAATGAAAGATTGGATAGCAAGTTAAAATGATGGTCCATATGAAAGGCAGAACATGCTGTCTGAATGACAATCTGTCTGAAGAAAATACTAAAATTTCGAGAAAACAGTGAATTTAGATGATTTGTTGAGAACAACTAACTCATGCATATGCTAATGAAAGTCGAAAGAGCAAAAAGTAAATCTACTTACTAATTGAATTTCATAGCGACATAATCTAAACTAGCTCATAATTCAAAAAGGAAATTACATCATTAAACAAACTGAAATATGCTTAAGCAAAAACATAAATAAATAAAGCTGAATTTACTGTGACTTAACCAAAGTAATCTAGTCTAAAAATCAAACAATGAACTATAAAGACTTTGAAAATGAATTTAGAAACTATTCTAGGTGCAACTTATTGCTAACTTGTAAAGGAAAACTACATAATCAGCATGATAAAAATGAAATCTATGCTGTACAGAAAGTAGTTAACATAAACAATTACAAGAATGAAATTGCATAAACAACTTATAAATAGTACTATACTAGTTATAGAGAAAAGGAAATAACGAAGCATACACAAAAATGTAGAACTCTGGTTGTCGGGGGGGCCTCCCAGCAAACAGAGTAATTCCTTGCTAATGGAACATGATCATGCACATTGTAATGGAACTTTCATTAAATCAAAAGGTAGCGTTACAAAGTTTTGTAGACAACTGATAAGATGGCTAACTATATCGCTATCCTTACTAACTCCATTGATTCTCTTAGGTACTAACCACAAGCTATCAACTATTAACATTCAACGATTAACTATTTCTCGCTACAGATCATCTGTATATATAGTGTTTTTACAGAAGACGAGCAATTCAACCCTTTCAGTGGTCGACTGCTCTTAAGATAAGGAAATCATTATGACAACTAACTACATTGATAACCAACAGATGACGGTTCCTCCTTCCTCACAAATCTAGTTCCTCTCTTGCATGCGGTGTGGCATGCGAACTCATTCTGCTATCAAGGTGTCACACAGAGACATCATACGAGCGCTCTTCCAGAAGGAGGCTTATGCTAAGATGTTGGTGCGTGGTGACAACAATTTACTGATGTTACATGCCTTTAATGCTCAGGAATCCACTATCAGCAATGCGCGGTTGATTTGGTGGTTCAAACAATGAGCTGGACGATGTGCTAGATACACTCTGCACGCATCTAGGATGAATGCAATGCTGCTAGCTGGTTCGTTGAAGACCAAGATTCTGCAACAAAAGTTTTATACATTAGAATATCACTACATATTATCGAACTTAAACAAGAAAATCGTGAAATGATGCAAAATAAAACATAACTTGCATAAAATTAAATATGACCATACTTGATGCTGAATGGCGAACTGTATGGTAGAAAAGATGCCAAAAGGTAACAAAACATGTGTTAATATGTAAAATATTTATCCAAAAATAGTGACAAAATGAGGACCAACAAATGGCACACGCTCACGCACCTTGGGTAGAACTTTGTTGGGATAATAAGGATTTTCCATAGGGATACATCATAGACTAGACTATTTCATGTGAAGGTGGTCTAGGTACACAAGGCATTTGTTGAATGGAACTCTTCAATTCCATGGTTAATGTAGCTACAAAATAAATAAATAAATTCAACCCCACATTAATTGTTGTGCTAAACCCTCATCTCGTCATAATTTAGTGGCTACCAGTTTCGTGCTAAACCATGATCTACTCATAATTTAGTGCCTCCCAATTTCCTCATCTCCTTAAAGACCTTCACAAGAATAGTCTACTTTGTTTCCAACATCTCACTTTTGTTCCTCATGTGTCATTAGAAGTACATAAATACACCCCTATAGTTGTTGAAAATTGGTGATTGAATTGACATAAGAAATTGTTATAGGTGTTAGACATGTCACTACTAAGTTAGGACTCATTTTTGTCTCATGATCATGGTTCAGTTGGGTTTAGAGGTGGTAAAGAACTAATCTCTCTCTAGAGATGGATGATAGAACTTTATTTTATATTATATACTTAAAATATAACACCAATAAAAAACTGAAGTCAAGTATAATACTTTAAATATATCATACATATTAAAAAATATGAGGCATAATTACAACAAAATACAATAATTTGGATATTTCATCGTTGGAGGTTTGACACAATCAAAGCCACATCAAATAAATGGTCTAAACCAAAAAGCTAAACCATAATACTGAAGATCAATTCTCCATTAGAGCCTCATTGTAGTGAAAATAGAGATAAACAATTAATAAACATCACAAAAAATCATTGCAAATATTTCAAATAGAACTAATGGCCATCCATGCATACGCTCATCACATAACATTATCTACACGAAATTTAGACTATATCTTAGTTCTTAATATTTTTCCTTCTACAATCATTCGAGAAGGAAATATTTGAAGGTGATAGCAAGGTTTCGAAGGGAATGATGCTTTCAAAGAAAATTAGGAGAATATTGTAGGTAACATGCCTTTGAGATGAATGGATACATTTTTTCCCTAAAGCTAGAGACCACTATTTCTAAATACAACCTAGAACACCATTTGTTGTTAACTAAAAACTTACAAAACCAAGAACATGAATGGAAGCATACTTTAATCCTATTAGTGCAAATTTACTCATAGTTATGTCAAAATCTTGAGCATTAAGGAAATATTAAGTGTGCCAAGCCTATCCTATCAATGGAAGTCATGAAAAAAAAAATGGACCGTTTCAATTAATGAACAAAGAGAACCTATTTCTCAATAAGATAAGGAAAATCCTATGCATAGATCACTATCTTCCTTCAATGTCCAAATCATGGTTGATGAAGTATCAACCCCAAAAATGACATTATTCACTATGTACAAACTTCTTGGAAACTTGCATGTAGAGGTGGAACCATGGAATATATTGTATGAAACATTCGGCTATGATAACAATGCATATCATCCACCATACAAAAAATATCATTGGTGTGTATAGATGGTTCATAACAATGTGTGTGAGTGTTATCAATCATCTGCCACAAAAACAATATCATTGATATTAGTAGACTAGCTAGAACAATGACATGGATTATACTAAACACAATTTGGTCATGTAGGAGCATTATTTATATGATCCATTTCTTTGTTCTACCCCTAACAAACATTCCATACAATCCATTTCAGAGTTCCACCATTGAAAAGCATTTCATACAACCCATTTCATCGTTCCACCCATTTCCAAAAGGTTATCACAATGTGTACATGCCAAAGACAGTGTTTGTGAGGACAAGGGATAAGCATCATCATAGAAGATGCATTTATCCCATGCATTCACTATATGCAAATTTATTAACCATTTCATGTATATGGATACCAACAATCTCCTTGTCTTTCTAAGGTGCATAATGTTTATCCAACACAATTGATGTAGAGACCACGTAGAGACATAGGATGTCTATGAGGACATACATTTGATCGTGCAACTTGAGTCAATATATGATAAGATATTTAGGTTAAAGATATCTTCCATTCATAATAGTCACCCTATATCAACGAGACAATTAAAAAATGAAATGAGTGTATCATATGTACATTATCCATAAATATCCATTGTACACATGAAGTAACACTTTTGAATATGCTCATCTTGACAACAAATAATATCAATCACTCTATCTCTACACTTATATGAATGAATGGAATACATGTTGGGATTTATATTTCCCATTTCAACTACCATTTGGGCATGGCACTTATCGTAATGGATAGAATGTTGGGATATATACCATCCATATCCATCCCTCTATCTCTACACTTATATAAATGAATGGAATACATGTTGAGATTTATATTACCCATTTCAACTACCATTTGGGAATGACACTTATCTCAATGGCTAGAATATGTGTTAAGATATATACGATCCATTTTGGCACTTAGACAAATGCATAAGATATGTGTTGAAATATATCCTTGTCATCTTGTCATTTATACCAATGGTTAGAATATGTGTTGGTATACATACAACCCAATCCATGTAAAGTTTGACAAGATATATCCTAATATATGTGTTGGTATATGTATTGTTATCTAATCCATGTCATGATGGACAATATATATCCTAGCACATATTCCAGCCATATAACCATGTCAAGATGGTCAATAACGTGGAATATTAGTTTGTTGAATTTGCTTTGCTTTTCTAGATTACGCATCCCCTCTACTTTCCTAGAATATGCATCCCCTCTATTGTAGGTCTTTTCTTTCAATGCCATTAGTTTCCTGAATCATTGAGGAGAAAGATATTGAGATCTATAGGAGGAAAATGCCAATATTTTTTCCTATTTTCATAGCAATAATGTGGTGGCAATCCAAGTCATCATTCACCCAAGACCGACAAAATGAATTCCAAGTATGTGTGGATAATTCACTTTGGCCATTGATGGAAGTTTTGCAGTTCATACATAAGTAGATTTAATGGTGGGGTAGTAAATTCATTGAAACTATGATCTTAGATTTGCAGCCAACCCATGAATTTTTCTTCAGGCATTCCAGCTTGTACCTTGGATTTTGAGAGTGGATATATTTTAGTCACGATCTAATTTAATGGATAGATAAGTAATAAATTGACTTTTTGTTTCATTTTTATCTTTCCTAAGTCTGAAATTGGGAGCACCTAGATTCACTAGGGGAAAATATCATGATCTAATTTTCATGTTCATCATCTTTAATTATCTATGGATATATAAAGATTACAAAGAATCTAGGCCAATGCATAAGGTTTATCTTGTGCTCATTCATTTTCGAGGCATTTGATGGAGAAATAATAACTATCATTTGTATGACTCTTGGAGAAATAATAAGTATCATTTATACGACTGTAGCATATGAATTACACTATGCATATCCATTTTTATTTTTCATTCTCTCAATGCTATTTTAGTGCATGACTACACTATAAGCATTTTATATTTATATGATTGCTGGTACATTCTATTTTTTCATTTTAAAACTAAAAAATGTATTTGAAACCTTTTTATGCAATGACTTAGGATAGAGTAAGATTGAAATTTTCCTCCTTGATGAAAGAGTTCACTTATGTAGTTTACGTCTTCCACTAAGGATAGACAAGAGATCGATGGCCTCGAAAAGTTCTTCTTCTTTTTATATTATATTGTATTTTGGTGAGATATATGGTCTTTTCAGTGTTGTAAAAGGACTTAGATCTTTCACAAAGTTTAAGAACATGAAGAATCATGTATGACTTAAAATCAATTAATACGTTATCAATTTTTGTGGAGATGTTTTCACTACTATAAAAGGGCAACGTATCCTTCAAAAACTACAGATCAACATGAAGAATCATGCATTATCTAAGATCAATAGACGCGTTGTCAATATGTGCATTCCTATCATATGTGTAGGGATTGAAAGCTTTTTTTTTTTTATAATAAATATTGTAGCCGTTTCGTCATGTCATGTTCCTTTTTTCTTTTCATGTGAGAGCAATCTATGTATTCCTATGTGAGAGCAATCTATGTATACCTTTTTGTCATGTGAGAGCAATCTATGTATTCCTGCCATATGTCTAGCAATATATATATTGCTACCATATGTCTTATCATCGATATAGCTAATTAGTAAACATTGTAACCTTTATGCCATGTCATGTTGGTGAGGATAAATTGGTTTTATTTGTTTATAATAAATGTCATAACCTTTATGCTAGTTCACAAAAATATCAATGAGGTTAAATAAAAGAGCAAATGTAGCATAGGTAGGAAGGAAATGCCAAGAATCATTATATTTTCACTAACCAAGAAAATATTTATAGAAGGGATAAATCCGGCTACCAACAAGTTCAACGCATGACAACACTGATGGAAAATTTCACGATGGAGTGTGGCCCGTTGTCACATTAAGAACTTGATTTAATAGACTTGCATCAGACTCAAGAGTCCAACGTCTCCATCCTTACCTCAAATCACTACAAATGATGGGTTATGCGATGCCCACCGCAATGAGCCACGTAGTAGACAACATTTAAGAATTTGGGTGAGAGTAATTCACTACAGAGAATCGAAATGTTGGTTAGAAATCAATTCCAACATTCCCCTTAATTTACAACCACATAAAAAACATCAAATCTCAAATTTTAATTGACAAACATACATGTGAGTCTCAGTCTCACTCTCTGTTAAGCTTACAAAATTTACAAAAACTTTCACAATATAATTTTTTTTTCTTCTGGCTCCAAACCTTATATTCATCAATTATTCATCTCATCCATTTCAGCTTGAATCTTGGCTTGCTTGTATTCATTGCAACTTGGAATGCTGCACATGCAACTTCAATACTTGTTATCTTCTTAGCTATCTCAATTTCTGGTTTGGGATGACTTTCAACTTCATTCATCAAATCTTCAATCAACTTCATTTCTTTGCTAATTTATTTCCATTCGTGAAACATTTTATCAATTTTTTTTTATTATCAAAATCAGATCTTTCTTCAACATCTTCTTAACTGTGTTAAGTACCTCCACCTCCACATCCACAATCAACCAAATTGTTAAGAAAAATAATAATTTCTTTCTCATACTCTTCTTCATGCTCTTCTCAAATGTCTCCCTTCAAATATAGTCCAATTTATGGAATGGAAGGAACATCAACATGTTCTGCATCAATTGCAACAACAATTGGATTCTCATTCACTTGGTTTTTATGAAACAACAGGTTATCTGTGCCATCAAACAAACTATTTATAAACTTCATTTCCAACTCTATTGCAATCAACTTTTTTCACGTAGACGTTCTTCATGATATTGAAGTTTTAATTCTAGTTTCATATTGAGCTACATTATCTACAAAGATGCTCTCAACATATGCAGGATTATTTGCACTGCATTCTTCACAACATTCACATACCATATCAAAATCCATATCTACCCTTGTAATCTTGCAGTCCTTCATAGCAATCTTCTTACAATATCCACTCATCCTTCTCGCTTTCAAATTGTCGGCCATAAATAGTTGACAGTAACCAACAAATGGCATTTATCATATACACACTCATAGCTTCATCTATTTAAGGGTTCTTCTCCCCTTTAAGACACACATACTGATTTTTCACCAAAACGAGCACAACTGGTTCAACATTTCACCAACAACAAATGCAACACCACAACAATCATTAACAATTTTGGAAAGAAAGTTTTGCCAATATACCTAGTCCTCTGAACATCAAACACAACTATAAACACAACTCTTCACAATCTCTAGCAGTGCTCCAAAGGGATTACAAACAATGATACATTGTTTATCTATCCACAGCCATATTTGCAAGCAGCTCAAACAACGACAAAAGGGGACCGCTTTTCAACCAGATAAATTTCTCTTTACACAATCAAAAAATAAAAAGCACCACGAAGATAATCCCGTAGAACAACCACTGCATTGACTTTAGATGATGTGGAGGAGCTCATCTCAACCAGTGGCAAAGTGGGTTTCAAATTGCTCACTTGATTTCTCATATGTGGCCTCTCCTCCCTTCTAAAACTTTCCTTCTATTTCATGAAACCCACCACTCTAATATATGCAAATTCATATCCATTTCCAATGGTCAAGAACGGCCAAACTTCACTGGAGATTGGCTTGTCTGTGTGAGTGAACCATTTAACATTGCTTCAGCTCTTAAAAATAAACCTGCGACAACTAACTTCACTAGCGGCTACTTCAATGTGGGGCTCGATTCTATACCACTGACAGTGCTTCACAACACCAAGAGTGGCAAACCGTCTGACAAACAAGGTTCTGGATGCAGCCTCTCTTCTCATCTCAACTCAAAGGTATGACTATAGGAATCTAGGTGCAAGGATATGAGTTTACAAGATATGATATTTCTTATGCATGGGAGAGGAGGAAGACAAGGAAAAACACTTGTGGGCCCAGAGCAGGCATAACGTATCGAGGGAAAATTCCCATAATCATTATGTTTTCATTAGCCAAGAATATATTTATATAAGGGATAAATCCGGATGCTGATAAGTTCAATGCATGACCACATTAACAAAAAAATTCAGGGTGGAGTATGACCCGTTGTCATATTATGAACTGAATTTAATAAACTTGCATTGGGTCTAAGAGCTTGAGGACTTCAGCCTTAACATGAACACTTACAAACATGAGGGCATATGTTATAAACATGCTGCAACCAGGTAGCATCAAGATTTAATGCTATGGATGGGGGGTGATCAAATTCAGTGAAGCTTGTAGTTGAGCAGAAGCTCAGTATTTGACAGTAATTGACAGTTGTATAACCAGGTAGCATCAAGATTTAATGCTATGGATGGGGGATGATCAAATTCATTGAAGCCTGTAGTTGAGCAGAAGCTCAGTAATTGACAGTTGTATATATGTGATCTGTTTCATCAACATGAAACACCATAGTTTTAAAGTGGAAATTAAAAATGAACCGAGGTATAATGAATAATTTCTTAGTGAAGAAGAGCATATTGCAGTTGAGTTACAAGTGAAGCTGATAAATAGTTCGCTAGTTAGCATATATAACCTTCCCAAATATGGAAACCAAGTGAATGAAACACCATAGTTTTAAAGTGGAAATTAAAAATGAACCGAGGTATAATGAATAATTTCTTACTGAAGAAGAGCATATTGCAGTTGAGTTACAAGTGAAGCTGATAAATAGTTCCCTAGCTAGCATATATAACCTTCCCAGATATGGAAAGCAAGTGAATGATAGACCAATTGTTGTTGCAAGTGATTATGAATAATTTGTTGATGTTCCTACAAGTGAACAAGTTGTAGCAGTTGAAGCAAAAAAACATTTATTTTGATGTAGAATTGTACTATATTATTTACTGGCCTGAAAAGCCCAAAAATATTGAAGTTGCTAGCTATCTTGTTGATGATGACTACACTGTAGTTGGAAAAATTGAAAACTTTGATGAAAGGAATCAACAAGAAATGTCAATACTGTTGAGAAACACTAATATAAATCCTAAAATCAGTTTTGAAACGGAAGATTGTGAACAAAAGAAATTTGAAGGACCTATCGAGAGGATTTTTGGTTGTAGAGTCCTTAACAAATTAGGTATTATCTGGAGTTGATTTTGTGAAACAAAGAACTGGATAGGTTGAAGCTTGCATGAAAATTGAAGATAACATGTGGAATTTTAATGTTCCCATTATATATAGTTTGAATGAGCTGAGATCTTAGCTTGAAGGTCGAATGCTGAAAGACAATTTACACTTTGATAGATGATGAGTAAATAACTAGTTGAAATCCAATGATGTTTTTGAATATTCAGATGGAAGAATCAGGCGAAAATGACCTAAGCAAATTTCAAAGATGACAAGCAAAGTGAAGATGAAGATGTTGAAGTACAGCCGGTTGAAGGTTTGGCAGAGGGAAACAGATCTAAGTTTCAAATGTAAAAGTATTTTAGAATAATTTTGAGTGTTTATAAGCTTATACAAGACTAGAACTTACAAGAATGTTTGTCAATGAAATTCGATGTTTTATATGTGATTGTAAATTGAAAGAGTGTTGGAATTAATTTCCAACCATCATTTTGATCGTAAATATGTAAATATGTCGGGTACTGATTTGGATTTAAGCCAAGATAAACATTGATTTATTCCCCATTTAATTTCTTGATGGTGGCTACTTCATGACATCATGTTGATGGATAGCACATCCTCCCATGGTTTTTATTTGATCGATGAAGGGCTGGAGCCATTGGCCTCACCGAACCAATAAGAAATTATGAAATCCAGTTTTTAAATTGCCATCACACTAAGCCAGTGAGCTTCCCAGTGATCTCTTTGTCTACTATGTTTGTCACCAGCGGAATCTTTCTTGTATACATATTTTTCTTCATTAATGAAATAGTTGTGTTCTAGGCATTGGGCTTGCTGTCCTGTCCACTGCCCCCTTCCATAATATATATCATATGTAGAATTTTGAAATGGGTCATTGAAAAGTAACACAATTTTATGGGTATTACATGTTATAACATTAATTTCATACATGGAGTCTAGACTTATAGAGTTCCAATATTAGTTTTATTTGGAAACTATTTTATAGGCACCACATGTTTTAACATCAATGTCACACATAGAGTCTAGATTTATAGGTTTCCAATATTATTTTTATTTGGAAAATTCTTGGTTCACTTATATGCTTATGCTTTAATTTCCAATATTGGTTTTCTCAACTAAATGATATTTATCTAACGCTACATGAGAATAAATTTCATAAGGAAAAACAAAAATGTATGAATATGATAATCGAAAGTTATGATAATCGAAAGTAGATAGTTGATAATGGTATGTGAAGTACTGTCCTTCATTAGATGAAAATAATCACAAGACTTATACTCCAAAATCCAAGCATCACATCATGTAAAACACAAGGAAACAACATCTATTAACAACCTTCATACGTCTAACAGAAGAATATCTTCCATATTTTTTTATGTTATAATATGTTCATAAAAAATTGAATGATAACACTTTCCCAAACACACACATATATAATATATATAGAGGATAAAGAAGATAAATACCACAAGAACATCTTCCAAATTTTTGTTGTGTTATAATATGTTTATAAAAAAATTGAATGAGAACACATTCCCAAACACACACATTCCCAAACACACACATTCCCCAAAACACATACATATATAATAGAGAGAGGGGGATAAAGAAGATAAATATCATGTTGTGGAACATAAATACCTGAGGAGGTCGAAGAAATATGAATTGTGCACAATAGAAAATAGTGCATTCTAGTAATTTCTATGTGGAATATTGATGGAAGTCACATTATTACATATTAACGTCCATACTGTTTGGTTGATTTCTATCCTTTTCATAACTTACTCCTAGTGAAGACCCACCCTAGAGGAACAAATGAGAAGGCTGGTAGAATTTTCATGATACTTGGTATAGTTGGTTTCTAGCCTTTACAAAGGTTACTCCGAGTGGAATCCACCCTAGAAGAACAAATTAGAAGGATACTCCTAGTGGAATCCACTTTAGAAGAACAAATTAGAAGGATAGCGGTTGGCCAAACTATGTGTGATGATTTACAATGATGTTTCATGCCCACAACATGTTACCCTAGAGGAGCAAATGAGAAGTCTAGTGAATGATGTTTCATCCACAACATGTTACCTTAGAAAAACAAATGAGGAGTCTAGTGCTGCAAACATTAAAAAACAAAAAATAGATGGAGCTGTATAATGTGGGCAGCACTGACCTTTGCATCGCAGGGTAGAGCTTGGCGTTTTCATGGGCGATTGATCCTCTCTTCCTACGGTGATATAATTGTGTGCTGCAGAGGGCAAGGAAGACATATATTCTTTCACCTTCTCCGTCTTCAATATCAATTGACACGTGGTTACGAACTGCATGCTAGCAATACGTGTCTGAGAGTGCTTATTCTCGTGTTTTTCAAATGTAAATACTGCCAAGCACAAACAAAATTAAATATAACTTTTTACACGCAAATGGCTAAACTACGATAGATTAAAACACTTTGGTTATTGTGTAGTAAGCGAAACTTTCAGAACCCTAGGAGAGATCTAATATAACAAATTCAACTTGAAGGTTCATGTACGATGGATTAAAGACTCCATATCCATTTGGATATGGTTATGGGTAAAGTTATATACGTAAGGGTCAAGAGTTTCTTGGTTCTTAAAATTTTCCGTAATAAGGCCTCCTCGTAAACATTGTGATTTGATTTTTTTAAAGGATTTTCAAAGTCTTCCTCTTGTTTGAGGTTGAAGGGCTCAATACAAGGGAAATAATTTATATTTCTCACCTTTTTTTTTACATGATAACACATTATAATTCTCTTTAGATGTAAACTATTGTGACAGTTTTAACATAAACCTATGAAAGATTCTTCATTAATGAGGACGAAAAAGGAAATAGATGGCACTTTGACTACCATGAACCACCAATGGGTAAGAGAAAATATGACTTTCCTTTTAACTCGTGAGTGACATCTTGATGCCTACATTACAAGTAAATGCTTGATATCTCAAAGATTTTCCCTTGATAGATGAAGGACAAGAAATGCTTCCTTTCACATGAAAGTAAGTCTATCGATAGGAAAGTTTTTTTACTCAATGCCTCATGCACAACAAATGTTATCTTGTTTGAATGTTTGCAGAAGGGGCCAATATGAATTACCTAATCATATTCATCAATCCTCTTTTGTCATCATATATTTAGACAAAGATTTGCAAGTAAATAAATTTCATCTTAGAATAGTGCATCACTAGAATTCATCCATAATCCCTCATTATCATCTACATTGCTATATAAATCATTCTATGTTATGAGTCATCATCTTTATCCTATCATTCATTCACCATCATCTTCTTAGAATCCATTATAATGTCTTTTCCATTCATTTCACATCGTACTTAGTTTTTCCATTCTAAAAGTTGCTTTCACATTTAAATATTATATCATTGATTCATACTCAATTGTAAAAATTGTCAATAACATACCAACACTAACATGGATTAACATGTAAAAAGATCCCACCATTTTTTATATACCAACAATAATACGAATTAACATGAAAACATCTTACTACTTTTTATATACAAACAATCATATACCAGTGAAAACATTCTACTACTTATTATGCCCTTTTATATACCAACAATAGCATGGATTAACATGAAGACATCCTACTACTTCTTATATAGTTATTATATATAAGTAGGGATAATAATTCATAGAGAAGAAGGCATTTTACTCCTTTTTACTTTATTTTTTATATATAACTATGGAAAAACAATTATATTCTTTAATTAATGTTAATGTTAAATTTTTATAG